>CM077205.1:7046349-7443849 GCA_039654625.1 Rhinogobio ventralis | reverse complement strand
GGTTAAACTTAATTAAAGTGTAGACATCCTCAAGCTGTTGCGGCAAAACGTGACGAGACAACGTTCACATGAAATTAGATAAACGTAGGGGGGCGCATGCCCTAAAAGGTTGAATACCCCTGGTTTAGAGCATAGGCTAAAGTTTTATGCTTGGTGTCAGACTCTTAAAATCAAGGATTTTAAATTAAAGACTGACATGAAAAGTGAGACATAAAAGTGACACCTGTGAATGTTACACCACAGTTATTCAGGCTCTCTGAATAACTACAGCCATGCCAAAAGTGTTCATTAAACAGAGACTGCAGATAAAAGCTGTAGTTGCTTTGAGGTCTTATATGCCACATGCACTTTGCTGTAGAACTTCGAAAGTATATATATATATATATATATGAAGGACGTTAAACACCTGAGTAAAATAAAAATCAAGCTCATTTTATTTAAAGAAAAACTCTCTTAGTTTTAAGCATTAGTTGAAGGGGTTTTTGAAGGGCAAGTTGATCTTAAAGCTCACAGAACATGAGCCGAGTGGAAATTAAACATTGATTTTTCTTGTCCTAAAAACGGGTTCCATGTTGTCTTGCTGTTAAGCATAGCATGATGATTGGTGTTACAGTTGTAGTGTTATTGTTAGTGGTTTCTTTATGGAATTTCTATGGATGGTGTACTTTCACAATCCAATGTCAAACAATTTCATTCTAAATGAATTACTCCATGACAGAAAGAAGGAAAGAAAAGAGAAGTCACAGAGAAACATTCTAACAATGTAAAGTATATTCATTTTGCAAATGGTCAAATGTAGATCAGTGGTTCTCAACTGGTTTGGCCATTTTCCTAAGGTCAGTAAGCTGCAACAATTTTTTTTTAGGAATTTGACCTAATTCCTAATATATATACAGTTGTGGTCAGAATAATTGGCACCCCTGGAAAATCAAAGATGGCTGTAAAAATAAATCTGCTTTGTTTATCCTTTTGACCTTTTATTCAAAAAATGTGCAAAAATCTAACCTTTCATTGAAAGTAAAAGAATTGAAAGTGGGGGGTAAATCACACTATGAAAAAAATGCTTTTCTCCAAAACACACGTTTGACATAATTACAGGCACCCTTTTATTAAATACTTTTTGCAACCTCCTTTTGCCAAGATAACAGCTCTGAGTCTTCTCCTATAAAGCCTGATGAGTTTGGAGAACACCTGACAAGAGATCAAAGATCATTCCTTCACACAGAGTCTCTCCAGAGTCTGGTGGGGTTGCTGCCAAAAAGCTCTTTTTTAGTTTAATCTGTCAATAGAACCAGGTCCCGTTTGAAGGTCCAGTCGTGTCTGAACACTGAATATGCTGGAGTTTGTTTTTGGATGAGCGAGGAGGATTTTTCTTAAAAACCCTCGCAAACAACATGTGGTGATGTAGGGGTTGTTTGATTTTTGATTTTTATTTTTAGGCTTTCTGACCCCAAGACTCAACTAATCTCTGCAATTCTCCATCTGTGATCCTTGGAAAGTTTTTGGCCACTCAAACTCTCCTCCTCGCCTTGCATTAGGACGATATAGACACACGTCCTCCTCCAGCAAGATTCATAACATCTTTAGTTGATTGGAACTTCTTAATTATTGATGGTGTTTGATATTTACTGATGGTGGAAATGGGGATTTTCAATGCTTTAGCTGTTTTCTTACAGCCACTTTCTATTTTGTGAAGCTCAACAATCTTTTGCTGGACATCAGAACTATATTCTTTGGTTTTACTCATTGTGATGAACGATTAAGGGAATTTGGCCTTTGTGTTTCCTCATATTTATACTCATGTCAAACAAGACGTCATAGCTAGACAATTTCATGTTCCTAGTCACCCTGGTGTGCTAAAAAAATGTAGAAAAATAAGATATTTTACTCATAAAAAATTCTAGGGGTGCAAATAATTTTGGCCAATATGTTTTGGAGAAATTATTATTATTTTTTTTCATAATGTGATTTTCCCTCCGACTTTCCATTCTTTTACTTCAATGAAAGGTTAGATTTGTGTGAATTTTTTTAATAATAGATCAAAAGAATAAACAATGCAGATTTATTTTTACAGCCAGCTTTGATCATATTTATCAAGGGTGCCAATAATTCTGACACACAACTGTATATATATATATAGCCTTCTAATGAAATCACGCATGTCATTAAAGATGATTGGTCGGGAAGCAACGTGTAGTCTGATATGTTTCTTGTCCATGACAGGACAAGAAAATAGGAATCAAAACCACATAATCTGACACAGTGACTAACGAAACAGACAAAAATATTGTGTAGTCTGAACATGCCCAACCTATGGGGCATGTTGTCACATTTCACTTCCATGACATGTGGGAAATTAATGTGGGAAATAAAAATACTCTGAACCACAAGTGAATTTACACAAACTGAGAAAGTCAAAAAGTGTTAGGCTGTGCTCCGCTCTCCCCTACTTTCAGAGTCAGATGTTGTATATTCCTACTTGATTCCGACCATAAAGGTGTTTCTTTGCCAGACGCTCAAAAAATGATGTACCAATATTGCAAGTGTACCATTGCTTGTCAGATGTTAGAATGTCAACAAAGACGTCTCATAGCAATCAAACTACGGAGGATAAACGATGCTATGCAATACTAGCATTTCTTCTGCAGGTGTATGATTATGAACAGAGGATTATCATGTTTCACACTCCTGTCTCTGCAAAAGTGATCTAAAGAGGTTTTATTGTCATCTAACTAATGTACTAGGAACTTTGACTTTTTTAATGCTTTTTTAACTGCGCAAAACTGAATGTCTAACATTAAATTTGTATGTCTCCCCAACTGCCACCATGTTCATGGGACGTTATTAGATATTAGACATAGTCTGGATACCATAGCAGCTGAAGGCCAAGGACCGCACAGATCGCCCAGAGGTGACTGATATGTAACGCAACCAATCACGGTTTGTTTTGTTCTGCATCATGTTTAGGGGCGTGAAAATGAAACGTCAATGTCCCTACACAAACAGACCAGTGTGTAAAACTCTTGGACATATTTTAAAGACTCTATGGCGTGAACTTTACATACTTCACATACTTGTAATGTTGTAAATCCAGCATTTAGTTGATCCTGATAAGTGCTCATTGTTACAGATGTAAACACGACGGCGTTCTTCTTCCATGAGGGGGTTTGGCATCACGGCATCTTTGTTTACAGGTGGGCCATTAAAGAACGTGACACACACATCTCCTGTAGAATTCAACCAATCAGATGACCAATGTTTCCAGTTAAGGCTGGCCACACACTTGAAGATTTTAAGTCAATTTCACCCCAAGCAATCGTGGGGCGTGGCCCGATTCGAGGCTTGTCGCAAATGACTTTGGCAGCCCCAAACATGCCACGAAAGTGCAGCATTAAGAAAGAAGTTCGCACATATTCTTTTTTTGTCTTTTGTTTAAGAAAACGCATGCAAGGAGAACCAGCTGACAACATCGATCGTCCTCCATTTGTTTTTCTTCTCAGGTCATGTTTGATCTCGCGATTGATACAATCGACAGGTGTAGTCTCGTGGTTCGGACGAATCTTCTAGTGTGTGTATTCGTAGGATTATAATGATAAAATCAGTTGAAACTGCCCTTATGTCTGTGGTCTCCCACAGTTTTAAAATTGGACAACAAACTTGTGCAAAACAAAGTCACTGGATTCTTTCTGAAAGTATTTAGTTTACTAATAAACTTTGGAGCCTATAAGGGTTTCTTGGCAGGCACATCTATTTCCTTTTTCCTTAAAATACTATACTGTAGGATTCTTGACAGATTTTTAACTCATGCAGATTTTATAAGTAGCTTTTATCAACTAAACTGGCATAGGCCTACATGCAACACACAGCACTGTAGATGTGGAAAGCTTTCTGAAGTATTCAGGGCTTTCTATAACAGTGACTGATTGGAAATGTCAACAAAGCTTCTGTGAAACATACCATTATTGAATGAATATTTAAATAAATGTGGCGGAGCTGGATTCAGTAGACCCATAGGGAATATCTCATAGATCACCGTTATCATAAATCATGACTCAGAAACGAATAAATACAAATATGAAAAATTCAATTCCTCAAGCAATCAATAAATAGAGCTTTTCCTTATGGCATCGCTTTAGTTCTGGGTTGCTAACAGATACAGTACCATTGAACCCATACTGAGCTGTTGTTATTTATTTGCACATAAAAAAAATAATCAAGCATCAGTAAATCTCATACAGTGGCAGAACTAAAATTGGTTCTTTACTAAAATACTTTACTAAAAGACAATATCTTGGATATAGTACTTGCTTTTGTTTTATCTCCAGTGTTATTCCTCCCTGGAGGAAAGAATCCAAACTCAGACATTGTTATGAATACATAATCCATTCCATATTATTATGGATTATGGAGCATTATAAAATGTTAAATAAATGTTACAAGAGTTGATAACTTCAGCGGGCTGACATTTGTTTGCTTTCACCAGCAACCTGATTCTGCTGGTAAAGGAGTAAATTAATAAACACTTTACAAGCTCATACAATTATGTAATTTTCTTCCTAAAAACAGACACTGAGAATTATAATTATACAATCATATAATTAATAGCTAATGTGGCATAAATTCTTTCAACTTTTGTGAAGAAGTAGAAAAAGTGTTGAGATTAAATGCACAACAATTAGCATAATTTTATGCATAATTTTTCATCACAAAACTTTATGAGAGGAAAAACAACTCTAGCACTGGCCATGTTGTTAGGCAAATTACCCTTTAATTTGATTGATATTCAATTTTCTTTATTATAAGAATAACAACAGTAATGTGTAATTAAAGCTTCTGTCACAACAATGAAATGATAAATGTTTAGTTCTTCTAACATGGAAATTCTGCTGTTATTTACTCACACTACACTACACATAATAAACTGTATGCTGTTTTTGCCGATTAAAAAATGTTTTGGTCTGTTCTTCACACAAAGCTATCATATGGCTTTAGAAGATTTGGAATATAGCACACACTTCATATGGACCACATTTATAAAGGATTTTACAGGCATGATCCGTGTGAAAATGATTAGTTTTTTTTTTTTTTTTTTTTACAAATTTAAAGGAAAATACTAAAATATTGACAAATAAAGAATTTCAGTTCAATTGACCATATGCATAGTTACTTCCTGGTTTTCGATAAGCCAGCTCGGACATTTCCAGTGAACTGTTAGCTGTCATTTTGTACTCGCTGTACATCGACACAAAACCATCAATGGTTGACTTTTTAATGTTGTGTTTATATTTTAATGCAGTTATCACACTTACCTAATTTGCCAATAAACCAGTTTTATTGATTGAAATAATGACAAAGCTAATGGAAACGTTGGAATAAGAAACACAGTGTCTGTAATTGAACACACACATGCAGCATTTTTCCAGCACTTCAATGTTATTTTTAATGTGATGACCGAAAACATTATTTGTACACCCTTGAGATTGTCCCCATTTGTAAAACCCAATGTTTCAAGATGTAGGAAATACAGCATTTGATAGAAAACACTTTTATTTACAAATAACCAAATAACCTATAACCAATAGATGGTGGCAGAGAAGCATTTATTGGCTCATAGCCATGACTGTAATATTTTTTTCCCACACGTTTCACTTTTGAATTAATATTATAATACATTATAAAATCACTAGGTTTAAAAATAAATTTTGTCAAGGTGAAGTATGTATTACTCACAAAGTCTCATGAAAAACAATAACTTTTCTTGCGAATGAATTACAAAGAAAACAGCACAGCTCGCTCTCTCACAGCTGTCAGTCGGCACGCTTGTGAAAACTCCAGTTTTGTTCAATGAATCTTACCAAAGTGCACAATAAATCTTTAATTTAAAAGCTACCTCAGGACACACCAACAAGTGATATTTCACAAGTTTTCAGCTGGCTTATATTATTGCGGTAGTTCTTAAGAAGATTCCGTACATATGGTCAATTAATAAACAAACCTGCATTATCGAAATCAGAATGAAGCATTTGATTCATTATGATTCAACAAAAGTATTATAAAACCCATAATTCATCTCATTGTTTTTCCTCCAAATGTCACTGAATGTCCTTAACTAAAGACACAACACCAAGAAAGACGGACAGACAAGTCTAGCAGACTCTCCGTCTCCTTCCAGGGGAAAAAGACAATAAATACCCATCTTTTAAATATTTAATCTGCTAAAAGCTGGGATTTAGGGGGTAAAAGGCTCAGATCTCCAAATTAAAGGCTTCTAGAGGTTGTTTATATGCCGCCCTTGGAGACCAATTCATTTCACGAGACAGAGTCCACTGCAGGGGCCCAACAGGCAGTGCACCAGGGCCCACAGTGGCGTCTCCCTTACTGGAGTGGGATTACAACAAGGTTGGAGTCTGCTCTGTGATTGGATTGAGTGTCAGTGAGAGATCCCAATGCATCACTAATGGATCTGAACAGGGCAGCCAGAGAGGTTCTCCTTGCTCCTGTGAGACAATGATGGCAAATTGCCTCACCGAGCTGAGAAAAGAGCAGAACACAAGAGAAATAGGAAATAGAAAAGAGAGAAGGAGAGAGGAGTGTATCCAAAGAATATTTAACATTAGGACTGTTTTTATGTTTTATGTACTAATGAATTATGTGTGATAATAGTAATCATTTCAAAATTACTCTTATTTTTTCCTTTTTTTTTTTAAATCACAACCCAGATAGTATTGATCTTTGAGACCCAAAAATGAAATATTGCAACATTATACTGTAATTTACTAACATAAGATAAGGAATATCATTACGTTTCAACCTCATACTGCAATATTAAGTATTTTATTTTTTTGAGATATTAAAAGGGCCTTGGGGGTTAAAAGAATGAATAATATGTCATGATTCCTGTTTTGTGTTCCCTTGGTCTTATGTTTTGCGACATGTTTTGTAGTCCTTTGTAGTTTTTTTTGTTGATTAGTTCATTTAAACGTTGAATGTCCTGCGCCACGTTGTTTAAATAGCAAATGCATTTGTGCACCCATGGCCGTGCTGATCTGAAAACGAGGCGCATTGTTGGCGCATTGCTATTTTGAGGCAACTGAAAACGACTGTGCCATTGACCAACAAAAACCTGGTCTAAAGTCAATAGCTGAGTACTTGTTATTTAAAGGGCGCATTAGTAATATGTGCCTATAGGCGTTGCTTATTACAAACACAGGGACGCGCAGCAGACACACAAACATTTTTAAATATTAAAAATAAAAGGATTCCTCTCTAGAGAAGCATTCAGTTTTTTCACTTGCAAATTCCGGCATTTAAATAGCAATCCGCCGTGGTGCAAGCGCAACTGGCTTTTAAAGGGAATGGGAGATGAGACTCTGATTGGTTTATTGCACGTTACGCCCAAAACACACTCATGACTCAAGAGACTAGGGACAACCTTTTAGCCACCTTGTGCCGGGCGCGCCGACCATTTTTCCTGTCGTTAAACTAGCAAAAGTCGATTCGGACACGCCCTAAGTGCACTTTGCCCGTGCACTTTAAACCATACGTTTAGATCGTTAAAATAGGGCCCAGTGTGTTTGATTCAGGAGTCATATTTAACACTTGTTGAGTTTTATTATAATTACTTTCTGCCACACAAAGACTGTAAATGACTTCCCATTTGGATTAGATTTCTAACAAAAAATAAATAATAATAAAAAAAATTATCAAAGGTTTCTCTGTGTTTTACTGGAAATCAAAAATCTTGTTGATCGGAACACAGACAAGTGCGGACTCTGACCCGTTTTTGTAAAAATGACAGAGCATAATGAATAGTTTCAATGTCAGATTTGATATTTTGTTTCTGCTCTCTGAGGCCAAAGTCCATGCTTATTATCTCTCTTGTCAATTAACAAATTGTGGTGACATCTGTGAGAGCGTCGCATTATGGGTTTGACCCATCTGATTCATGTGGAGAACAGCTTTGGGGCTTTTCAACAGCCAGTGACATGAGAGTAAGCTCAGAGGACTTTATGATAAACAGAGCAAGCTGTCAATCAAACGCAATCATTGATGCAAACAATACCGCAGGGATTCTGCTCTGCGCCATTATCAGAAAAATAAAATAGAAGTAAAATTCCAAATCCGTTCAACTGGCTCATTTCACTTACTAAACTCTGATTGCGCTATTATGGTACTTGTCTTAGACTGGCAGAACAGCTCTTACCATAAGTAATGCCCTTTTACTCTGATGGAACTTTGAACAGACCAAACTGAATAGACTGATCTGTTTTACTCCTTTTTATGGTCTGATCTGATTTTTGTATATGTAGTCATATTTTTTTGTGCTGTTGCCATTGTCTGTGCTCAGTAAGGATCACAGGATTAATGCTGAACAGCAAATATTGCTTTAATTAAAAAGGACTAAGGAGTTGGCATAGCAATCAAACTGAATACACAAATACACAATAGCTTTATTAATTATCCGCCATCGTACAAAAATGTACTTGAGTTGTAAAATCCGCTCAATGACAATGATTGTGGCAGGCGTATATGAGTGTCTGGGTCAAAACATTTATCATTGAATACCGCACTTTTCCATAAGCAATGTGTACTAAATAATAATATAGTATGCTAGTATTTCATTCTGAACTTAGTGGCATTTATAGGGTTGTCTGTGTCGACAAACATCTCTCTCTCTCTCTCTGTCTCTCCTGAAAATAACTAAATCGCTAACTTTAACATTGAACATGCAACAAAATTTCACATTATCAAAGAGAGAGCCAGATCTCTGCTGCTCTTACATTCAAAACATCAAAGTCTCCAACGAAAGCTGATGTTGGCAGAACTCACAGCGTAAGTGAGGAATACATTACATTAATATTCATGAGTGCTATTTGAATAGGGCAGTTCTTGCTAACAGGGGCATTTCCTTCTATGAAATATAAAAGGCTGTTTTTCCTAAAGTTCAACATTTTTACTTTGCTCACTCACCTGCTACTCATGAGGGTAAGATGATGCAGTGCTCTTTTTTACAGCTTTTATTGAAGAAAAAAAATTATTGTGCGCTTCAGAAATGTCCTTAGTGAATCTGTTTGAATCTCTTTGCCCTGTTTTTACGTCATACACTGTTGTGTCTGTTTCAAAATCACAAGTGTCTTCAAAGCTTTCAACTTGTGTGTCCTAAAAAAAAGTGAATAGAAAACAAATACCAAACAAAAGAAGGTGAAATTAATTTGTAGTCCACATCATGATCTCCTGGAGGCTTGTGAGCCAAACTCCAGTAATATCAAAACACTTGGCCATGTTCCCTTGCGTATGTGTGTGTGTGTTTGTACTTGGTGATGTGTGTGAGAAGAAAGTGTCTTCAAGATCCATATTGTGTCTAGCTCCATCGAGAGTCGCTTCCATCCTCATACATTACAATGCATTTACAATTGTAAGAAGACAATGATGAATTGGAAGCAACTATTTGTCCTTAGTGCATTTATCACAAGCTTTATCAGTTTGAACTAAGCCAATATGGTCATGTTAAATTACTTAAATAGCTGCTTCAGTCGCTTTGTCCTCTGTAGGCCAAATCTGAATAGAGCAATCAAGGTGCTTATATGGCTTGATGTGACACTAGGAAACGATCCAAGCCTGAATAAGCAATTAATACTGGACCTGCTTCTCTTAAAAATTGATCTAAGGCATAATGTTGAGGGGATATATAATCAGTGTTGGGTATTTTCTCAAACAGCAAGCTACTCATCATTTAAGGTAGTTCAACTACAGTTAAGCTACACTTCTACAAATGTAATTATACACTACATCTACATGGAAGTGATTTAAAGGTGCACTTTAGATGACAACTCGTATATGTAGCCTAAGAGATGCTATTTTACATAAAGGACAATTAAAGAGCCAGCTTTTGATTACTCAGTATTCATCTATTTGGATTAAATATTCATACAGTGCATCTGGAAAGTATTTACAGCGCTTCACTTTTTCCACATTTTGTTATGTTACAGCCTTATTCCAAAATTGATTAAATAATTTTTATTTTTTCCCTCAATTCTACAAACAATACCCCATAATGACAACGTGAAATAAGTTTGTTTGAAATCTTTGTAAATGTATTACAAATAAAAAACAAAAAAAATCCCACGTACATAAGTATTCACAGCCTTTGCCGTGACACTCAAAATTGAGCTCAGGTGCATCCTGTTTCCACTGATCATCCTTGAGATGTTTCTACAACTTGATTGGAGTCCACCTGTGATAAATTCAGTTGGTTGAACATGTTTTGGAAAGGCACACACCTGTCTATATAAGCTCCCACAGTTAACAGCGCATGTCAGAGCACAAACCAAGCAATAAAGTCCAAGGAATTGTCTGTAGACCTCCGAGACAGGATTGTATCGAGGCACAGATCTGGGGAAGGGTACAGAAAAATTTCTGCAGCATTGAAGGTCCCAATGAGCACAGTGGCCTCCATCATCCGTAAATGGAAGAAGTTTGGAACCACCAGGACTCTTCCTAGAGCTGGCCGCCCCCGCTTCCAAGACAAAATCATTCTTATTTCACATTCTTGCAATTCCGCACTCTAAAAAATCTTGGATTATGTTTTCTACCCAAATCCTGGGTTGAACCCTTTTGGGTCATTTTTATGGGTTATTTTTTTCAGTATTTGGATAGTTTTTGTGTTACCCAGATCCTGGGTCAGACATAACAACCCAGGGGTTGAATTATTTATCACAGGCTTTTTGTGAGGAGAGAGCAGTGCAGCTCCATCAAATTGGTGCATGTATTCGGTAAAATACAGGTTTGTGTACGTTTTATTTTATCTATAAATTCATTATTGTGCAGTTTAATTTTATGCAAAGCAACATACAGGGGCATGATGTGAATATAGCTAATTTAGTAGAGCCGCAACTTCTTACTGTAATAGTTATAACCCTGCATATAATTTATGCATAAAATGCTGATTATAGAGCATCAAATGGCCATGTGCATCACACATTTGGGTGAAGGGGGATTTATAGTCTTTTGTATAGTAAGTGATATTCTGAGCAGATGTTTTCCTTCTACATGGTTCAGCTGGAAGTCACTATTGTTAATTTTTACAAAGCAAATACAACAGTGCAACACCTGGAGTTCCCAAACAGCAGCCCAAATCCCAAAAGAGCCGTGCCAAGTGCAAAACAACCGAATTCTGCATTTGCATGACTTCTGCATCACTGGGGGATTGAACAGCACAATGTCTATACTTGGAGGGGAGGACTGATGATTTTGTTAAGGGAGATGTCATGACATACGCAGCATGATTTCAGCCTTAACTTATTTATATATAACAGCCAAATGAGGCCTTGAAACAGCTTATGTTACTGGTTTTCCTTCATTCTATCGCTGCTTCTTTAGTATCGTTCATGCATCAAATGTCCTCGGTTGCTTTTAAAGAAAGAAATTGGCTCCCAAATGACTATCGAATCAATATAGTCAATGCCGTTTCAAACCACACGTACACCTTGTTCATTTCCTAACTGGATCTTGACTGCATAATGACTCATAGGACTACAGATCTCCTCAACTTTGCAGCAACAGCAGCTGAGAGGGCGATACCGCAGCTGCAGCCTTGAGAAGAATTTATGTTTAATGCAGTGTCAGGTAGCTGATTTGTTTTAAAAAGGTGAGATGGAGTATCACCTATGCCAGTGTGCGTAAGAACGCAAAAACTTATCCTCACTTCGTGTTCAGCCACTTAAAATTACGGTATAACCCGAGCTGTGCAACTATTTAAAGCTTGAAACCTTGGATGGCAATGATGGAGTGATTATTTTATCTTGCTTATATACAAAAATACCAAAGTAGTATATATACAGTTGTGCTCAAAATTTACATAGCCTTCCCCTTGCAGGATCTGTGAAAGTATGAATAATTTTAACAAAATAAGAGGGATCATAGAAAATGCATTTTATTTATTTACTGTCCTGAATAAGATATTTTACATACAAGATGTTTACAAATAGTCCACAGGACTATTCAAATGACCCCGTTCAAAAGTTTACATACCCTTGATTCTTAGTACTGTGTGTCGTTACCTGGATGATCCACAGCTGTTTTGTTTTTTTTGGGAGGGGGGGTTCTGTGATGGTTGTTCTTGAGTCCCTTGTTTGTCCTGAGCAGTTAAACAATGTTCTTCAGAAAAATCCTCCAGGTCCTGCAAATTATTCTTTTTTTTTTGCATATTTGAACCCTTTCCAGCAGTGACTGCATGTTTTTGAGATCCATCTTTTCACACTGAGGACGATTGAGGGACTCAAACACAACTATTAAAAATAGGTTCAAACATTCACTGATGCTCTAGAAGGAAACATGATGTATTAAGAGCCGGGGGTGAAAACTTTTGAACAGGATGAAGATGTCTAATTTTTTTCTTATTTTGCTTAAGTATCAATTCTTTTCATTTATTACTGTCCTTTGGAAACAACAGAAGATACTTACATGTTTCCCGGAAGACAAATTAAATGCACTTAATCTGAAGAACATTGGCCAGTTTATACTGTATATAGGGTTTTTCCCAGGACAGTCCCATATTTCAGCTCTATTTTTAGTGTCCTGACTTATTATGAAAAAATCATGTTTTGTCCCATATTTCTTCTTTACTAAATTCTCTTTGCTAGGTGATCATATAAAAGTGAGTAGCAGTGTTCTGTCATGCGAAAATCCAATCTCGTCATTGTATATTTTGGAGAACAAAATTACCATCCAATCACAATTCGTTATCGATTAACTTGCAGTTTTTAGATATTAGAGAGCATGGAAGAGATCAAGTCAGACACAAAGATGTCAAAGAAGCGTGTTTACATTCAAAAAGAGTTTATCAAGTTATTATGCTCAGTAAGTTGTGAAAAAACTCAATATGGTATTGCGCTGAATGACGCACACCAGAAGCGATCTCTCTCAGACAGCGCACAATCCCTAATTCAGTTCTCTTTGCGCCTGAATGATCAAATACAGACACAGTTGTCAAAATGCAGTATTTAAATCAAGCACAGAGTTAGTTCAGTCAGGCCACGTAGGCATAGTGCTGCGGTCAGCTGTCAAATCGTTCCAATCACTACCATTCTCCTATTAGACCGGGGATATATATATATATATATATACGTGGCATTACTGCTTGGGAAGTATGCTTAAACTGCTCGCAACCCTCCCTCCCTTCTCACTGTAAGTATCAGCATATTACTATTCACCTTTTGGCTGTTGTCTTCTTCTTTTTTTTCAGATTACCAAGGCTTCAAGTCCTAACTGTTATGGATCTCACTGCCGAGAGACACTCATCCTCATAGCCAAGCTACAGTAGACGTCCCGGGATTCACTGCACATCTACACGTTACCACTGTTTCACTTAAAGACATTACTAAAGTGTCTTAAATCATCTGTATATCGTCAAGCTGATGGTTCCATGGGGGTTAATGCTAAAGCTTTTGTATTTTCTATTAATTATGGCGCAAGAACCCCGATAAAGGAACCATACCGCCAAAGATAACTTGTGTTTTCAATGCACAAAGTAATTTGCCAAAGTGGTCCTGTCTGAATTAGGCTTTAATTAGCTTAAACAGCTCGGTGAAATCCGGAAATGTGTCAGTATATTGGATCCAAGCAATCGGTCTTAAAGTGACAGCAGCCTAAAATACCTGTCTGTGTCATTAATGTTAATCAAACAACAAAAGATGTTATATTAATGTATACATGTTTAATAAACTTACATTAGGCTACTCGAAAAACATAGTTTATTTAATTTGTAACTCTATTGTATTTGTCCTTTTTTATATAACAAAAATAAAATAACTATTTCATTATCATTAAATAATAAATGGGGGCTGTCCATCCCCCTCCCGTCCCGTATTCCACCATGAGAAATCTGGTCACCCTATGTATATACAGTATAGTCTCTCAGTGACTTCTCAGTATAGAAATTGCTAGTAAATTTCACAAACAGTTACAAAGAAGCAGAAACTAAAAATACTTCATTATGTAATAACAGAAGTCTGTCTCCTAGAAAAATGTATATTTCAGACACCTGGAAAGAACTCAGTGAGTCTGTTATACAAGGTTCTTAGTGCTACATCAGAGGGAAATGTAGTTCTGAATACTAGACTTGTTTGGGAGAGAGAACTTTTTATTTCTATTAGTGAGGAAGAATGGAGAAGTATTTGGAAATATGCAAAATCTATTTCGGTATGTAATCGTGCCAAGGCTATTCAGTTCAAAATTGTACAAGAAGCAGAAACTAACACGTTGAATAAACATGAACATTAAACATTTAAGCAGAAAAACTTAAACAGTTTGAGTACTTTCAAGAAAATACTTTATTTATTTAATTGATATATATATATATATATATCTCAATTAAATAAATAAAGCATAAATAAAGCATATATATATATATATATTATTTTTTATTTTTTTTTACAGTTTAGGTTGTCCTTCTTTGCCATCCAGGATGCATGAGTGTCAACTGCAGTACAAATGCAATGTGCAATGCAAATGCAACAAAGCATTTAGGAGTCTGTAACACAAAAAAAACATCCAGCCAGAAAAGGACATGGGAAGGCATGACAGTTAGGAAGCAAGTAATATAAAAAAAAATAATAAATGACAGATTGATGATAAAGGCTAGCAGAATAGTTTAGGAGTCTCGACCATGAGATGTGTGCCGAGTTGAGCGACTTTTCCCCTTGCTGGAATCCTGGAGAACACGGCGCTAATCAAACAGACAGAGAGCGAATGGATGGAGGAGACGTCCCAGGTGTACCAAGCTGCTGGAAATGTCATTTTAAAAAGAGATGAGGAAGAGACACTGGCAAGCGAGTCACAGGAGCGTCAGCAGTAGTTCATTTTAGGGCCTCAAAGATGGAGAAAGTGAGAAATAGAGCAAGGACGGGTGTGAGATAGAACACATTGTTTTGTAGAAGAAAAAGACAAAAGGGAATGTGAAAAGATGGGAATAATCATGTGATCTGATCATGCGGTATGGAGATTTATGGAAATTTATTATTGAGATTTGTTTATATTGTGGTCTATATTGTACTACAGCAAAATGATTCACAACTACACTGTAAAAAGCAAACAGTTACAAAAATTTCTTCAATTGGTGACACCTAAAAAGAATAAATTTCTTCAACTTAATTTATTACTTTTTATCAACTTAATTTCTCTAGGTCAATCACACTTATATTATTTGAGTTCATTCAATCCTATTATTTACATTAGTCTAACTTAATTTTACTGCTTTCCAAAAGAATTGGTTCACTTCAAAATGAAAATTTCCTGATGATTTACTCACCCCCATGTCATCCAAGATGTAAGTTTTTGAGGAAAACATTCCAGGATTTTTCTCCATATAATGATTTTCAATGGAAATCAACAGGTTGAAGGTCCAAATCAATGCAAAGGAATAGGGTCTTATCTAGCACTGTGTTCTCACATATTGACACTTAGTCAGGACCCTTCGGCGACACTTTTTAATGCACAGGGTACCCCTTTAGCGTAATTTTTCGGCACGCAGTGTACTCCGTTGATTTCAATGAGAAACCTTTGGCGTCATACACAGATGCGTTGGGCATGGGAATGTTATTATCATGATGAAATTATATATTGAGTAATGATTTTGCCATTATGACATGTTGGAGTGTGATTCTAAATTCAATCAGCCAGCATAATTTTATTTACATTGATTTTATTTATTTTTTTACGCTATTTAGACATGTTTGAACACGTAACTCAACCTCATTCCTAAACCTATACCCATTTGTGTATTATATGATATAAAACACAGGATATACCAGGCAGATACGTCTGCAGGCACAATTTATTCAGAAAGTGTTCCAAGGCCAAACAATTGATTTGTGTGAAGAAAATCCCCAATTCAAAAATTGCCTCCCGAAGAAACATTACATCAGCTTTGATAGTGAAATTAAATTGGCTCTCGCATGTCTCATGACCAATTTCTTCATTACGTCTGCTTTGATTGTAAAATGTAATCTGATGTAAAATGTAAATGTAGATGTAAAATGGCTCTCATGTGTCTCGTGACCAATTGTGTCATGCTAAAGAGTCGGGTGTATCTTTTGAATGAGACATGACTGAGTGCGCGTGTGCGTTCACGGAGTGGCGGGATCATCATTTCAGCGATTAAAACATTGAGAAACGTATCGTTTGGCTTCAGAAGACTTGGAATGCAACATGAGTTAATAATTTTATACTGTTTTGGTCAGTTTTTGCAATAAATACCTGTGACTGTACTTTTATTTTCAGCCTGGGAAACTGCAAGATTTTCATTAGTAAATCCAGACATTATGACTTTATGCATGTCAAAAGGTAAAACTACCTAATTGAGATTTTGGTCATGTATGTTCATTAGAAAATAACATTTTTATTCATTTTGTCAGTTTGTGTGGATGAAAGTCAAATGACCTTTGGGTGATATTTCATACTTTTTGAGCTTGGATGGTAATTAAATTATCATTATCATATAACCATGAAGTTACTTTTGTTAAATGTACGACATGGGGGTCATGTATAAATAAACTTGCTGTTAGGTCTTTCTCAGGTTAAGTGGTTCTATGTTTGAATCCAGAACTGTCAAAACTTGTGATTAAACAAATAAGCTCAGCTGTCTTATTAAAGAGACAACTTTTTTATGAAGGTTCATCTCATGTATATATTATTAAACATGAAATATTATACCAACCTTATACCTATACTAACAGCCATTGAATTGTCCTGACATCGTAATGTGGTGCAGTTCCAAGCCAGCAGGAAAGTGAGAATGATGAAGTATACATATCTACGCATATATAAAACAATATGAAAGTGTTTCTATGAATGTGGCTGTTTTTGTCAGTGTAATCTCAGCGCGGTATGAATCTGTGCGCTGAAGCGTGCAGTCACTATCTACGCTTCATTAGAGCTTCATTTTACTCGCTTTCTGTTTGGAGCCATCATCCGTGGCCTAAAATCTGTTTATAAACTGGAAAACATGATATGATGTTTGCTGGGCAATACAATCAACATGAAATTTAGGCAATTCTCAAACATTGACCTAGAAAGAGGAAAGCTCGCCTATAAAGGAAGACATCAGTACAAACTGCTTTGTTAATTCACCAACTACATAATCCAATAAACAAACCTAAACAGTCATTAATAATTCCTTATACACTTTAACAAAAGTGGCATTTTGGTCATGAACAAAAACATCGCTAGGTGAGCAATATTTTTGAACAAATTTTCAAGTTGATTGCATGCACTTGACTCCATTTCGACTGCTCTGGTGGCCTTTCCTTGCCTTCTGGACTGACACTGACTGGACAAGTTGAGTGTGAATGAAGGTCTGCTGATTGACAATGGCTGAATTAATGGGAGCATGTAATTTGTTCATTTCAGCATATAAGGATAAGTGGAGAAAAAGGGGTGGAAGCAGATGCAATGAACTGAGTGTTCTAAGACAGGTTTTATAGGTTTATTATGCCTAATTTATGAATGTGTTAAAATGACCGATGACCATACAATTATATTAATTACAAGGAGCCTATTGGATATGCATATTGTGCACTTTGGGACTTAATAGTTCAACTAAACTTGGTAACACTTTATTTTAAGGTGACAATGTTAAATGTTACATACTTAATATACAGTAAAAACAATAAAAAATATGCATAATTACAAGCAACTAACCCTAAATCAAACCCTAACATGCAGTTAATTGATGTTACTATAACAATATCACTTTCAAATAAAGTCTAAACTTAGAATAAACAGAAAAATATGTACCCCATTTCCTGACATAAAGTCAGAATTGTGGGATATTAAGAAATGCAGAACTGTGAGATCATATCTTGCAAATCGGAAAAAAATCAGAATCATAAGTTATTAACTCAGAACCGTTAGGTTAGGTTTAAATTGTGAGTTATAAAGTTGCAATTACTTTTTTTTAATCTATGGAAGTAAGAAGCTTCCATAGTTTTACTTACGGTTCATCCATTACAGTAGAAATGAAGTTGTTGAATTATGTAGAATACACACATATACCATGCATACACAAAATGTGCTCAATGTGCAAACATGTAAGAGTAGCAGTGAACTTATGTGAATCTGAAGCTCTCATGATGCTTATCATTTACAATGAAATTTAAAGCTTGTTGTCCATTGAATATCAGCTTTCGCTCCATTGAAATTGTAAGAATCGGTTTTACTGCTAAGACAAAAGTTGAAGATCCAACCCCCTGCAATAGAACAATAAAACTCACTAATCTGGAGAGAAGATCTCACAGAAAGAGTGTAGGACATCGGCCTGCCCAAAACCTTCTCCCCCTCTCCCCCTCTCCCCCTCTCCCTCCTCCCTTCCCTCCCCCTGATTCAAGTCACAGAATGCGGATATACCACAGATGATGTATCTTGTAAATCTATTGTTTTTCCCCTTTCATGTGTGGTATCTTTTTAAAGGTCTCAGTGTGATTGGTAAAATGATCTCAACTTCTCTGTAGTCACTGGTAGGATGAGAAAGATTGAAACATATGAGAATTATGTTCTCCCTTTTTGAGTGGTCTCCTCAAAGATATCCGATCCTCTCCCCCAAACTAGGTGTTGTGTTGCAAATATTTACCACCCTTTGTTCTGGTCTGGGTATTTAAGGAAGGGTAGCAGAGCTGCCATTGGGGAACATTCTGTAGCCAGAGCCCCCATGCCGTGCTGTGTCAGTGTCCGAGAGGCACTCACACACACTGTGTGTACTGTGCCAGATATAATGACTCTTTGAAACAATTTTCATATTACTTTGTAATTGTATTTTATATTTTTATGCTGAAAGTTGTGTACCATGGATTCATGTTTAATTATGTTTATTTAAGTTCTGTCTGGCCAAAATAAATGTTAATCTTGATTTATCTTGTATTTTCTGAAATCATTATTCTAGTATTGATCAATGTGGAGTCTTTTGCCAGAATAGATCAAACTGAGGACCCCATGACTGAAGCATGGAGCGCAGCATGCGGGATAATCTGCTTCCTGACTATTACTGTATTAACAAGTTGCAGCTTTCGTGTCTATTAATCAAATTACACTTTTTGTTGAGTAAGCAGGTGCGACCACTTAAAGGTAAAATATTCACTCTGCAATCCTCTGACTAATATCAGAACTGGCGGGTTTGTGTCCGTGAGCTAATGTAATTTTCGCGAGCATTCAGTCTCTGTGTGATATTGGGTCCGTTGATGAACGAATATTTGAAAATAATATATACTAAGAAAAATCAATGATCCAAATTAAATCACAACGAATCACCAGCTGTTAAATTACAAACGTAACAAAATGCACGAAGTCACATAAAATTGGAGTCAGATCACTTTATTCATGGAGTCAGATTTAAAATTAGATATGAATAAATTAAGTGAATTTAACAGAAATGCTGAAAAGGCTTACACGCACAATCCTTCAACCAAGCCGTTAGATTCCGTTTTTGGGCTAACGGATGGAGCTTATAAAATGCATTCAGTGACTTCCATGAACAGAAAGTGTTATTATGTTACTTAAGCAAACAGAGCAAGAGTATTTTAGTGATATTTTACATTTTCATTTGCTAATGCAAAAACGACATGAAAATTATATATATACATTCTCAATATGTATCGATACTGAAATATCTGAAACGCTTTCTAATACTCCGCAGAATAGATTCACGATACCAGCTGTGCTTTCTCATGATCCCTCCGACAGCGAGTTGACACACAAACCCGCCTTCCCTCACTCACTCGTTTCATTTGCTCCGGATGAATATTGTTGCTGTTACAGGGCTTAAATTTTGGCACGGGATTGCGCTTATTGCACATAATTTGACTCATTCCCGCAGATTTTGTGCTCAGATCTGTGCGTCAGGTCTTAGAATGACAGCAGCCTAACTCTTTCCCTGCCATTGACAGACATTTCTAGAATTCTGTGTTTTCACTGTTATTAGGCATCTTCTTAAATAGTACTGAATCCCCGGATCAAAACACAGGAAATAAGCAGAAACAAGCGATAGAATATGTAAAATTAAGCAATCACCAACATTAAACAGCATCTAAATCAAAACTGCCTAATGTTTTACTGAATGAAATGTTGACCCAGGACGAGCTATAAAATTAAAGGGATAGTTCACCCAAAAATATAAATTTTAAGTTTATCTGCTTACCCCCAGGGCATCCAAGATATAGGTGACTTTGTTTCTTCAGTAGAACACAAATGAAGATTTTCTAACTCCAACCGTTGCAGTTGGACATAGTGGTGTATTTGAGGTAAAAAAATATATAAATACTTTTCGGTTTCTTGCACAAACCGATCGTTTCGTGTCTTAAGACATCAATGTGTCGTCACAAGCCGCAGGGTTTAATATGGATTTGTCTGTGCATGTTTTATGACTGACAGACTGCAACGGTTGGAGTTAAAAATCTTCATTTGTGTTCTACTGAAGAAACAAAGTCACCTATATCTTGGCTGCCTTGGGGGTAAGCAGATAAACATCAAATTTTCATTTTTGGGTGAGCTATCCCTTTAAGCTGTGGGGGTGTTGACGGACTCGATCTACTCCAATGTTTTGATCATCGTTCTGAATATGATCTGGATGTAGTCTTTGACAAAAACGCGATTTTCTCAGCTTTTGCCTGAAACTGTTACTTTTTTTTAATGAAACTTACCCATATTCAAGTGTTGATAAAAAACAGAATGCATGAAGCTAGAATAAAACATGTTTTTTGATTAAAAGCAGAGGATATGTTCTTTCTTTTGATATATTGCATATTCAGATATTCATACAACAAAATATTCTGGGGCCATGAAACATTTGTGAATCTTTTTTCAAAAATGCTGACGGGGAAAGAGCTAATATACCTGCTGCCAAATTATGAGATAATATTAAAAATATGGAAACACTTTAAATTAAGGTTCCCTTTGTAAAGGGTAATTGTCATCTTGACAATTAATTTCATAATTTCATAATTTCATCTTGATAAGCAAGAAATCAGTTTTATACACTGCTGTGGATAGGCATGAGCCTTTTGTGGAATATCATGGGTAAGACAGTAACTTTTGGTAAGTAACATTTTAAGAAAAGTGGCAGTCATGAGATATTAATGAGAAAACCACTAATACAACACCCTTCAGTCTCACTAAGATAGTCTATTTTTGCTGCATCATGAAGTAAATCAGGAATCTGGTTTTGAGTTAAATAAGTGTGAATAAATACATTTATTAAGCATGTATAACATGTGAGTTAAAAAGGGCTCACTATTTGGCAGGTATTGCGTTAAAGTCACCTTTTTTATTCATGCCGTTATAACTGCTTATTAACGATTATAAACCCTTTACAAAGGGAACTTTAATATAAAGTGTTACCAAAAATATTTATATGGCAATTTTCCCCCTATGATATCAATGTCAAAACTGTGGCCAGTGAAAATGCTGAATGGCTAGTAACTTTGGAAAACCACTAGCCACAGTGGTTGGTGAGCAAAAAAGTTAATGTCAAGCCCTGATTGCAATGTACCAAAAGTGATGTTAATATACTGTATAACCCAGAAGAGTATCGGAAGAGCATGTCACATTTTATTCTTGTCTCTTTATCTTCCTATTCTCTCCTCTCTGACCAGGATGCTCACCTCCTCTGAGTGGTTGTCAGGAACGGCCGACACCATGCTGATGAACCCAGGCTCTCATCTGCTGACTGTGTGCTTTCCTGATTGCCTCTCTGGCTTTGACCTGATCAGGACACCGCAGGCCGAGAAATCCGGCGTTCAGGGTCACACAACCTCCAGTTCTTCTCTCCCCTTGCCTCCGGCTATACAACAGACTCACCCAATATGCCATTCTAGATCAGAGGTCCTCTCTATCCCCCAATAATCCCCACAGTTTCGTCAGCCGAGACCCTTGATTTTAAACCTTGTTTAGACTCTGGTTCTCGCCCACATGCCTCACCTCTGCTCGAACCCGGATAGGACGGTTTCTCACATTTGATAATGCAGTTCCCCAAGGCGTCTGTTAGTGCTAGATTTTGCACAATGCTGTTTGGCTTAATGAATTAATTAGCAGCATCATTAGCTCTGCAAAAATCAATGGTCTGAATCGTGTCTGACTTAGAAATCACAAGCAAACATGTAATCAGCGCCCCCTATACTGTAATTACTGTTAGTGTTATTTACTCAAGCAATTGAGAAAACAAACTGAGTGACAACAGTGGTAGCAGTGATACACAGAGTAGATCGCATAAACCATCACAAATTAAGCATGATGGTATACATATACTGCAAAAAAGGGCACGTTTGCATTCCATAAACGAAACTCTAATAAGTTTCGTTTTTCAGATTATTTGTGTATTTTCCAAAAATAACTGCCGAAACGAGTCGTCAGCAATTCCAGTCTCACTTCCTGTTACATATAAGGCCCGCCCAATCGTCCCAACGACAGCTTCCGATTTCAGCAGGGCAAAGTAATTTATTTCCAATTTACTTTTATCTGACTCCATTTTATCATGACCTCAAATTTAGGTTAGAATGCCGATTGGTTATTTGATATTTTGTATAATAATTTAACTACACATCTGATTATTCTATTTAACTCTTTACTCTTACTAAACTCGTTCATTCGGTTCTCAGAGTCGCACAGGGTCCTCGCACCGGCTGTTCATAATGCGGGCCCACGATCACAAACTTGCCAGTCTTGGTCACTAGACAGGGGTAATTAACTATACTATTTAGAGTGCCGCCCTCATGCTTGCTTTCTCTAAAAGTATTTTATTTAGTCCCAATAGATCTGTCTATACTTGAATTAAAATAATTAATTATCTCTAGTCAGGGGTCATGACCACTACTACAGATATAAGTTGATCAACATTACTCTTCTGATAGTAGCTTTGGTTTGGTCATGCCATGGTTTCCCACATACACTTAGCTAATATTACCTTAAACAGAGGTAAGGCTCACCCTATTTAGGTTGGTCGCTCAACATTATTGTTGTCCTAAACGGAAATTCTCTTTTTAGCCTTTACAGTCTAAGTACATTTGAACTAATGCCAAGAGTTAGCCGGAACTCTAAAGTCTCAGTTGGTGTGCCCTATGCTCTACTCAAAACTGGACTTTGGTCCGGTACTAACCTGACACAGATTTGCGGTAACAATGGATACAACATAATCTACTAAAGTCAATAATTTCAGAGTAAGTCAGAATGAAATCAAATGTAACAACTTATTATTAGTCAGGTAAATGTATCATGCCAATTACATAATCAATTCAAAGATAATCAATACATAACATCAAATGCTCTGAAATAAAGGGTAAGAGATGCATACCTGACCTCAAGGAAATATACATAATGCATAGCATTATGGGCTGATCTGGCTATAAAATCGCCCCAAACTTTCCTGCAACATCTCTTTAAATACTCAGACCAAGACAGAAACTTCTTTCAAATGTAAACATGAGTTCATAATGGGAATTTGGAATTTGCATTAATCAATTCCTGTAGTTTACACCTTATTGAGGACAGGAGATAATATACATGAAGGACCAATTGGCAGAGAACACACCCCACCACAGTAAGCAAAATATTTCAAAACTCTTAAAACCTTTGATACCTTTGTGTTTACTTCTGTGGGAATGAGACCTTTGTACCAGTCACACTGAGACATTTCAAATGATACCAAACATGTACTGTATAGTACTTGTTCACATTAACCCATGTAGATTTTGGGTGAATTATAGAGGAGAGATGGGGGAAGAGGCAGTGAAGGGAAAGAAATGTAAATTGAGGCAATACTTAGGTGATCAACTCAGTGTGATGTTGTCTCGGATGGGGACGCTACATGCACAAGAGTGAGTTTAGATGTTAATTTCCTTTGTTTTCTCTGAGAGTCGCCATCTCGTATAGTTCTTCCAGTTTCTCCAGTCCTACACATACCTACATAACAATGTAACAAATTTGAATAATACCAGCCATTTTTCATTGGATGCCAGTGAACAATGTCTACTTTGACCCACCCTCAAACACTGTAGTTGTAGCTGAAGCCTGGAAGAGTTTGGTTCGTGTTTTTGACATATTGAGAAGAAGCTGTTTTCAGTGCTGCAAATCCACTTGCATGCACTTCCAAAGGATAAGGACCCGCACTGGAATTGATACGGAAAAACCTACGCCATCGTTACTGTTCATATCAAGTACTGCAGAAGCCTCTGTAGCTGAAATTCAGGTATGGTAATAGGCGTTTCATTACCGACATGCGCTGTAAGCAGTTGACCAATCACAACAGACTGGGCCGTCTGACCAATCAGAGCAGGGTAGGCTCTCGGAAAGGAGGGGTTTAGAGATACCGAATCTTTGAATGAACGGTCTTCAGACTCTATGAGAAATTAGGTGATATGCAATGCACAGAAACATCAAAGAACATCGCCCATGATTTTATTGTCCATGAACATTGTCCATGGTTTATTTTATTTATTTATTTTTTTCAGCTGACATCACACGGCCTAGGGAAAGAGATAAAATGTTCCCAGGTTTTCTGCTTGTATACACCAGCACTGAGGAAGAGCAGAATACTGATCAAATGGCAAGCATGAAGAAACATTCATTACCATCCAAGGACCCCAGAGAAAGGCAGTCCTAACTAATCGCCAGACCTGGGCCAGGCAGGAAGAGTAGTGACCCACTTCACACATCCAGTACATCCAAAAACATATTTTTTTACACTTGAGTAGCAGTGAGTGGACGGTTCCATGCTTAACCTTCACTGTAGAGCCAGAAAGTCAAGAAGTACATCTCTCACAACCCAAATGTAGCCATTTTTTAACTCTATATAATTGGTTCTTTGTGTTCAGAAAGGAATACTACTTACTGCACAGTATACCAACATTTGGGTTACATTTCATCTGGGTCTTTCATCTGATAACTGTTTGACTCAATTGCAACAACATATTGTGGTGGCATTTATCATTAGTTCGTCTTCATTTATAAATCAGCTGGGTTTATGTAATGTCCAGCTGAAAAGAGACAGAGATTGTGTATTTACACAAGGATGCAGGCTGATGTTACTGATACTATGTTCACCACAATAAATGTCTATTAGCTTCTAACCTCGAACAGACACTGAGGACAAACAGAAGAGCACTGGAAATGATCTATTTGAGCAAATTGAAGCTGGTATATATGCAAATGACTCCATTTTCTGAACACATAAAGAATATGATTGAGTTATCCATGACGAATGGGGATGCTCCAATATTGCTATCACAGGCCACTGTCAAAATGTTAATCAGGCTTATTACTAACTTTATTCCCATTCCTCTATTTTCACATTCATAATTACACTCTGATTAGGTCATAATGGCCGGATAAATGGAAAAAGGATTGTTAGATTTAGGAAGGAGATCAGATTTGTGGAACTGCAAGACAGTCTTGGAGAACATTGGAGATGGATTTAATGATGTGCTGATAGGTTCTCCTCTCTGGATGAATGATATTTTATGTATTATTATTGTTATTAATTTTGAGGGGAATAAGCGGAGATGGGAATCATAAGCATTGTTTCCATATTAGCTTGATATTTTGCAGTTCAGAATGTAAAAAATTGGCACCAGCTCACCAGAACAGAGCATACACTCTAAAAAATTATTCAGTGGCTTAGTAAATATCACAGTAATATCACGAATGCTTGCCTTGAAGTGCGTCAGAAATAGAACGCGCGGTCAGTTTAACGTTGGGAATTTGTTGTGTTGCGTCGCCTCTCGCCGCATCTAATGTAGGGTGATCTAATGTAATTTTTAGGGTGCTTGGCCGCTCGTGCCAGACACAGTGAAAGTTGCCTGATTATTTATGACGGGTGGCCGAATTCACGGTGTCAAATAGACTGAAGCCCTCTGATGTAGGGAAGATAAGGGATAAAGGGAAGGGATAAAGACAGAGGTAAAGTGATGTAATGAATGAACAGTTTATTTAATTGCATAGTAGTAAAATACTAATGTTCGCTAATTAATTCCAGTTATTTTTACCTTAAACATTTCAGCAGCTGTTCTGGGTTCTGGGTAAAAATCATGTCAGTTTTTTTATAAACACATGTAATATCACTTTTTCAAAGCCTAATGTTTTTACTCTACAGTTGTGCAGTTTTAAGGGGATATATGGCATTTTTCAAATGTATTTGCCGAAATTAGCAATGTAAACAGGTTTATTTAAAATAGCAAAAGAAAATTTAAATTTACATTGAATATCTAAATTTCTAATTTTAATTCATGGTGAAAACATGAATGTGCATAGTTTAGTGCAAGATTGCTGCCATCTACTGGAAAACAAACACTTCTGCTAGTTCTCAAAGAACAAGTTTGTGCATGAATGTTAGGTGCAATTACTTGCTATTTGTGTTTAGGCTGTAATGTAGCATAGGTGCTATTTTTGTATAGTTTGGAATGGACTGGATTCAGGGTACAATTTTTAAAACACAACCAACATATAAAACAACAATAAAAAACAAAACTTAAGTTTCCACAACTTAGACTGATAACATGTAACGTTAGTGCTAAGGGGCACCAAGTAAAATCTTGCCTAAGGCAGCAAATTGGTCAGGGCCGGTCCTGGTAATAATTAACTTTATTAACTTAATAAAATCTCTGAATATCATTTACTTGATTTTTTGAGTTGAACATAGCCAAAAAATTGACAAAAAATCCAACAGTTAATTTTGTCTAAATTGTACAGTTATATTTAAGTTTTTTTCACTAAAATAATTTAGTATTTGACTAACCAATTATTTATTTAAAATACTTAATATATTTGTGAAATTTCTATCAAAATATTCTAGAATGGAGAATTAAACTGATCTGCTTCAAGAACAAAAAATATTCCTTAATTCAAATCAAGATTATTAATATTTAATGCCGCATTCCAGGTAACCCATAACCCGTGTTTTTCCAACCTTCTACCCATGAAAGTGCACTGGAACGGCAGTCAAACCTGTGATTTCCCACCCATGAACTCGTACTAGATCGATGTGCTCCCAGTTATGAGCTCTGACGTCACATAGCAACAATGGCAGCCCCTAAAGATGCAGTGTTTAAAGTTGCACATTAAAAACCAAATCGTTTTGTAGCGACTCGGCTACATATAATAATAATAAATTAAATTAGCTCAATAGGGAATTATGGTTATTAATATTTAATTATTTATAACTAATCGCAACGGGTTATGATTAAATTATAAATCTCCAAATCACCCAAAAAGGGAAATACCTAACCTAGGTATTTATGCAATATATATATATATATATATGGTTAACAACCATGGGTTGCAATTAACTGCGAATATATATAAAATTACAGAATAACCTTTGAATTAGAATTAATTCAAAATGCATCTGATCCGTTCATTTAACGAACGAACAGTACAATCGTTTATCAACTCTCACAAAGTTTTATTCTTTCTTATCAAATCTTCGGGAAGGTTATCCTTCTGGTCACGAAGAATAAACTTTCCGAACTATTAGGATATTAATTAAAGTATTCCAAGATACTTGAGAGCTCGTAGCTGTCTGTTCTACCTCGGCCAAGCCACAAAACTGTCCACGATGCCATCTTCCTCAGACTCCTCGGTACCAGAACCTAATTTATATACGGCTAAAAGCTTTCTGACGTTTATAGTGGAATCGACTCATCTTTGATCCTGTCCAGAGAGAATCCAGACGCTACAGTTTATTAAAATAAGGTATTGCTCTAACGTTATTTATCCGCAAATGTTATGCATTATCAACAGCTTTTCTAGCGTTACCTAGTTTTCAGTCCACTGAGTGCAAGAATAAATTCATACCAAATACATTTCCAAATATACAAATAACGTAAAATTAAAGGTATAACAGCTTCTCTTGCCTTATAAGCCATTTTTTCTCCTCTGCTTCCCTCAGATAAGCAAGGAGTAAGCACCTTTGGCGATGGAAATGATTGTAAATGAGCATAAGCCCCGTACGGTCCGCCATGCTTTGTTTACATCTAGCTACCACAATTCCTTGCGCTCAGGAAGTTTGGCGTGACTTTTCCTGGAACGCTACAAATTCGTGAGTCGTGGTTTAAAGTCGTAACTTACAGGCACAAAAACCTGCCTGCAACGCAGCACAACACACACTGAAGAAATTGAGTAAGTTTACTCAATTAAAACAATGCACCCCTGCCCCACCCGCTGACATGACCCCAACTCAACGGTTGAGTGAGCGCGGGCTGTTTGAATTCTCTTCAGTCTCCAGAGCAGTTCCTTCTTCTCAGTGTCGCAGAATTGGTGCATTTCCTCTGTGAAATTCAGGTTTGTGTGTTTTATTTTATCTACAAAATCATTAATGTGCTTTAAATAATTTTATTTAAAGGTGCACTATGTAACCGTCCGCTCGAGGTCGCCTGTTCAAAACAAAGGTGTAGTTTGATGACGCCAAGTTTGAGTGCAGAATCTTAGGACATTTGGTCTTCACCTCACAGCCGGTGGAAAAGAATCGGGATAGGACTCAGGCAGAAATTATGTTCATGGATGCGATTATTAATGTTACTGTAGTATGAAGCAGAGCAGGACTGAGTGTTGTGGGAGCTGAGTAAGACAGCTGGAGCGATTGCGCAACACTCACCTCGCGAGCAGCGGGACTTTTATTATGCCACAGTCGCCGGCGCCATTTCCGCTTTTCCGGTCATGAGTATGAGGTAACGCAGCTCTGTTTATCATATTAGATACATCTGAGTGTGTTGAAAATGATGTTATGATGTTACTCTGTGCGTTCGCTCGGCGGCTGCTATGACACTTGTTGCACACTGCAGTAAGAGTAATGCGTTTCTGTTAAATAAAACCGGAAACCGAGGGTAACGCAGATATGACACCATTGACAGGTGTCTACCTCACACGTCCCGGTTCCTTGGTTAAAATAGCAATTTCTTCACGATTTACAAATAGTTGGAAACATTTGGGATATTGTAAGTACTCAACTGAACAAAATATATAACACTGGCCTAGTGGTTTTTGGATATTTTTACTGCAAAAATGTTACATAGTGCACCTTTAATACAAAACCACATACAGGGATGCAATGTGAGTCACCTAAACAAATGTGGCATCTGTCTTTAAAACGCCTGGTGCCTTGCTCAAAACACATAACTTTATTCCTAAAGATAATGAATATAATGAATTCGGATGATAAAATGTTCTCAGAACTGTGCACTGTTTGTTTTTTGGCAGGTTATGGAGTCAGGCGCGTCGCAGCATCTTTCGGCTACGAGAGCGCTGATACGGTGGAAATGGATAACAGACCAGTTGATGACACCTGAATTACTTTTAAATGTTTCATTTTTACTTCTAATATGTTTGTTACATGAGTAGGCAATACTGTATACATGTTAAAACAGTAGAAGATATGCTGTATTGCTGTACTCATCGACAATAAAGGCCAATGTCATGTATAAGTGTGGTTGTGTGGAGTATTTTACAAAGGTTTAGAGGAAATTTTAAAAAGTTAATATTAAAGTTAATATTACTCATAAATAAAAACAGTTAATATTGCTCATAAATATTACTCAGATCTACTTACTTACTTTTTTTACTTACATTTACTCATTTGTAACAATCTGAATAATGTGATTGATTGATTGACTGATTGATTGATTGATTGATTGATTGATTGATTGATTGCTTGATTGATTGATTGATTGATTGATTGAAGGAATGGGTGGGTGGGTGGTTGACAAACGAAGGAAACAAAAAAAGCACACCCTATAAAAAAAGTATGGCTCACCTGATTGAGTGCATTATTAATGACTTTGGTATATTTATATTTTATTTTAAACCATTTTGACAGAAGACAGTATCTCTTAATTGGATTCCCACACCCATTGACATTCCAGGATACAAACGTAACATTTATTTTAATCATATTTAAAGGGGGGGCACACACAGTTTCATCTCATGTTAATCTTGAGTACCTACAGAGTAGTATTGCATCCTTCATATCTCAAAAAAGTCTTTAGTTTTATTAGATTTATAAAAGACAGATAAGCTGTACCGACTCTTTCCGAAAAAAGTAGAGCTCCGGGAGGCATGCCGTGCGTGGAGCTAAAGAGTCACACACGCACACACACACACACACACACACACGTTGGGTTTTTCATGTTTTATGGGGACTTTCCATAGACATAATGGTTTTTATACTGTATAAACTGTATATTTTATCCCCTTACACTAACCCTACCGATCATAGGAAACTTTCTGCATTTTTACATCACTTAGTATGAATTATAAGCTGTTTTCCTCATGTGGACCAAAAAATGTCCCCACAAGGACAAGGATTTCGGATATTGCCATCTTTGTGGGGGCATTTTGTCCCCATAACGTAGGGTTTACCAGGCCACACACACACACACACGTCATCGCATCATAGACTCTATTCCGGTTAAATCACAAAATAAAATGTACAAAAACGTGTCCCTATACGCAAATCCAATGGGCCTTGCTTATAAAACATTCATCACCAAAAATGCCAGGAGCAAACTTGAAAAACAAACTGCATCCACTGTTTCCTTAACACCGGGTTCTTTGGGAAGTTGAACATGGTTATCTTTCCCTCACAACCAAAAACACACTTCTTTGGTGACATTGTTGAAAAATCCTTCTCGACTTGCATTGCATTACCTGAATGATAGGCGTGCTCTCGCTCCTGCTCTTGTTGGTGTGTGCACGCACTTTTCTGGGAGAAGTGTCCATACAAGGATTTTCCGCCCTCTATTAGGCCAGGGCCATACTCAAAAAAGTCCATCAACCACTTTTAGACCAGAAAAGGTGGTTGATGGAAGAGAATACAAACAAAATGCTTTGTCATTATTCTGCTAGTATTCACAGAAGATACATTAAACATCCTGCGACCCTAGAGAGGGAGGATGGATGGATGGATGGATGGATGATATTTACCATGTAATCAAAGAGAAAAAAATCCTATACACTGCAAACAATATATATATGTATGTGTGTTCTCCAGCATCTCCAACATCATTAAAAAATTTACTTGAGAAGAGAATGCCATAATATATCAAGTCTTGTTTTTTATGCCTCAAACAAGATGATGTTTTTTTTTTCCCTATGGTTTAAGAAAAGTAAACTTGTTTTTCCTTTGAATTAAGATAATTTTTCTTGCCTACTGGCAAATAGTTTCTTCTTGTTTTATGTATTCACCTCACTAAACTTCACTGGATTTCTTTGAAATCAAGACTTAAATATATAATCATTTTTCATCCTACTGCTGGCGGACAGAACTGTCTCAACAAAAACTCACTCCAAGCATCACTCAACATCAAAGAATTTCAGTGATTAACGTTCCACACAGAAAGTGTATCAAATAAAATGTTGAGTTCTCAAAATCTCCATCTGTCTTGTTGAAATTGTAGTGTATAGTCTTGGCATGTGCTTTTACCAAACTCCAAAACCAACCAAGTTTCCAACTTTGATTTGTATGCTGATACTGGCTTCAGACACTTGACATCCTTGCAGATTTTTTTGTAATCCTGAAAGAATCAGCATTTAGGTTCCTCAAACAATTAAGAGAATAATACAGCTAGTTTTCGTCTATTTATTGATAGTATGTTCACTGAGATTGCTCCATATTGAGCAATTTTCAATGTCTGGTAACTTATGAGACAATCACTTGTTGCCACTCAATAAAATCATTTCCATATACCAGTTTTTCGATCCTTTTTGCTTTATCCTTTGAGGACATCTGAAGTGACAGTGATGTGAATACTATCCCGCTTGTAGCTTAATTCTGAAAATGTATTTATTGCCACTATATATTGTAGTTAAAAGACTGTAAATTGTATCACTTCTACTTACACTTTTTGTAAATAGCATACTTTTTTTGCACCTGCATGCTATCATTGTGAAATATATATAGCAAAAACAGCATCTACTTTATAGCTTTATAATTTAATTTTCTTTTTTTAAAGTGATAATTCGGCAACAATTCAAATTGATTTGGCATATCTATGCAATTTGCTTCAAATGTGAGCTCTGCTTTAAGTCATTAAAGCCTCTCTATCTTGTACCTTTTGTGTTTAATGCGACAAACAAACAAGAACATCGCCAAATAAATTAACTCAAAAATAACTTGCTTATTGCAGTATTCCAGAGAGTTGAAATCTTGAGATTTCAGCAGCATGCAGACAATAATAATGTGATGTGGTGCACAACTTTACAAAAATGCTAAAAAGGCTCGAGCGTCTCTGACCAGTGCTGGGATCTCTGTAGTATTAATTAAGCAAACACACATAAATGCACTCTCATGCTCACACACATTGGTTGCTAATGATTTTGCTAGGGTGGCATTTTTTCAAGCTTTCAAAGTAAACAAGGTATTTGCTTATGCATGGCCATGCTAATGTGTGTAAAGCTGAACTAAAAATCTCCTGACATAGCAGAGGGGAACACAAACATTTTAACATTTACTTATAGGATCTTGTAAATCAATAGTAAAAGACATGTGAAATAACAGACTCTTTCTGTAGGTTAAATCGTTACGCGAGTAGGTGGCAGCAAGTGACTGTCTTTATAAGCGAGTCGGTTTAATTGACTCGATTCGTTCAAAAGCGCTGATTCATTCAGGAACAAAATTGTATTTATGAATGAGTCATCAAAGCATTCGCACAATCGATTCATTCAAAAGCACAGCTTCAATGAAAATGAAACAAATGACTGAGTGAGTCATCCAAAAAGAGATGAGTCATTCAAGAAATGAAACAAATGTATTTAGTGACTATTCCCTTTAGTCATTTTAGTCCACTAATACAGTTCACTTGAACAAGTGAGTGAATTCAGAGACAGCCGCTGTGTGTACATTGGCTGTACACTCGTTATTGCGGTGCATTGGGGGATTGAATGAGTGCCCTTAATAACATCCACTATGGTTTCGGACATCACTACAAATGGCTGTAGCCTCAAACAGTGCCCTATTTAAGGGTATAGGGGGCGATTTCGGGTTCAGCGACTGATGCATGCGCTGACAAATGAAACAAGTGTCTGCATATATGAGTGATTCATTAATTGAATCATGAACTGATGTTCAAAACTGGTGAATCATTCAGGAACAAAACGCTTTTGTCTGTTTGGAGCTATTTCGGAAATATTTTGGAATTGTTTTGTTTCTTTGTGTAAAACAGTAGCGTTTTTTGGCACGAGCGGTTCGGTTCCGGTTCGGGCAGTCGCCCGGGGCGGCATTTTTTCATGACACATGGGGGGAGGCATGAGCAGTTAAAAAAAATCCTCTGCGCCGCGAAGCGGTTTTCTATTATCTATAATTTCACTGTGTGGGGAATTGGCATATTGGCGGCTTCTGCAGCTGCAGGCGCCCCTGCTTGCTGAGAAGGTGCCGTGCACAGAAGCTGGGGGACAGTTCACCTCTGGTTCTCTCCCAAATGGAGCGGAAAAGGGGAGGCCAATTCCGATTTTTTGACTATATCCTATTTTTTTTTTATTTAATTTTTTTTTGACGACCCACTTACATCATCTTTTAAAAGTGATTTGTATCCAATATCTGCATTTACACTACACTTGGCGAAACGAACAAAAAAATAGCATTATGATATCACGAAATCAATTTCAATATCACGCAGAGTTTAATTTATTAACATGAAATATATAGAAACAATTTTAATGCAATAGTTTCATCCTTGCATCAAAATAATTATTTAGTAGCCTACAAATAAGACACCAATGTACACAGAGCCGCTGAATGTGCTAGAGGAATAATAGGTGGTAGAACTTTTAAGCACGTCAGAGGTTTTGGGTCCGAATCCGCCCTCGTATAGTTTTTTTACTCATTAAAACCAAATGCGTTCTTCAGTGATTGTATGTCAAGGGCAGGGACATGTTTGTGTGCAGTTTATTTTGTGCTTTCACTGGAACAAATAGAGAGTCTCCACAACGGGACTGAAGCACGCATCATGTGCACGAGCCGCCAGCGACAACGAGAACTCGGCTTGATTTCAAAAGCAACACATTTCAGCGCCAGATCGCCTTTTATTTTACACAAAGTACCGAAATTAATACTCTGCTAGTTAACTAGAGATGTTTCATTGGTCAAACCTTTTCAATGATGACTCGGAATATCCGATTTGTCCGTTTACATGGCAGTCGCAAATGCGCGTATCCGATTCATATCCGATTTATTTCTTTCCACACATGAGTGCGGCCTGAAACCGATCTGAGAATATCGGAATCCATGTGCTTTTTTTCCTGCTTACACGTTCGCCGGTTTCCTATTGTAATTGCAATAGTTAAATAACTGGATTCTCTTAAGTGGGTTTTTCAAACGTTCTAATGAAGGATTTGTCCATTTGAGAAATAGAGAAATATAATTTTCAGAGTAATAGTTTCTAGTTCTAACGTGACAATTTAGAATATCTTTGACACATCTTTAATTTGAACCAGTACATCATGAATCCATAGCGCAAGAAAGTAGTTCCACACACAAAGGGTTCTTTGAGGCGCTGTTTTTCCCTACAAAACGAACAATCACGCACTCATGCGATACTTGCGGTTGTGATATTGCTTTAATATTAGCCTAATTATCCTAAATATGTCAAGTCAATGTTTCACAAAACAGATAGATATGGAGATCGAGTGCATATCAAAACACATTTTTAAGTAGTCTACTTTTAGTACTTTTTCTAGTACTATTCTTTTTTTCTGCCATGAGCAAAAAAATGACAGAGTGTACATTTAACTTAAACAAATGACACCTTAAAAAGTGGTTTCAAATTGCTCAATCAAGCCAAGCTACAGTGTCAGTATATTCTCTTTCTATTATTGGAGTGAACGTATTTCTCCTAAATATAGAAATATTACTGATTGAGTGACTGACTGACCAACAGAACATCGACTTCATTTAATTTCTGTCACAGCAAAGCAACTTGTGAGAGAGTGCATGTATTGTGTTATTGTGATTGCCTCAGCAGGTGGATAATGAATATGTTTAAATCCTTTTTTTTTTTTTTACTACAGAAACTCATTTTTCACCCCTAGTATTTGTCTGGGCTACAACACACCAGCTATGGCAATCACTTCATATACAGAGAAAGGTACTGTTTTCTTGATATACAGCTTTGTAATGTTTTGTATGACACCTGAAACTAGCTGTTGTTCCAAACCTGTCTGACAGAAATTGTGAAGATGGGAATTTTTCAGGCTGGCTTGTATATTGACAGATTGTTTGTGAGGCCCTCGGTCCATAACAATAAAAAGATTTCAATGATATAGCAGAAAGAGGTATATTAATTATATTTGATGCAGCGCAGAGAGTGGCCTCTCGCTATGAAAGGCAAGATTTATTGTTTTACCTATAGGTCAATAGCCTATTCACATCAAGGAACAGTGAGTCTGGGCAAGCTGTTACTTGAAATAGTCTAATTCATCATAATTAAGAGAGGCTTTACAAATCCGAGGAATAGCATTGAAAGTTATATTGAACATTACATTGAGCTATTCACAGTGGCTGCCACTGGGTTAATACTTAATAAAGCAGGGCAGGATTGTTACTGTGCCGATTTTTTGGCAGAGCGTTTCTAACTTTTAAACCATCAGGAAGTATTATGTCTTTTGTATAAGAAGAGTGATGCTTTTCATGCACCACACTTTGAGCCAGTCTGCTTCAGATTCAGTTATTAAATTAGCCCCAGATGAAAAATCATATAATGAGGTATTTTTGTTGTTGTTCTGGATTTAGAAATGTTGTCTGTCTAGCTTCAAACCTCTGGCATTCAAGCATAGATTCATTGCAGTCGTGCTATGTGTTGCCAGTCCTGGTCAGCCACACTGGTTGGCAGTGATTGTCTATGACAAAGACAACAAAACCTCTGTAATGTCATTGAGCCTTAGATGTGGCATTTAGAAAATTGCTTTGAAACAAGTTGTTAATGGGTCCACACACAAGGTGTAATACACCTCGCCAGTTTGTTAGATGAAATTGGAGGATAAGAAATGTCTCATTTAAAGAGCAGAGTTCAGCTATCACTGTCTCACTTCAACTGGGTGCTGATGTACACATGACAGCAAAAATAACAACACATTCTCACTCCCAACTCGTCACATATTGACACTTGATCAGGACCCCTCGGCGTCACTTTTTAACGCGCAGGGTACCCCTTTAGCGTAATTTTACTCCTATTGATTTCAATTGTTTGCCCAGTGCGTCAGATCAAGACGCATTTAATTCTTTGCATTTGTAAAAGTAGACATGATTTTATTTATATTTATAGGCTACTTTTATATTTTGGAGCAACTAACCCCACTCCTACCCTAAACCTACCTATTTCTAAACAATATAAAACATGTAACAGGCAAATAAAAGAACAGTCACAGGTATTTATTTGCAAAAACTGACTAAAAACAGTATAAAATTATTAACTCATGTTGCATTCCAAGTCTTCTGAAGTCATATGATATCTTTATGTGAAGAACAGAGTTGATTGTTTTAATTGCTGAAATGATGATCCCACCGCTCCGTGAATGCACGCACGCACTCAGTCATATCTCATTTAAAAGATACACACGACTTTAGCATGACGCAATCAGTCACAAGACACACGAGAGCCAATGACATTTTACAATGAAAGCTGACGTAATGACGCAATTGGTCACGAGACATACGAGAGCCAATGCAATTTCACTATCAAAGCTGATTTCTTCAGGCGGCAATTTTTGAATGTGTGCATGATCTTCAGCAGAAGGAGACGCTGACTGCTTTTGGGGATTTTCTTCACACAAATAAATCGTTTAGCCTCGGAGCACTTGGAATATTTGTACTTTTTGAATACACTGTGCCTGCAGTCGTATCTGCCTGTTATATCCTGTGTTTTATATCATATAACACACAAATGGGTAGGTTTAGGGATGGGATGGGGTTGAGTTATATGTTCAAAACGTGTCTAAATCATTAGCAAATAGCGTGAATAAAAAAATAAATGTAAATAAAAGTAACGTTATGCTGGCTGATTAATTTGAGAATCACACTTCAACATGTCATAATGGCAAAATCATAACCCAATATATAATTTCATCATGTCGATAACATTCCCATGCCTAACACGTCTGTGTATGATGTCAAAGGTTTCTCAGTTAAATCAATGGAGTACCCTGCGCGTCGGAAAATGACGCTAAAGGGGTACCCTGTGCGTTAAAAAGTGACGCCAAGGGGTCCTGACCAAGCGTCAACGTGACGAGTTGGGAGTGAGAATGTTATGAAAATAAACAAAAACAGGCTTTGCCTGCAAATTGATCTGCTATGCTATGCATTTCAAGCTTTTTAACATATATTGTCCCTGTTTACACCTGGTATTAACAGCTGTCTCAAGTAATCCTGTCACAAGAGCTCAGTGCTGAATCCATGTGTAAACCGGCACGTCCTGATTTTGCTGAGTTACACACGTTACTCTATCAACATATTGTTTTGATCCTGGAACAACATTCCTGTCCGTAAATTTCTACATTCCTAGCCCTAAACCTAAAACCTACAAGTTATCCCTAAAATCAGAGGGAAATGATAGGTGAATAACAGTGTAGAAACAATAGGTGTAGAAACACCTAACTCTGGTTGTAAGCCTAAACTTGACATAAACTGTAAATTTGTCCCTCAAGTCTGATTGGTTGATTGGAATGTTGTGCCAGGATCAACAAACTTGTGCACTTGGCCCATCCGCCCAAAGACATACGTGATTATGGTAGATGGCGTTACATTTCCGATACATGCTTGAGGTCTTTGGCACAATAAACAATAAACAAAATAATAAACTTTTAAAATAGCATCATATGACCCCTTTAAAATAGTTGCATTTGCATATGCCTCCATTCCTGTATGCAATTTAAATTTTTCGTCCTGTCCCATCCTATGTGTTTCTTTTCTTGTTCGATAAACCGTTTCACTCGGAAATACAACTCAGTACAGTAGTAAAGAAACTTTTGTTTCACACCGACTTTAACACCATTTTAAAGTTAGTGTTGCATGAACGCATGAGCATTTGCATAGTTGATCTGATTGGCTGACACCAGCGTTGGCGCTTGAAAAGTTGAAAACTTTTTAACTTCTGCCGCAAGCAACGCCAGTGATGCGACGCAACGGAATCCGACAACGCAGGACATCACCCATTCAAAGTAAATGAGAAGTGTTGACGCCGATGCCCCGTGTGCATGCAGTGTTAAGATGCAGGTTTAGAGGCAGCTCTTAGGTTTAGGTTTATGATGCAAATGCCATGGACTAGATTAACACCTCTAAAGCTTTATTAAAAGTTTAAACCGGATTAATGGAACTGTGTGTTCTTGAAAGCACAACAGACCCTTGCTTGTAACAAACACATCCTAACACCATCATAGTATATTTTCAAAAGTTTATACTAATATAAATCTTATCTGATTTAGTCAATTCAGTCAGCTTTTCCTGTACTAATCACTAGCCTGCGGCTGCTAGTTGACACGCGGCTCTGTAAACAGACAGTGATTAGACAGACTGTGATTGTATGCCGTTTAATCTGTCAGTACTAATCACTGTCAGATTTATTAGTTTTACGATTGGACGCATGTGTGATTTTATTATTGAAATTACATGTGCACAGACAAGCCAGCAGTCAAAATGTTGCTTTCCCTACAGTGCAAATATGAAGTTTCTTTGACTACTACGACATCCAAAAAGAGTAATATGTCACCAAAGGCTAATCTGATGCCCGGCAGCTCTCCATCATTTCAGACGATATTTCAATAGCTCAAATTGTATCTAGTTTACCTTATTTCCCCCCACATACATCCTCTCACTTATTTCTTACTACCCTCCGTCGGCACTATTTAAGATCTGTAGATCTGAAAGTCTCACCTCAGAGATTTTGGTATAACATCAAATCGCATATGATTCATCATTCTATCATTCCATCATCATTGTACAATATAACTAGTAAAATGTAATGTACACAACCAGTAATTTCTTTGAAAATATCGTCATTTCTCTGTGATTTATGTGCAGATTTCTGTGGGGACTCAGCTGTTCGTGAATTCTGCCAAAGTTCTGACTGATGCAGCTGAAAGCAGAGCTGGCAGACATCTGAAGTTCTGCTTTATAATTTACACCAACACTAGCTAACAAAGATGTTTATGTGGCCATGCTGATGCAACGGGAGCCAATTTGAGAGAAAACAGACATTGTGGTAAGAAAAAAATGCAGACATTTAAATTAGTGGAAAGAATCTGTAGCGTAACACACATGAGGGGTTTACAAACATGTTAATTTCAATGACACAAATATGTTGATCTCCCTGAATAGACCGCTTTTCTAAATATCCACCATCTTTGCAGAAAAAAAGTGGCATACAACTAGTGAGCAAGCTTAAGGCAACCGTAACAAACAAAAAACTATACATTACCATTGAAAATTTGTGTTTTAAAATGCTTCCAAAGAAGTCACTTATGGCTTAATTGATTTGATTAAAAATACAGCAAAACAGTAATATTGTGAAATATGATTACAATTTTGATTTATATGATTTACAATACAATGTTTTCTATTTGGATATTTTTTAAAATGCAGTTTATTCCTGTGATGACAAAGCTGTATTTTCAGCATCATTACTGTATCAGTGTCACATGATCCTTCAGAAATCATTCTAATATTTGCTTCTTAATAAACATTTCGTATTATTAGCTTATTATGTTGTGCTTAGGGTTGGGTATTGTTTGAATTTTAGCGATTCCAGTGCTTATCAATTGAGATTAGTATTGATTCCCAGCTTCGATTCCAGTAAGGTAAAAACATTTAGTCAAACATTTATATCAAACATATTTATTCTGTGTCTTTTGGCAAATCTGTGGTTGCAGCTGATTTCCATGAACAAAAATAACTAAAGAACACTAACATTTTCCTATGGTTTGAACAAAAATACCACAGCAAAAACAACTGGCCTAACTAATATACATTTCAAACATTATTGAAGACAAATAAACAGTAATAAAATAAGAACATATTAGAAATAGCTCAAATAAATACAACTGAGCAAAGTTCAGGTAAACGTAAAATAACATTGCATAGTTTTTTGTTTTAAATAAATAAAATATAGATTAATCCTTATCAAAGTTACAAACGTTATTCAGTCATGATCAGTGAGTGATTTTCTTTTTTGCTTGTTCTTTGATTAACGTTAATGACACACACTGCAGCAGGTTTATTAGGCTGCTGTTACTTTAAGACTTCATGCAGGATCCAATATACTGTTACACATGCGTTTTCTTTCTCAACTGTTTACATTCACTTAAGACAAAACCGACTGTGTTTACAAGGGTATTTTGTTCAAGGGCAAGAAGATGCATACGAGAACTCAATTCAGTATTGTACACTATATGAGAGGCTGCTCTCTGTGCGCACGCTTTAGATATGTGCGCAAAGTAAACAGTGCACGGCACGAGTGCTCTTTCACGTCTTCTTGTGCTTGAAAATGGTTTGAAATCACATTAAAATGCACACACAGGAACCGATAAGGCAGAATAGAAATTGTATTACAAGTATTTGATTACTGACCTTAAAGGATTAGTTCACTTTAAAATGAAAATTACCCCATGATTTACTCACCCTCAAGACATCCTAGGTGTATATGACTTTCTTCTTTCTGATGAACACAATCGGAGTTGTATTAATAAATACCCAGATGTTTCCAAGCTTTATAATGGCAGTGAACAAGGCCCACGGATTTGAAGCTCAAAAAGTGTATCCATCCATTATAAATGTACACCACACGGCTCCGGGGGGTTAATAAAGGCCTTCTGACGCGAAGCTATGCATTTGTGTAAGAAAAATATCCATATAGTAAAATATCTTATATATTCCATGTTCAACTTACGAAAAAAGTGTTACTGGTGCGACGTATGAGCGCTTTGAACTGCGAAAGGCATTACACTTTCTTTGTAAGTTGAATACAGAAGCCGGTCTAGTGGAAGCTAGATATTTTACTTTATAAAGTTTTAAATATGGAATTTTCGATTTGTTTCAGAAGGCCGTTGTTAACCCGCCGGAGCCGCGTGGGATACGTTTATGATGAATGGATGCACTTTTTTGAGCTTCAAACTCATGGGCCCTGTTCACTGCCATTATAAAGCTTGGAAACATCAGGATACTTAATATAACTCTGATTGTGTTCATCAGAAAGAAGAAAATCATGGTAACGCTTTAGATTACAGCCCGGAAAGTGCTGCATAAGTAAAGCGTATTTACTGCATAACTTTCGGTAATTATAGTGTAACTATAAAGTATGTATGTGTAGATATAAGGGAACAATATGTAATATTTGGGGAATAAAGGGGAAACTATCAGGAAAATTAACAAATAATTTATACTGTAAGTATTTTTTAATTAAGGGGTAATTATCCGTGTAGTTACAGGGTAAGTGGTGCTTGTTTTTCTATGTAGTTACAGGTTAAGCAGGAATATGCGGGCTGTAAATGAAAGTGGTGTTTGTTCCCCTCTTGTTTCATGTAGTTACAGGGTAAGTACAATAAAAAATACGTACACAATCTGATATCACTCGGACATCTTTATTTGAAAAACAACTTTCAAAACAGATTTACAACACTTCTTATCCATTTCTCTTGCTTGGCATCATGCTCCTGTTGCTCATGCCATCCGAGATGTATATGACTTTATTTCTTTAGATGAACACAGAAAAATAAATAATCTCTACTAATGAAAACTCATTTGGTTTCCTAAAAGTTGAAGCATCAAACAGCACATACTGCTATAATTACAGTAACCCATACAACCCCAATGGATGAATAAATGTCTTCTGAAGTGAAATGATAAGTGTTTGTAAGAAAAATACCAATATTTTAAATTTTTTTAAACTGTAGACAAACGAAAAATAAGAAGAGGAACAAGAGGAGCCAAGCAAGAGAAACAAAAAAGGGACAAAACGTGCCTCTTTCTGTCAGGAGTTTATTATTTGAAATGAAAAGTTTATTTTAAAAAATGAATAAATGAATAAGAAGTGTCGTAAATCTGTTTTGAAAGTTGTTTTTCAAATAAATGTTTCCGAGTGATATCAGATTTTGTACGTGTTTTTTATTGTACTTACCCTGTAACTACATGAAACAAGAGGGGAACAAACACCACTTTTATTTACAGCCCGCAGATTCATACTTACCCTGTAAATACATGAAACAAGAGGGGAACAAACACCACTTTAATTTACAGCCGCGGATTCACACTTACCCTGCAACTACACAAAACAAGAGGGGAACAAACACCACTTTAATTTACAGCCCACAGATTCATACTTACCCTGTAACTACACGAAACAAGAGGGGAACAAACACCACTTTAATTTACAGCCCGGAAATTCATACTTACCCTGTAAATACATGAAACAAGAGGGGAACAAACACCACTTACCCAGTAACTACATGGATAATTACCGCTTAATTAAAAAAATACTTTTTAAATTATGTGTTAATTTTCGTGATAGTTACCCCTTTATTCCCCAAATACTCCATATTGTTCCTTTATACCTACACGTACTTACTTTATAGTTACACTATAATTACTGAAAGTTACGCTGTAAATTCGTTTTACTTATGCAGTACTTTCCGGGCTGTAATCTAAAGCGTTACCAAAATCATATACACCTAGGATGTCTTGAGGGTGAGTGAATCATGGGGTAATTTTCATTTTAAAGTGAACTAGTTCTTTAAGTATTCGATTCCAGAATTGGAATACATTTTTCAATTCCCAACCCTAGTTGTGGTGCTTAATATTATTTTTGGAAACCATATATTTCAAAAGAGCAGCATTTTTTAAATCTGTTAGTAACATTATACATGTCTTTACTAGTAAAAAAAATACTGACCCCAAACCTTTGAATAGTAGTGTACGGTATGTACTTTGCAAAGAAAAAAATAAATTTACTATGCATATTTGGTTTAATAGCTTGGTTTAAAATACATGTTGTATTTTTTCCCCCTTTAATTTTAATTATACCTATTAGCACCACGATGTGGCTAAAATGGACTTAAATTAATTTAAGGTTAAATATTAAAGGTGCAGTATGTAATATTGACAGCTAGCAGTTAGAAATGTAAATTATTAGAGAGGGTTGTTTCTCTAGCTTACTGTGCAATAGTGGTCATATGAGAAGAATGGGAGATGTTATTTGAGATCTTGCTTGGCTGACATTCTTCCTTCAGCCACCATCTCTATGGGACTCCGGGTCGAATCTATTGGGCCGTATCTCAAAAAGTGAGACAGCCTGTCTGATGAGATTGCATGTATTGGCATCCCCCTGTCTTACATGAAGTACAGAAGGTCACTCCTACTGTATATTCCTAAAGGAACCTGGAGTTAGCTCTGGCCTTCTTGGACATTAGCATCCACCCCATGACTGTAGACATTCTTGAGCTGGTTGAGCTGATACCACTCAACACAAATTGAAAACCAAACCCCTTTATACATCCTCCTCTCCCTCAGAGTGATTGTAGAGCCATCCGGAAGCTTCTACAGATGGTATTTCTCAGACTTATACTTGAAATCAGGTGTGGATATTTTACACAGGAGCTACAGTAATACTTACAAGCAGCTCAGAAACACAGTTCTGCATTTGTACAAATTGTGGCCTCCAGGTTAGATGGTGTCCACCTGTCAAAAGTGTCCACCTGCGCTGTCCTTAGCTTGTCTTGAGTTGTATTAAAGGGCTCATACAGTGTCCGCCTCTTTCCAAATGCAGTATCCAGCAGTAGATGATGTGTGACTCATAGATTAATCTTATAGAGTGTGCAAGGAAAAATTGAGAACAGGGTCAGGTCTCAGCAATGTAGTTTTCACATTTCACGTTCTTCACACTGCCTGTCCTACATGGTCCTTCTGTAGGCAACTTTACCACCATCACCTTCAGCTACCTGTATTCGTGTCTTAGTTCCTCATTATCGTCTGCCCTTAAGGCACCTCTTCCTCTCATTCAGAAGAACTTCCAGGTCGCAGCTTGCCCCAGGCGTTTAAACCTCAGCTGATCATTCCTTTACTGCTCTCTGTGGTCACTGACTGCTTGCACGAAGGTTAATAAGGTTGTTTGGAGGTGAACACATCCTTGACTCCGATATAGCATGATCTGCAGCCAGTAAATGGCAAATCTAAAAGTCTTATTTCACCAGGAAGGCTATTTAATGAGCCGATGGTGGTTAAAATAGGGGTTGTATGTGCAACCTGTTGTGAGTGACACAACAAGCTGAGAGTGTATCAGCAGTGGGAGTGACATTTACCACTGTTAGAGTAACATTCGAAAACTTCCACGTATGCAGTATTGCCACAGGCTAGGCTCAATGGCAGCTCAGTGTCTGGTGTGAGTAATTGTTCTTTGGCTGTTTTTACCTCTCTTTTTCCACTGTTCTTATTAGGAAACCCTCAATGATAGAAGTATCAGCGGGAATCTGTCTCTCGCCAACTCAGGCTCATTGGAAAACGTGCCTGTGGAGACAGTTGTGCAAAATTATATTACATTGCTTCTTTCATACTTTGCGGCATTTCAAAGTGAAATGTCCCGTGAGAGGTGCTAAAAGCATATTGCATTTTCTCAGCTGATGAATGTCGCAATGTTTTATTGCAGTTGTGGTATACCTATTGCAGCAGTTCGGAAATGAAATGTCCGGTTTGTGGCGCTAAAAGGTTAATGCTCTCTCATTTGAAAATAATCTACTATAATAACCTACACAATAAATCCTACCCTAAACCTATCCGATAGCGTTAACAGCAGTAAATGTGAGATTGAAACGCATTTACTGAAGCAACCAAGAAATCATGCACTATGGCAGAAGTGTTTTGAGATCATGATACTTAGGCCGCATTTACATTACACGGCTCAAGTGACCCAATTTTTTTCCCTCCAATATGGCACAGATCGGATATGACCGACATGTAAGCAGGAAAAAAGCACATGGATTCCGATATTCTCAGATCAGTTTCAGGTCTCATTCATATGTGGAAATAAATCTAATATGAATCGGATGTGTGCATTTTCATCTGCTATGTAAACAGACAGATCGGATATTCCCGTCAATGCGAGTCGTATAATATATAAAAAGCCACTGTGGTGAATGATGTCAGTTCAGTTTGCATATAAGCTCCAATTTATTAGGCTATTACTTTCAGAAATAATGTATACAGGCAGCCTAAATAAATCTAAATGTTTACAAATATTACAAACACTTCATACTATATTATACACTATACTATACTATAAACCTCACTCCACAACAAATCTTTTAAGTTTAACGGTATTCAGAACAGAACAAGAATAACAAATAATGTAAATGTCAAGCTAAACAAATTCATGAATTCATGAACTGAGAAATCTAATTTTTCTTGAGCTTTTGACATATAAGATGTCATTATACTATAAGAATATCCTGTACATTTCAGAATTGAACACTTCCTTGTTAGTCCAAAAACATCTTGTATTGTAACCAAGCCCAGATCACGACTTGTTGTGGAATGTGCCTATGACATAATTGGCATTCCGCCTCTGCAGAAGAAAATCAACACCTACTTCATCATTGCAACTTTGGCCCTGCCCACTGGTGTGTTAGTGAGATGATGAGGTGAGAAGAGTGATACAGGATCACTGAACTAAAAATAATGTTACCTTCCATAGGATCCTAATGCTAGAAATGTGGTTATTTATTTTCAACAATGTGAATGTTTCAATTGAGCATTATTTATTTGTATTCGGTACATTTCCCTGTGGATTCTTTGATAAATCAATCGCAATTTCGGCGCAGGCGAATTTTAATTCTAATGCCTGATCTGTGATCAGTGATTTCTGATATGTAATGATTTATGTACAGTCAGGTGTTCTTTGTCTATGTGTTAGTAAATGAAACCAGTGACTAAACAGTCAACTTCACATTGTTTCTCTTAGTGGGATGAAAATAATCTGTTATTTAAACTGTGATTAAATTATATATAGAAAGTGATAGAAAGCTCCCTTTGCAATCGCTGGAGCTGTCAATCAAACAGTGCGAGTTTATCAGTGACTGAGTTCTGGACTCTCGTCATAATCTCGTCAGAGATCAGAGACAAAAACAAAACAGATATAGTCAGCAAATCGAAATTGGGCATCAAGACCTGCAGTGTAAATGTGGCCATAGTATTGTGTGAAAACAAGTCTTTATTAATCAGTAATCTGCCCCTGTAATCCTAATTTGTGTGAAATCTAATACAAGTTGGTGTTTATCGTCACTAGTGTTCATTTCAACTGGAACCTGCAGTGAATTGTTTGTATAGGTACATTTTTTTGCAAAAATGTAGGCAGAGGCTTGTTTTTCCAATAAGCCTATGTTGGCACCCCGCAGTACTCCCACTGGTTTCTCATTAGCATCATTAGCTCCTCCATCTTGTTGGCAAAGGATCTAACATTTCTGACCATGAAAGAGGTTTTAAAGGTTGTAGTGCATTTAAATTGTGGTTATGACATTACCAGTGTGAACATTATGCACTTATTATGGAATTTTTTTTTTTTAATATGAGTGTCTGAAGCAATGCCAGAATGAATTTATTCCAGTGGCAGTTTTTCAAATTTGAGTTATTTTTAAGTTTTATTTGGTTGTTGTTGTAATGGCATTTGATTTGGGCTAAATCTCTCTTAAGCAATGGTTAAGTTAAACTTCTATATCACCTTTTTGTATTGAGAGAAAGACTGTGTACTGTAAAAAAAGACTGTTACCCACAACATCGATATGGATAAACTGTGAGTAACAACTGCAAACAGGAGGGTGAATGATTCAATCTCATGCCATGTCATTTGCATCCTCCCTAGGAGGAGAAGAGCTTTGTGAAGATAATCACTTAAAAGAAATTAACCATCCTTTGCTCAGCTGCTTGTTGCTTAGTAACTTTATACCATCTGGGAGACAAATATTTCAGCCAAGGGAGTGAAGGAGAGCGAGAGAGAGAGAAAGAGCTCAGAGAGATTATCATGTATTAATTATCTGTTTTATACACTATTTAAGCAGAGAATGAAATGCCTTTCCCATTAGATTAATTTCCCCTCCTGCACTTCCACATTGACTTACGCTAGGAACAGTGGCATGCTGCATTTCTTTGGCCTATTGTCTAGGAACCATGAGATAAGGCCCCTTCCACAAGCAGTGATATCATGCATGAACGTTTGTGGCAAGATAAATAGTGCTGGGTTTGACAAGCGATAGTATAGGAGGAGGGGACAGTCCACTGGTGGAAAAAAATGAATGGGAAATATTGCAACACACTATATGGGCCAGATTTACTAACATCTTGTGCCAGCGCAAACCCTCTTATGGCGTTAAAAAAACTACTGTCAGGATTTACTAAAGCTGTAATCATTTTTGCAATTATTCCTGGTGTCGGTAAGGGTGCAGAAATAACACTCTTGACTTTTAATTGTATAAACATCTGAGTTATTTTTTTATACAGTTATCTATTATTTTTGACTAAAATCCTGTCTCGACATTATGAACACAATGCCAAAAGATACGAAAGCAATCAGTAAACATTTAACAGTGGCATAAAGCAATGCTTCTCAAATGGTCAATGCTTCAGACTGTCTTCTAACCACGTATGATTATATGCAAAATGGATGTAAATGACAAGTGTGCTTTTACTCACAGAAAAGTAATTACACATTGGATCAAAATATTTTTGTAAATTTACCATCTAAAAGTTTTATCTAAGTAGTTATTTTCTGATGTTCTTTCATTTTAATGCTCCTGTTTTTTTGTGCTTTGGAGAGCATGAACATTCAAATCAAATCGAGACATTTGAAAAAAGAAGAACTTTTTTTACAAGCATCTTACTGCACACATCTGTCATAAAGGCATTGATACATTCTTGCATATAGTGCTGTCACTAAAAAAACAACGTGTATTAATCAAACTTCAAATCAAACTTAATAGCTATAGCTATTTCTCTAAGCTATAGCTTTAGGGTTCCTACCCTAAAACAATTCACTGCAGGTTCCAGTTGAAATGAACACTAGTGACGATAAACACCAATTTGTATTAGATTTCACACAAATTAGGATTACAGGGGCAGATTACTGATTAATAAAGACTTGTTTTCACACAATACTATGGCCACATTTACACTGCAGGTCTTGATGCCCAATTTCGATTTGCTGACTATATCTGTTTTGTTTTTGTCTCTGATCTCTGACGAGATTATGACGAGAGTCCAGAACTCAGTCACTGATAAACTCGCACTGTTTGATTGACAGCTCCAGCGATTGCAAAGGGAGCTTTCTATCACTTTCTATATATAATTTAATCACAGTTTAAATAACAGATTATTTTCATCCCACTAAGAGAAACAATGTGAAGTTGACTGTTTAGTCACTGGTTTCATTTACTGACACATAGACAAAGAACACCTGACTGTACATAAATCATTACATATCAGAAATCACTGATCACAGATCAGGCATTAGAATTAAAATTCGCCTGCTCCGAAATTGCGATTGATTTATCAAAGAATCCACAGTGAAATGTACCGAATACAAATAAATAATGCTCAATTGAAACATTCACATTGTTGAAAATAAATAACCACATTTCTAGCATCTGCAATCAAAACACTTCAATTGATTCAGAACGCAGCGGCATGTCTTGTCTTCAACGAGCCCAAAAGGGCCCATGTCACACCTCTCTTCATCTCTCTGCACTGGCTACCACTCGCTGCCCCGCATTAAGTTCAAGGCTTTGACGCTTGCTTATGGATCCACCACAAGCTCAGCACCCGCATACTTCGACTCGATCCTACGAGTCTACACCCCTACCAGAAACCTCCGCTCAGCTAAAGAGCGGCGGCTGGTGTTACCATCCCAGAGAGGCATGAAATCCCTCTCTAGAACTTTTTCATTCACTGTTCCTGGCTGGTGGAACGATCTTCCCACCTCCATCCGGATGGCAGAATCACTAATATCATTCAAAAAACAGCTAAAAACCCATCTCTTCCGTGAGCACTTAATCTCATCATAATAATAAATTGAAAAAAAAATTCTTTCTTTCTTTTTCCTCTACCTTTCTCTACACCCTCCCTATTCTAGCTTACGCTACTCTGAACAATGCCCGAAACGTAGTATTTAAGGCACTTCTTGCGTTTCTACGCCTCTTCATAAAGGATCACTTCCTGTACTCCTCAGTTGTAAGTCGCTTTGGATAAAAGCGTCTGCTAAATGCATAAATGTAAATGTAAATGTACCCATGAGAGTTTATGATGAGGCATCGAGAGTCTGCATTGTAGGGGGACCATACTGAATACCCCTTCTGATAAAATAATGAATTATGTCATAATTCTCTCAATGCATGACATTCCAAGCCTACATTACCGTTTAAAAGTTTGGGGTCAGTAATATATATTTTTATTCTTTTTAAGAATTTAAAGGGGTCATGAACTGGCTTTTTTATACTGTTGTCTGAGGTCAACTTATGACGTTTGCGTGGTTTTTACATAAAAAAATATAATGAATAAGTAATAGGCTATTTTCTACCCTGGTTTTGAGCCTCTCTCATGGAATGCTCAGTTTTTATGAGAATGCCGCATAGAAGACTTGGAAGTAAACGCCCACTGCTATGATTGGATAACAGCTTTGCATATTACAATAAGCCTCCATGAGTACACGTGAGGAATTGCTTTGAAAGCGTGTGGGTCTCCACAGGGCTCGCTGCAGAGTCAGACAAATCAGCATGATCAAAACTTCTGCAATTGTATTTTTCCTTCAAATATCAAGTCAAGAGAGTGACCACCGCAATCAAGAAAGGAATGTTATTTCACTATTTAAGATAGCCTGTCGGCAGGCCGGTGATACGTTTTGGTAGCCCGTCTGGAAAACACATAGCCCCGGGATGTTGGGCTTTGCGAGCCCTGGCCCATAACGTTACATGTAAGAGTCTGATCACGAATCGCAGCACAATGAACCAACAGCACCTCAAATACAAAGGATTCTCCAGCCTGTGACAGCGTGCAAAGTTATGAACAGTTAGACACATAATCAATAGATATTAAATGATCTGTAACAATGCAATACTATCACATATAAAAAACATTTTTTACTCACATAAGTGTGTTGCTTCATTCATTCATGTAATCTCATCCTGTCTGCAAATCCAGTCTCTTGTTTACAAACGAATCCGTGGTGAAATGAAGGAACAAACGCGCAATGTCTTCCCCAAGTGAGCTGGATATTAATTAAAAATAAAGTTCATCCATGCATTTATAATATTGGAATCCGAATGAAGCTTATGCAGCATGTTTATTGCTTGGAAGTTCGATCCGGTTTAGCTCCACGTAGGCCTATGTTATTTATCTATAACATGCCATGCACAAATCGGTGGGCGGGGCTACAGAATCAGGCGTTCTTCTTCTTCGGTTAAAGCGGCGTTTCACCACACTCTGACATCACAGCTTGGCACATTCTGAGATCGAGCGTTTGCTGGGCCTGGTGTCAATGAAAGCTTTTCTTTGACTAACAAGGAAGTTTTCAGCTCCGAAACTTACAGGATATTCTTATATCACGATGAACTTTTATATATCAAAGGCTGAATGAAAAGTTGATTTCTCAATTCAGGACCCCTTTAATACTTTTATTCAGGAAGAGGATATTAAATTGATTTAAAAAAACTCAAATTGTTACCAAAAAATCTATTTCAAATAAATGCTGTTCTTTTGAACTTTCTATTCATTAATGAATCCTGAAAAAATTTCATGTTTCATGTTTAAAAAAACAACAACAAAAAAACAGTTTTTAATATTGATGACAAGACATGTTTCTTGATTTTAAAAAGATTATTGATATTAAAATATATTACAATGTGAAGCAGTTATTTTAAATTGTAGTAATATTTCACAATATTACTGTTGTACTGTGTTTTTGATCAAATAAATGCTGCTTTGGACAGCATGAGTCTTGTTTCAAAAACATCTTACAAACATTTGAATTGTTTATGACTTTCTTTCTTCAAAACACAAATAACGATATTTTTAAGAATGTTGGTAACCAAACATATTTGGTGACTATTGACAAAATAGTCAATAGTCCAAAAATATATTACATATATACAGTACCATTCAAAATTTTGGAAATATTGCTATTTTAATGTTTTTGAAAGAAGTCTCTTATGCTCATCAAGCCTGCATTTATTTGTTAAAAAACAGTAATATTCTGAAATATTATTACAATATAAAATAGTAGTTTTCTATTTTAATATATTTAAAAAATATAATTTATTTCTGTGATGCAAAGCAGAATTTTCATCAGCCATTACTCCAGTCTTCCGTGTCACATGATCCTTCAGAAATCATTCTAATATGCTGATCTATTATCAATGTTGGAAACAGTTGTGCTGCTTAATATTTTGTATAACCTGTCATACTTTTTTTCAAGATTCTTAATTGAATAAAAAGTAAAAAAAAATAACAGCATTTATTTAAAATAGAAATATCTTGTAACAATATATACTACCGTTCAAAGGTTTGGGGTCAGTGATTTTTTTGTGTGAAAGAAATTAATACTTTTTATTCAGCAAGGAAATGGATAAAAAGCGATAGTAAAGATTTGTATAGTTATAAAATATTTATATTTTGAATAAATGCTGTTCTTTTAAACTTTTCTTGAAAACTTTCTGAAAAAGTCACAGGTTCCAAAGAAAAAAAATAAAAAAATAAGCAGCACAACGGTTTTTTTAAAATTGGTAATAACGGAGTATCAAATCAGCATATTAGAATGATTTCTGAAGGATCATGTGACACTGAAGACTGGAGTAATAATGCTGAAAATTCAGCTTTGATCACAGGAATAAATTATATTTTAAAATATATTAAAATAGAAAAAAATATGTTAAATTGTAATAATATTCAACAGCATTTTTTTTTTTTTGGATAAAATAAATGCAGACTTGATGAGCATAAGAGATGTCTTACAAAAGCATTAAAATTAGTAATGTGTCCAAACTTTTGACCATTTAGAACAACATGAAGGTGAGTAAACGATGACAATTTTAATTTTTGGGTGAACTATCTCTTTAAGATGTTGATGATTGGGTAAAGTGACAAATGTTCGCCCCTTCTGAAATTCCAAATGCACCCATCCTTACTTAATCTTAGTGTTGACACTGAGAACACTGTGAATTTGTTGATTTCAATGGGGATGGTGCTTACACAGAATTTGAGACGGGCAGGTCCAGTTGTGCTTCCCAATAAAATCCAATTCGCTGTATTCCCCCTTGATTTCAAACTGACCCGGCTGTTTCCACACCCTCACAGCCCATCTTAAGCAGCCCTATCCATCAGAATCTCCGTCAAAGCTTTCTTGAGTGTTAACACCCTAAGGGTGTGTAAGACAACAGAGAGGGAAATCGCTCACATTAGTAGTGGGTGAAGGATCAAGAAGTCGTGACCTGATTCTCTTTCATCACACCAGTTTCTCCTCTGAGCTTAAAGTCACAAATGTGACCTCAGAGGGCTAGCTAAACTTGTAACTTATGTCCACCCACTAATCCGACACAATCTACAGCATCCGTTTCAAAAGAAGTCAAACTTTTGATAAATGGGTGGATGTACAGATCATCTATGTTGACATTTTAAGTGCTTTGGTAGAATCTGTCAAAAATCAACTGTCTGCCAGAAAAGCTGACAGCAGATATCTGCAACGGACACCATATGGAATTAAAACACGACTTTCTCATTTATCACACCCATAAAATGTACATGAAGGGCTGTCGGATTGAATTGATATTTTTCACTGGCCGATATTTTTATTTTGCCCTACTTGGCTTTCTCTAGTGCAATTTGTTGCATTTTTAATTGACTGAAGCTTTTGTGTTCACTGCCATCTTTCTGGCTGACGTGCCCACTTTGTCACACAGAACTCAGGAAGTCTGGATAATGGGACAAACAAGCGGATACGGACACACAGACAGACACACACACACACACAGACATGGTAAAATGGTTGAGCGAATCTGAAAACAAACACACAGACTCTCCCGGCTCGGTTTGATATCCCATTGTCCGGCGCTCTGCCACAGTCTCTCCTGCTAATCAGTGCAGGAATATGTGGCTGTGTGGCACAAGGGTGTCAGGTGATTTATTGGCTCCTTCTAAGGTGCCGCTGAAATGGCTCAGAAAAATGACTTCACAAACTGATCTCAGACCAGTTTTTACTCTCACAAAAAGGTTAGTCCAGGATATTTTTAGGCGAAGGAGTCAGGAATTGATTTTGTGTCGTGCACCAAAAGTTTGGACCTTCTTCAGAATCAGAACTAGAGATATTGTGTTTGGCAAGTATAATTATATGCTCCTCTTTATTTGGTTTAAGGATTAAAGGAATAGTTCACTCAGAATTAAAATGTCATTCACTCACGTCGCTCCAGATCTGTATTACTTTCTTTGTTTCTTTTTTTTCATGGAACCAAAAGGCAGGTGTTTTGCAATGATGTTTTACCAAGCGGCGACCTTCCAGTCTCTCTCTTAAATTTAACACGGAAGTGACTTAAACTGCAACTCATCGACTGGCTGCTAGACAGGCACCAAAAGGGAGTCAATCTCATAGACCCCCCATGTTAAAATGCCCAACTTTACAGCAGAAAAAAATATGTTTACAGCCTGGTACAAAAAGTGGTTTTGGTCTATATAGCTCATTTTGCCCTTCATGACAACTGTGAGGGGGGTGAATCTTTGTTTTATAACTCATCCGTTTAAATTATATTAATCCTTAAGATTCTGCATAATTAAGGGCATGGCCACTTGAGTGACAGGTGGATTGCTGCTGCTGGGCTTAAAAAATGCTCTTCAGAAACCTATGGTTGACGTCACAGACACTACGTCCATTGTTTTATACAATGTACACACACAAAAATTGTGGTTCTTCAGCAGTTCTTTGGGGTGGTTAAGGTGCTATATAGCATCACTGCCATATAAAGAATCCGTTAAGCCCCTGTATAGTTCTTTAAAGGTTCTTTAACTCTCTCTTAGTCTCTTAGTTTAGTTGGGGAAATTATTAAAAAACAACATTAAAATACTGTGTATTTCCTGAAGATAACATGGTTCTCAACATTTTGCCCCCAAGGCTCCCTATTAGGAAATATTCCAGGGCCCCCACACAAGACTTTTTGACCTCAGAAAAGCAAAAAAAAAAATATATATATATATATTTATTCAAAACAGCTTTTGCCATTGTAGTAAATTCCCATTCATAGCAAACATATGAGAGTCGAGTGGAGTAACATATCTAAAATCTAAGGAGGAGAATGGGGTGGTTCTACATAGCACCATTTGACAAAGGTGCTATATAGCACTTTTAAAGATAGGTGCTATATAGCACTTAAAGTGGTTCCCCTATGATTACAAGCCAATGAACCATTTTAGTGCTATTTAGCACCATTTTTGTTTAGAGTGTATGGACACATATTTTATAATAAATGGATTCAAATTAAATATATCTCTGTACATGTTTTATTGTTTCTGAAAGAAGTCTCTTATGCTCACCAAGACTACATTTATTTGATAAAAAATACAGTAAAACTGTTTTCTATTTTAATATAAAATGAAATGTACTCCTCTACTGGCAAAGCTAAATTTCAAGCATCATTGTGTCACATGGTCCTTCAGAAATCATGCTGATTTGGTGCTCAAGAAACACTTTACTTTAACTTTTGATCAATTTAATGCATCCTTGCTTAATAAAAGTTAAGTAAAAGTTCTTTCTTTTTAAAACAAACAGGATATACATTTAGTTTTGCTATCCTCTTCCAATTCAAATTCCAATCCTGTAAGATGTGGCCAATTCAAATTCATGCTTATGAATAAAAAGCAAGCAAGTTAAAATGATTCAGATTTTCCCAACCATGGCATTTAGAAATGTAGACTTGCTTTTTTCATAATAACATTAGATTATACAGATATAAAATTAGGAACAATGTAATATAAGAGAATGGAATAGAACAGAAGTTGTTTGGCAGGACTGGAGGGGTGACGCTTGATTGATTGAGAATTTAAGAACTTGCTCTACTAGAGGAGGTTGTGTGTGTGTGTGTGTGTGTGTGTTTGTGTGTGTGACAGTGACAGGTGGTGAGTGAAGAGGAGTGCTTGTTCAGAACCATCACAAGTTGTCTGTAGAAACCAGCTAAGACCATCAGACCACCTATGATCTTGCTTGATACTTTGCTGTAGACTACAGGTCACTGAGATTTTTTCCGGGCCAAAAATTGGTTCCGCTAGGACTGCAAATCATAAATGAATAAAACAATAACATAGCATTTTTCCTCCACAAACAACTACTGAAGTGGCATACAACATGAAAAGATCCAAGTTGCAATACATGTATAAATACACTCACCTAGAGGATTATTAGGAACACCTGTTCAATTTCTCATTAATGCAATTATCTAATTAACCAATCACATGGCAGTTGTGGTGTGGTCCTGGTCAAGACAATCTCCTGAACTCCAAACTGAATGTCAGAATGGGAAAGAAAGGTGATTTAAGCAATTTTGAGCGTGGCATGGTTGTTGGTGCCAGACGGGCCGGTCTGAGTATTTCACAATCTGCTCAGTTACTGGGATTTTCACGCACAACCATTTCTAGAGTTTACAAAGAATGGTGTGAAAAGGGAAAAACATCCAGTATGCGGCAGTCCTATGGGTGAAAATGCCTTGTTGATGCTAGAGGTCAGAGGAGAATGGGCCGACTGATTCAAGCTGATAGAAGAGCAACTTTGACTGAAATAACCACTCGTTACAACCAAGGTATGCAGCAAAGCATTTGTGAAGCCACAACACGCACAACCTTGAGGCGGATGGGCTACAACAGCAGAAGACCCCACCGGGTACCACTCATCTCCACTACAAATAGGAAAAAGAGGCTACAATTTGCACGAACTCACCAAAATTGGACAGCTGAAGACTGGAAAAATGTTCCCTGGTCTGATGAGTCTCGATTTCTGTTGAGACATTCAGATGGTAGAGTCAGAATTTGGCGTAAACAGAATGAGAACATGGATCCATCATGCCTTGTTACCACTGTGCAGGCTGGTGGTGGTGGTGTAATGGTGTGGGGGATGTTTTCTTGGCACACTTTAGGCCCCTTAGTGCCAATTGGGCATCGTTTAAATGCCACGGCCTACCTGAGCATTGTTTCTGACCATGTCCATCCCTTTATGACCACCATGTACCCATCCTCTGATGGCTACTTCCAGCAGGATAATGCACCATGTCACAAAGCTTGAATCATTTCAAATTGGTTTCTTGAACATGACAATGAGTTCACTGTACTAAAATGGCCCCCACAGTCACCAGATCTCAACCCAATAGAGCATCTTTGGGATGTGGTGGAACGGGAGCTTCGTGCCCTGGATGTGCATCCCACAAATCTCCATCAACTGCAAGATGCTATCCTATCAATATGGGCCAACATTTCTAAAGAATGCTTTCAGCACCTTGTTGAATCAATGCCACGTAGAATTAAGGCAGTTCTGAAGGCGAAAGGGGGTCAAACACAGTATTAGTATGGTGTTCCTAATAATCCTTGAGGTGAGTGTATATACAGTCAAACCAAAATTTACTCAGACACCTTCAACATTTTCTCATTATCACGGTTTATTCGCTCTAGTTTAGAAAATGGTAATAAAATATGACAAGAACTCAGAGTTAAACTGTGTCAGAAATTCATCTTGATAATGTCAGATAACTTTGATAGAAAGGTAATGTATTTCAATCAGCTGTCAGCTGGTAAATTTTAGTACACAATTAGATGATACCAATTTAGGTCATCCAATGACCAAGCAATGCTTCATTTTGTTCAGTCTGTGGTGTAAAAGGTCGCATTAGCAATTAAAGTAAAAACACTTAAGCAAAACATGGTCAGGTCAAAGTGTCTGAATAATTTTGGACCCACATTTATATCAATTTTACTGGTAGTCCACTGTCTGAAGAATTTTTGGGTATAATATGTCACAGTTTACTTTATTTTTATTTACGATTCTATTCTGGACAGACTATTTTAAATATTTAGGATATATTTAGGTATATTTATATATTTATAGATAATATTTAGGACATTTTTTTTGTTGAGCATGTATTATAAATGCATTCAAAATTCACAATTCATTTTCCAGGAATCAAAATTGGTTTAATTTTGTAGCCATATTACATAATGACACCTGAAGGTAGTTGAATTGTTCTGACCTTTGCTGGGAGAGAGACTGGACCACTTACAAATCATGTGTAATGTGTTGTTAATTATATCATACATTAATGGCCTTACTCATATGGAATGGTCAGTTTTGATATGCATAATGAGACATGGCAATCAACCTTTCAACGAGCGAAAATGTATCGAACAGTGTCATTAATCCATATCATCAAGTTTTATAGAAATCTGAGTCCTTGTTGCCTCTCTCTCCCCATTTTGACGTTTTGCCGCTAAAACCCATTACGGCACTCACCTTCGTAAAACTTGCATGATCCCGTAAATCTTTTAGCAATGCTAGTTTGAATTGCTGCTTGTGAAGGAGAGTGGAGGGAAAAAAAAGGTTGGGCACTGGTAAGCAAGTGTTAGTGCTCTGAAAGGTGCTGATGTGATAGGACCTAACGTTTTATTAAAACCGAAGAACATGAGAAAAACATCATCCTCAGAGGCCTTGTTATTTTATCCTCTGCTCACTTGAAAAACTCCCTGAATGAATCCATTTTTTAACACAGAGAGAAGATAATCCGATGTCAACGTTGAAATATTTAGAGGTGTTCACCTCTGTATTTGCATGGAATAGGAGTCCATGGCTTCCCAAGTGGTGTTGTAAGTTAAATTTGTTTTAGAAGTGGATATGCGTTGGAGAAGCATGTTGCCCTCAGCGGGAAGCTCATCGAAAGATGTTACAATCCCTGCCCACATGTTGCACGAATCCAGTTTAAAAGGCCATGTATATGTCCTTCATGATGCATTTAACATGAGCAAGTATTGTTTTTTTCCCCCCTTACACTTTGTAAAAGTGATGGTAGAGTCTGAAAATAATTTATTAATTCACAGTGTCACAGATAGGCTGTGACCTATGACTTTTATTTTGGAAGGACTGCTGAAGTGCATGGACACACATGAACGGTTTACACCAATATACCCACACACAATCTAGATGCTGGCAAAATAACATGTTATGCTAGATGTGTGGTTACTTTTCTGTTTATGTGGTGTCATATGCCATTTGTGACCCTCTAATGTGCCATATTCTATTTGTGGCCCTTTAATTGTTTTGTCTCAATGAATAATGCTTTGTTATATGATTTAACATTCAAAGCAAACACACACCAAACTCTTCTACAAATGTTAACAGTTTATTTCCCATGTAACAAACTAACCTATACCTATAAAACACAGTTGTACCTACATTGGATGTCTTTGCTCAACTGCCAAACCAATGTGCAGCGGAAGCTGCCATATTTAAAGCTCCCCTTTGCCCAGTAGGAAGGGCACTACCATTTTCAGTGACATCACAGGGGGAAATCAGCTTAACTAGAATTTCCCATGCATTTTGTTTTCAGTGTTTGAATGAATTACTTTAATCAATAGTGTTATTCATATGTTGCATGCTAATACCATTTGTTATGTGTATTTGTGTAGTTTTATCTTGCTTTAGAATTTAGAAGGGTATATTCTAAAAGTGGGAGGGGCCTAACTCTATAAATGGGCTTCTGGTAGCCATTTTGGAAGAAAGAACATTTTTTATTAAAAAAATAAAAAATTAAATAATTATTGTTATTATTGTTTTTTTTGTTTTTTTCTACATTATTTATTTATTTTTATTTTTATGTATTATAGATATAGTTATCTCTGTCTAAGCTTCGGTCCACACTCCAGTACAGTAGGTGGCGGTAATGCACCATTGAAGTTGGATGCAAGCTGCCGTTAAAACCCAAAGAAGAAGAAGAAGAAGAAGAAAGGTTTGAAGTGTGTTGGAAAGTTTGCGTGTGGGAGTACCAGCTGTATTTTTGGGCCTGGACATAGGCATAGCCAGAGTACATACGTGAACATCTTATCAATTTGTATATATATATTTTTGTCTTGGTTCTTGTCACTGTGTATATTTTTGCATTTTGCTTGGGAACCACAATTTTTGCACCAAAATAAACACCCTGGACTGTATATTCCGTTTCACTGTCATTTGATTTTACACCGCCAGTACACCCTAACACAGTATAACTTGTGTCTCGCTGGTTTCTTTTAAAACACATAATTGTTACCAAGGATACAAATGGTTATATCTAACAGAGAAAACTTTTGCTTCTAGGGGCAAACTGGCTGACAATACGAAATCAAAGTTTAAAGCAAAGGGAGAATTGATAGGAAAATAAATTTGGTATGAAATGATAGGGAAAGAAGGGGGGAGAAAGGCGCAAGAAACAGAGAAAGGGCAAATCCAGTCCATCTCTGGTGGTACATTTCCTGCCCAAGGTGAAATGCATCAAGTGACCTAACCAGTTAACTGATAAGAACATTCTATCTTTAACTGAAGACAAAGCTGTGCTCCTGGGATCAAAACCATTCGATGCTGTAGAGATGCTGCAATTTGCCTTGGTAAATCAGGGGAGTATTTTCATGTCTTCTATTACTATAGCTATATTAGCACATACCGATGGATAATACCCTGTTTATTCTAAGCATGTGCAGTTTTGTCATCTGCCTCTTTAAATGCTAGAGCTCTTTAAAGCAGGATGGGTTCTAATTAATCTCAGCCTCAGACGTCACACCCACAGATTGCTGGCTGAACGTCTGATGCATATGGCACACTTTTCTGGAAACACTTCAGGAGTTTCGAAGTCGTCATCTGATTGGTAGCGAGACGTGTGTTGTGTTCTTTAGCGGTCCAACAAAAAAAAAATGCTGTGACGGCGAACTCCCTCGTTGAAGAAGAACGTCTCGGTTACGTATGTAATCCTCGTTCCCTTCAAGTTCTTACAAAACGAGCCAATGGCAAGGAAATGCCATGGGTCTGCAGAATTTGCATAGCGTAAGGAAGGACGCTGGCAATCACGCATTATGTTACCTGCTGAGGAGCCGAGACTGAACTCCAGGCTCTTCCAGCGGTACAGTGGAAGTAGCAGATGGACGTAACGTCTCTGTTTCCTCCTCAGGGAACGAGGACTACATACATAACAGAGACGTTCCCTTTCATTTAGTCACTCCAAGTTACATCAGTGACTGACAAAATGGGGGTCCAATCTAATCATGTCACCTCGGCTGTCTTCCAGTGCCCTGCGCAAGTCTGAGCTCCCTGTCGTGAGACTAGCACGGGCGAAGGACTGCCCGAAGGGAGGACTTACAGAATACACATATGACCCGCAACAGAATGCATATGGAACACACTGGGGTAACCAGCCCGAATGGTCCATAGGGGGCATGGACGACCCTGCAGACAATGGCGTCCACTATCCAGTGAGACAACCTTTTCTTGGAGAGAGTCTTTCCCTTTAGCTTCCCACCATAACAGACAAAGAGCTGGTTTAAGGTCCTGAAACACTGCATTCTGTCTACGTAAGCACAGAGGGCGCATACTGGACAGAGCAGTGCCAAGGCTGGGTCTGCCTCCTCTGAGGGCAGCGCTTGCAAGTTTTCACCACCTGATCTCTGAAAGGAGTGGTGGGAACCTTGGGCACATATCCAGGCCGGAGTCTCAGGATCACGTGAGAGTTAGCCGGCCAGAATTCCAGGCACGCTTCATCAACCGAAAATGCCTGCAGGTCCCCTACCCTCTTGATGGAGGCCAAAGCGACCAGGAGCGTTGTCTTCATAGACAGGAACTTAAGCTCCACTGATCGCAAAAGTCTCAAAGGGAGCTCTCTGCAGGGTGGATAAGACCACTGCGAGGTCCCAATAGGGTATGAGAGGAGAGCAAGGAGGATGTAGTCTCCTAGCCCCCCTCAGGAACCTGACGACCAGGTCGTGCTGTCCCACCGTTTTTGACTCCACAAGGTCATGGTGCGCAGAGATAGCGGCCACGTAAACCTTCAGGGTGGAAGGAGACAGCCTTCATTCCAACCCTTCTTGGAGGAAGGAGAGCACGGACCTGATCGGGCATTTTCTGGGGTCTTCTCTGTGAGAAAAACACCAGGTGATGAAGAGGTTCCACTTCAACGCATAGGCTTGTCTCGTGGACAAAGCCCTAGCGGAAGTGATGGTAGCCACCACCTGTGGTGGTAGGGTACTCAAACCTGCCGCAGCCCATGGCAGAGGCATCTGTTGATACAACAACATGCCTGGAAACTCGTTCTAAGGGCACTTTCTATAAGGTATTGCATGTCTGTTGGTTGTACTGTTCTCTAATTTGAGAACAATCAGCCCAAGTGTCTTTGAAGTGTATGAATGGGCAAAATGGTGATAATTCACAGTGAGGAACCCAGACATCACGGAGTCTGCCTGAGTGAGTGGTGGTGAAGATTGTGTGTATGATCGGTCCAGTCGTTACAGTGCTTTTCAGGGTTTTCAGGTATCTAACAGTAGTTAAAAACACAGACATTAATAGGCTTCTTTCCCTTTAAGATATAATGCATGGATCCAGTTAATACACATGAACACGTCTTTCTAGACTGTTTATGTTTTACTTATGTAGGACATGTATAAGGGAAACAGGTCTATTTAGCTCAAAGGAATTTATTAATTAATTCATAGGGAATTTTGAAAGAGTCAATTATTTTACGGCCGAGCAAATGACAAATGACAACATTCATTTGAACGGGCCGTAACTATCATCTCTGATAGTTAGTGAAACACTATTTAATAGCCAGGTAACATAGATCAGCAGTTTAAGACATTAAATTCGTAAGCACATAACACAAGAACACTTATCTTTAAATACAAATGAAACTTTATTGTTACTCTAACATATAAAACTAAATTTAACACAAACACACGCACACACACACACACACATTCACACAAGTTGCAGAAATAAGGAAAGTGAGGAAATAATGAGTTTTAAGAGAGTGAAATGATGAAATCCCAAGTTTCTAGCAATATATGCATTTATAACACATGACCTGAACGAACCATCGATCATTAATTTAACCTATCGTTTCTTAGGCGGGGTTATTACATTTGATATCAATGCACTAGTTCAGTTAGAATCTGGAGGTTACTTGCGTTTGTGTCTCATATCTTCTTTGAATGGGGATTCCTTCTTTCTTGGTCCTGGCTGCGGAGGTTTCCCAGGTTCTTTGATTCGCTGACGGCCTTGTTGTGTTTTTGATCTACGCCTTGGGAAGCCAATCACGTGGTGTGTTGGCGGATGGATGGAAAGTCTCGTGGATGTTGTTTGAAGTTGAAGCGCGCTTTGCTATAGAATCGTTGATTGAAACGTTGCGGCAAAACTTAACTTAGAACACAAGACTCAACGGGAAAAAAAAGAAACTAAGCAAAAGAAAGGAAAGTGAGACAAGATTATTTAGATGGCTTGAATGAAATTGTTAAACCATTTTCTCCTTTTAAACTCTGTCTCTTTGTTCGTGTTCTGAGATTTTAAACTCAAATGTCTGCCCATCCTCCTGGATGGGTTCTGACCAATTAGGTATCATCTTTGGTTCAGAGGTGACTGTGTCCTCACCCCTCCCATAAATTACCTGTTATCTGTTGTCTCCTAACTTCCCGCTCTAAGCAGAGAGTGCATTTAGACATGATTTCTTATTATAAGAACACAATACATTCTACACAGATTTCAATCAAGCCATCTTCTGAATTATGAGCATACAATCATACTGATACCAAGCAAGGTAGACGTTCAGTCAATCATTCAATAGTTATAACAATTACATGAATTGTGAGTGATATATATGCATAATGGTCACGTGTATTGGTTATAGAAATGATATAGAATTATGCAGTAGAAGGCTGTTTGAATGTAAGTCCGGCTATCATTCTTTTTGAATGATTAAATGCAGTGTATATGTAACAACAGTCTTTGTGGGTTTTCATGTGGATTTTAACCACGTCACATTTAGAGCTCGTTGAGAAGAAGGGATCTGTTTTAGCTCTTTGTCTTGGGGATCAAACAGCCTCTGCCATTATCTTGGTGTGGCCCAAAGTTTGCACGGCCATAAAGTACTTAGCTGGGGGTTTGGTTAGCTTGGCGCAGACTGAACGTAGCCCACTTCTTTTAAGGTCATAGATTGTTGATTTGTTGAGTTGAGATTTGTGTGGAATTATGTTTTAACGAATCATCTGGAAGATTCATTTTCGTCTGGTGCACCCTTAAATCCTACACTTAAGACATAACCTACTATGTTTGCTAGGATACTCGCCGAGACGGGCATGTTGACATAATTTTTGTGTGAATTTGTCCGTTCAAGCACAAGATGTGAAAGAGAACTCAATATTTGCACGCTATCTGCAACACGCAGTGTGTGTGCTTCAGATGAGTGCACACACACACACACGCACACACAAAATCTTCTCTCAGTGCACACAAGTTTTCTTTCGCATCTTGCTCTTGTTTGCAAGGCTTAAGGCGAGACACGACAGGTGAAAACATTGTTTTTCATGAAGTGGTCAATTTTGAGATTTTGGGCCAGTTTGCTCCCTTAACATGTAAGCTTTCATGTCAAAATAAAAAAAAAATATGTCAACATTGCACTTTAAGGTGGTTATTTCATTATATTTTGTCAACTTGCGCTTTTAGATTTTTAGAAATCACCAAAAGTTAGCGAGCTCCGTGCCGTCTCCATTCACAGAAACATGTCATGCCTGTTATCATTGTAAAGCTCTCAGTCTCCTACACAGCGCAGTCTAATCCAAATATGGACATTTCCTTTGTAGAAATAACCAACAGCGAAAGTTTGTCTGGGAATCTACAGCCGAAAACCACATCTGATCGATGTGAATTTCTGACTACGTGATTGGTAAAATTGCAGACAACGGCGGCAATAAACTAATAAACTTTCACAGAAAAGACGACAACAAGAGCAAGAGCTAGTAAAAAAAAAGTTTACAACAGATTAGACGATGAAACCCCATCAGTGAGTGCCTCATCACGTAAGCTATCGTTTGGAAAGGGAAAGAGAGAGTCTGTTGGAGGGAATGAGAGCTGCGCCACACAGGAATGGCTCATAATTCACGTAGCACGATTGAATGAATTAGTCAATGGTTTGTGTTGTTCTAAATCTGCTGGATCAGGGCTGAAAATTGATCTACAGAATCATGGGTTCTGTAGCAGTGTGTTGCTGGAGTGTAGTCTGTGTAAGAGAGATAGGTACTGCAGAAGTGTTTACACATCTACTCGTCTTCAAGACGAGTCCAGGAACGATGTTGCATTTGATGTGAATGTGTGGATGGTGCTCTTAACACATGACATAACACATAACATGGATGCAACGCAATCATATAAGAGTCCACTGTCTTTTACAAAATAAGTTAAGTTATATGTGCACTATGAATAAAACCTGATTAGATCAACGTTTATTTATACAGTATTTGTTTCATTGTAGTTGCAGAAATTGAGAGAGGCTTGGGGTCACTGCGCAGGTCCAGGGAGCAGATCAGGCAGGCTTATGCTGAGGTTGATGTAGATGTGGCAATGATACTGATGGAGGATGAAGATGCAGTAATAAACATCAGCGTGTCTTTTGATGGAACCTGGCATGAAAGAGGTTTCACATCAAAGTATGGCATTGGTGTGTTCATTGACATCCTTACAGGTCTAGTAATAGACTTTGAGCTCTTATCCTCCTACTGTCATGGATGTGCCTTAACCCTCTGAACCCTGAGCTGTTTTCTGGGCCCTGGAGGTGTTTTGACATGCTCTGACATTTGTGCTTATTTCTATTACTTGTAACATTTTCATGGCTAAAGTCTGATTACACTGTATTCAGCACAAACTCTGCTACAATAATATGTGAGCAGCATATGTGTAAAAGTTTGTAGTTTTGAGTAAATGATGTTTATGCATGGTTTGTGGAAAGAAAGAAAAATGAAGTCACTGTTATAAGGCTGTAAAACCCATACTGAATATTTGTTCACAAGACTTTTGAAAACTGGATCACGTAGGCTAGAATTTTTGCTTCAAGACGATGTAAAAATCACTCTTTCACATAAAACAATATACTGATTTAAAATTTGTAAGACATGTTTTGTGTCAGGAAGGCTTATGCGGGGAGGGCGTGAATCATCATGAATATTTACACCTGGAAGACAAAGACACTATTCATTTTTTATTAATAATTAATTAATTATTATAATCATAATGGCAAAGAATGGCTTTTTGAATTGTTTGCATTTATTTACAACACAACATAATCCAAACATACATAACAAAGGACAAAAAGTGGGACAAAAATAAGGGACAATCGTGGCTCTTTATAAGGGACACTCAAAGTGTATGTTATTTCAGTGTCTGCAGTTAAGTGTGTGTATAAAAGGTTCTCAGATATAAACACATTTGATTTGCTCACCTATTAATGCACCGTTTAATAAAAATAATTTTAACGTCATAGAAATAAATGTCAATTGTTACACACAAACCATCTAAAGCTTTTGTAGCATTTTACACTACTGTTCAAAAGTTTGGGGTCAGTAAGAATTTGTTTTAAATAATAGTTTTGGACCCACTTTATATTAGGTGGCCTTAACTACTATGTACTAACATTTAAATTACTAATTTGATACAATGCACTTATTATGTACATACATGTTTTTACATTGTACTTATATTTTAAAAATTACCTGCATGTAATTACATCTGTAATTAATTTCTGTAGTTACATTTATAATTACACTGTTGACACTTCCCTTACACCTAACCCTACCCTTATACTTACCCATACCACCACACCTGTCCATAACTTTACCCGTATCCCACCTCAATATCAACGAAAGTGTTTTGCAATACAATATGGACACAATAAGTACATTGTACTTATTTTTTTGATGGAAGTACATAGTAGTTAAGGCCACCTAATATAAAGTGGGACCATAGTTTTTATTAATAATTAAACATTTTTAAGAAATTAATAGTTTTGTTCAGCAACAATGCAGTAAATGTGTCAAAAGAGACAGTAAAACCATTTTAATGTTACAAAAGCTTTCTATTTCAGATTAATGCTGTTTTTTTTAACTTTCTATTCATCAAAGGATCCTGAAAAAAAATCCTGTTCACGCGCCTAGGAAAACGTCTACATTTAAAATAACGAACTTGAGTAAACGATCCCTTAGTCAGTGGTTAGATCAGTGCAGTCAATGTCACGTACGGGACATTTAGACCCAATATACGGGACGTCTAGGCTAATACGGGACAGTTGGCAACCCTACTTTTATGTCATGCTGTGTTTAATATTATGGAGCATAAAAATACCCTCATGTCGTACGTGTATCTTTATTTAGCATTGAAAGGTTGCTTACCTATTTCATTTTCAACATGTTTCCGTTGATTTCACACATTTTAGTCTAGCAATAGTTCAACTAGTAGCCAACAATGTGAAGTTTATGCATCAATAACGCTAATATAAGTGAGAAGAAATGTTTTACCTTAAAAATGATCATGTTAAAATCGCATTCTGTTTCTTCTGAGGTAAATCCAAGGTAAACTCACAGCGTGTCTTCTGAACTCGATGAAAATCAGAAGAATGAAGAAGCTGATGCCTTGTTTTTGAGGTGATGGGGGGGTGGGGGGCGTTTACAGGTTCGCGTTTCTTCACGTGGACGATTAGCATGTGAATCGCTTTGCGCGCGTGGGTGTGGTCACCGCTTAAGGAAATGTACCTCTCGCTGTTTTCATACAGATTACATAAACAGAGAATATTTGTTTTTTTATATAAATTACTTTGTTTAAAAGTAGACATTCCAGGCTTTTTAAAGATATATCTGTCGTGTCTGTGTGGCAAGTATTCGCTGAGTTACATTTCAGAGTGGACTTCACGGGGAGACAGACGGGAAAACGCGCATCCTGTTTGTTTTCTTTATTTAGCTAAAAGCACAACATTTAATGACGGAGTATTTTAAGTTGTTTTACACTGTCATGAGGAAAAATCAAGCAAAACGCGCCCGCACGTTCTTCAGGTTCAGAGGGTTAAAGAGAAGTGCCAAGCAAAAAGGAAAAATAACAGGCCAGGAATTTGAAAGCTGGAGAGAGACACACACTGACTGTGCTAAAACTTTTGCAGGCTCAAGTAAAGCAATGGAGCAGGAGGCAGCTAAGAGGATGTGGGCCAGGTCAGTCAGTCGTCACCAGGTGCGATATACTGAGATGCTGTCAAATGGAGATAGTGCTGCATTTAAGGAGGTGGTTGCCCTCAACCCATACCCTGGACATGAAATTGTGAAACTGGAGTGCATAAATCATGCCCATAAGCGCATGGGTACAGCACTTAGGAAACTAAGTAAATTAGGTAAATTAGGGGGTAAGGGTCTGGGCAAGCTGACTGCCCCTAAATGTAAGGCCATGCAAAATTTTTACAGGGGGGCTATTATTAACAACCAGGGCTCCGTGGATAAAATGAAAGCTGAGATCAGGGCAGGTCTCCTTCACAACATGTCTAGCATGGAGGCACTCAAAATGCAAATGAGTGCCTGAACTCTGTTATATGGGCCCGATGTCCAAAAACAGTATTTTTGGGGAAAAGCAGGGTTGAGGCTGCAGCCAGTATGGCTATTGCCACTTTTAATGAAGGTGCCTCTGCCATGCTGGCTGTCATGGCAACCCATTCTCACTCCCAAGGCATCAAAATCTGAAGCATGGTCAAGTGCCTTACGTGCAGGGTACTCAATTGATTTCAGTTGTTTGCCCAATGCGTCAGATCAAGATGCATTTAATTCTTTGCATTTGTAAAAGCAGACATGATTTTATGAATATTTATAGGCTACTTTTATATTTTGGAGCAACTAACCCAACTCCTACCCTAAACCTACCCACTTCTAAACAATATAAAACATGTTAACAGGCAAATAAAAGAACAGTCACATGTATTTATTGCAAAAACTGACCAAAAACAGAATAAAAGTATTAACTCATGTTGCATTCCAAGTCTTCTGAAGTCATACGATATCTTTCTGTGAAGAACAGAGTTGATCTTAATGTTTTAATCGCTGAAATGATGATCCCGCCGCTCTGTGAACGCACGCACTCAGTCAGTCATATCTCATTAAAATGATACACCCGATGGCATGACGCAATCTGTCACAAGACACACGAGAGCCAATTACATTTTATAATCAAAGCTGAAATAATAACGCAATTGGTCACGAGACATACGAGAGCCAATGCAGTTTCACTATGAAATCTGACGTAATGTTTCTTCGGGCGGCAATTTTTGAAATTTGAATGTGTGCATGATCTTCGGCGGATGGAGACACTGATCGCTTTTGGGGATTTTCTTCACACAAATCAATCATTTGGCCTCGGAACACTTGGAATATTTTTAACTTTTTGAATAAATTGTGCATGCAGTCATATCTGCCTGTGTTTTATATTATATAATACACAAATGGGTAGGTTTAGGGATGGGGTGGGGTTGGGTTACATGTTCAAACGTGTCTAAATAGCGTAAATAAAATAAATGTAAATAAAATTATGCTGGCTGATTAAATTGAGAATCACACTCCAACATGACTGTGACGAGCAGGGCGAGCGAGAGCCGTGAGAGAGCGACGCAAGGCCAGTGAGTGATTGGAAGATGAGCGCCAGCTGCGCGTCACACCGGTCTCGAAGGCTTGGATTTTATGTTGCGTTTTATTTACGTTTTGTTATGTGTGTGCGTGGCAGCTGTCCGTGAGGGGCTGCCGCTTTTACTTTCAGTTTGATTTATTAGAGTGTTTTGAATGTTCGCCGAATCCCCCCTCCTTCTTCCCATATCAACGAACTCCGCTACAATGTCATAATGGCAAAATCATAACCCAATATAATTTCATCATGACGATAATGTTCCCATGTCCAACGCGTCTGTGAATGACGCCAAAGGTTTCTCATTGAAATCAATGGAGCACCCTGCGAGTCGAAAAATGCCGTCTGGGGTACCTTTAGCGCCTTCATTGTGACACGGAAGGCACTTGACCATGCTTCAGATTTTGACGCTTTAGGAGTGAGAACGGGTTGGTCATGGATATGTTGTGGCTTCACTGTACAGTTATCACTGTAAATACAAGCAGTTACACTGACATGGTTAGACTTTCAAAAGCAAAAGTGAAACGCAGGCACCAAAATGTAAGCACAGCCAAAAAGATGAAAAGACACCGACAGGAGTTCGAAGAGGGGCCTACATATGGTGCAGGCAAGGACATTTAGGCTGTAAACAGACAGGGAGCTGTTTATTAGATTCAATTAGTTATAGATGGACATACAACAAACAGGGACAGTTCATTTGCAGTTTTTGTGACTGTTGTTATGTGTGTTTGTTAAGGTAGTTCTCTTCAGCTTAAGGCTATTGCTATTAATAATTTATTTATTTATTCATTTCCATGTGTTTTTGAGACAGATATATCCACTTCAGTAGCACCTACAAGCACCAACTTGTCTAGTCTTATACCTTACTATATTCTGAAGGCTTTTACAGATGGATCTGTTGATATATCATTTCTATCCTGAGTTATAGGTCCTTTTACCCCCCCCCCCCCCCCCCCCCTTTTAAGGCTATTGTCAGTATTCTCTAATTTAGAGAATCCTCTGTAAAAGCCCTTTCATCTAATATGTCAACAAATAGAACCAATAATTTTAAACCTGGTCCTTTCCAATTTCCAGATTTTGTTTTGGGAAATGTGTGCAAATGAGCGTATATTTAAGTATACAAGGCCTAATTTGCATATAAAAAACATTAATTTACACAAAACTTGTAATACTTTTTTTTCTTATGTTTATGCCAGTAATAAACTGCAGAAGTTTCACAGTGATATCTTCTCATTTAAAAAAATCCCGGTTCACCTGTAGTGTCTCGCCTTAAATGAGTTTAGTTTAAACACAAATAGCAACATGTGTTGTTCAGGTCTCACCTGCTCTCGCATGCTATCAACACCCGGCTGATGACGCCGTAAATGACTCATGTTCGAGCATATGGCACTCGCATACAAGATTGACTGTTTTGTCCACGCTTTTTGATCATCGCTTTTGTAATGTATTGGGAGCCAGAATGCATCCATCGACATAAACATACATTAGCCTAACTCTGTCTGTCTGTTTTATGCATTGTTTAACAAACTATATTATAGATGCGCTGTCAGATTTGAGATCCGAACTGTGGGTGGAGAATGGTATGGTACGGTTCGTTTTTTAAATTTATTTTTTATACCAAGAACCGTTACATCCCACATTGCAAAGTATTTCTTTACACCTGACTTGACCAACAACCAGATATGTCTCCTTTGCTTTGACATTAGTCCAAAGGAGTCCTAATTTGATTAAAAGGTAATCAGGTGTTTTGTGCATGTCAAAGTGCTGACTTTTGCCATTCTGTTACTGCATACTTTGTCTGACCTTTACCTTCAAATTACAGGCGGACATCACTTCTCCGCCAGAAGTTGACACTCTCAGGCATCACATTCAAAGATAAAAAAAATACCTGTTAAATATTTTTAAGCACTAGGTTTGAACTCTCTGCATGCAGGAATCCCCCCAACAAGTTTGATATGCTTTGACAACCCACTCATTGTGTGTGAGGAGTTACAAAATGAGACAAGGCAGCCGAGAAGGTTTTCTCTGCACTTAGTGTACCATCTTCCAAATCCATTTTATACACCTCACCCAACGTTCATGTCCTCTAATGGAATTGCCATCAGAAGGCAGGGCGTCCTTATACGTTTTGGCCACTTCCATTTGTCAGGCTATGCAAAGAAAGCAAGCAGACACGTTCTGTAATGGCCGATGCATGTACTCGTCAGTGTGATCACCGTGACTTGGGCAGAACGGCTCCTATCATGAACTGTTACATTCTCCATCAACAACAGTTAGAGAGAAACAATGTCTCACAATAATGGAACCAAATGGAAACAAGATATACAATGCATTGCCTATTTAATTTTTTAAGCTCTCATAAAAGAACACTGACTGCATACGCAGCAGCAAATGATCAACATTCAAAGGGTCCATGGAGCTTTTAAGGATTCAAGCTTGAGCGTAGAGAGTTGCTAAAGTAATATTTTGCAAATCAAGAAAAAAAGGCTTATTTGTATCAGTAATGTCTCTGTTTCATTGTGCCGCTTAGGGACAGGTAACAAGAGGGCAGACAGCTAAGCTAAAAAATTCTTTCACTCCAATGGTTCATGAACACCACACATTTTACAGACCTGGAGTGTAATGTGCAGATCTAGTACACCTGATAAAGATGCACTTTATAGGGAACTGCATCCAATTAATTGAAAGCATTTTGAAAAGTTAGCTACAGTACACAATGTAAAAAAAATTAACATTTTTGGCTTTTAATATGAATGTTAGCCTTACAGTTATCTATAAGCTAGTGTGCTTCAAAACAATGAATAAATTCGCATATAAGCTTCAAAACTTAGTCTCTCACTTCCGCAAATATGGATCAATGATTTATGCACTTCAGCTTCTCATCAGATTTTCTGTCCAATCAAATGCTCTCTAGAAACTATAGTGGACTCACACATGAGTTATGTTTCGAGCAACACAGGCTCTTCGTCAGACAATATCCATTGAAATGGAAAATATTTGTGTTAAATTACAAAAAAAAAAAAAAAGTTAAAATGGAGGCATTTTCGCAAGTGGTAAGTGAACTAGTCTATATCCCCCAATTTATAAACATTTTTATGTAAGCCAACAAAATGTATCAAGTTTCAGCTGTGCTTTATAATGTTGATGTATATGTTAATATATAACATTCAATGATATCACTTCCAATACTTCAAATTTCATCCTTATTGTGAAAAGTGTTTCACATTAGAAAGGGATCAATATCCTTATCATATATTTGTCTTTTAGGAGGCTATTTTCATCCGATTAGAGATATTGTTCCCCTGGAACTGTCTGGGGTTAAATCAAGGTCATGCAAGGTCACATAGGCCTGTCTCTTAATGGGAGACTAAACCTTCAATGTTCCACTTTCAAACATTCAATGTTCAGCTTTCCACTTCTTTAATAATTACCACACAACCACCACAATGTTAGGTAAAGGTTTGCTGCCTTTGAATCAATATTTTACACAACATGCATACATGGAGTATTGTGGGTAAAGCACTAGTAAGCAACATCTAAAATGATAATAAAATAAATAAATAAATCACTAAATGCTTTATGGTGACACATAAATGAAAGAAAACATGGATGGATGGATGGATGATGGATGATAGATACTCAAGCGTAGAGAAAGACAAACAATAGATAATGATACAATATAATTGTAAAATAATTGAAAGTCCCGCATGACTGAGAGGCAGGAACATTAACTATACAGCCATGCATGCCAGCAGAGTGACAGAAAGACCCAAAATAACATGATCCAGGTCAGTTCCCCATAAAACGTCCTCTAAGCACAAATCCAAGGGGACTTTGAATAAATTACTACAGGAAGAGCTTAGCAGGAGATGAGATGTGTGTGTGTACATGTGTTTGTATGCGTGTCTCCTTATGATCCCTCAGCCAAACGACTGAGGATTCTCTGGAAAGGATTGGTCAAACAGGTTAATTTGACGGTAGGCAAGTAATTCACATGAGACTGACAGTTTGAGGCCTCTAACCCTCTGATAGGCAGATTCCATACACTGTCAGGTAGAGACGCACAGCCTCCGAGCTCATACTGCTGAGAAGTGAGAGATCACAAGGGAACAAGAGAGACAAAGATTGCCTCTGCTGAAAGTGAATTGAAAGAACAGAAAAGGGAGAGGGAATTTCCGGGCCTCTCGAGACAAACAAAACACCCGGGTTGCCAATCAGAAGACGGTCCCCAAGTGATGCTCTAAATCTGGTAGAGAGCTCAGTGTGTGCTTGCGTGTGTCAGTGTGAGAAGTTGCATCTTATTGCATTTATCAGATGATGACTCAACTTCCAGGTCTGTAAACAATGTAAGAAACAACATTCTAGTATTTTCCTTTAGCGTTCATTCATGCAGAATGAATTTATGTCTTATTTGGTGAATGCGATTTTACAATAAGATCAGCAGGGTAATTTTGAAAATATATATTTTTTAAAAATTTATTTAATGTAATTTCTCCCCCCACTATAATGTAAAACAGATAGTATTATATATATACACTCACCTAAAGGATTATTAGGAACACCTGTTCAATTTCTCATTAATGCAATTATCTAATCAACCAATCACATGGCAGTTGCTTCAATGCATTTAGGGGTGTGGTCCTGGTCAAGACAATCTCCTGAACTCCAAACTGAATGTCAGAATGGGAAAGAAAGGTGATTTAAGCAATTTTGAGCGTGGCATGGTTGTTGGTGCCAGACGGGCCGGTCTGAGTATTTCACAATCTGCTCAGTTACTGGGATTTTCATGCACAACCATTTCTAGAGTTTACAAAGAATGGTGTGAAAAGGGAAAAACATCCAGTATGCGGCAGTCCTGTGGGCGAAAATGCCTTGTTGATGCTAGAGGTCAGAGGAGAATGGGCCGACTGATTCAAGCTGATTCAAGAGCAACTTTGACTGAAATAACCACTCGTTACAACCGAGGTATGCAGCAAAGCATTTGTGAAGCCACCACACGCACAACCTTGAGGCGGATGGGCTGCAACAGCAGAAGACCCCACCGGGTACCACTCATCTCCACTACAAATAGGAAAAAGAGGCTACAATTTGCACGAGCTCACCAAAATTGGACAGTTGAAGACTGGAAAAATGTTGCCTGGTCTGATGAGTCTCGATTTCTGTTGAGACATTCAGATGGTAGAGTCAGAATTTGGCGTAAACAGAATGAGAACATGGATCCATCATGCCTTGTTACCACTGTGCAGGCTGGTGGTGGTGGTGTAAAGGTGTGGGGGATGTTTTCTTGGCACACTTTAGGCCCCTTAGTGCCAATTGGGCATCGTTTAAATGCCACGGCCTACCTGAGCATTGTTTCTGACCATGTCCATCCCTTTATGACCACCATGTACCCATCCTCTGATGGCTACTTCCAGCAGGATAATGCACCATGTCACAAAGCTCGAATCATTTCAAATTGGTTTCTTGAACATGACAATGAGTTGACTGTACTAAAATGGCCCCCACAGTCACCAGATCTCAACCCAATAGAGCATCTTTGGGATGTGGTGGAACGGGAGCTTCGTGCCCTGGATGTGCATCCCACAAATCTCCATCAACTGCAAGATGCTATCCTATCAATATGGGCCAACATTTCAGCATCTTGTTGAATCAATGCCACGTAGAATTAAGGCAGTTCTGAAGGCGAAAGGGGGTCAAACACAGTATTAGTATGGTGTTCCTAATAATCCTTTAGGTGAGTGTGTATATATATATATATATATATATATATATATATATATATATATATATATATATATATATATATATATATATATATATATATATATATATATATATATATATATATAAAATACTATCTGTCATAGTATATATATATATATATATATATATATATACTATGACTGGATTTAATTGATAATTATAATTAATATAGTTTATATTATTATCATTAAATTTTTTTTTTTTTTTTTTTTTTTACTCCCTGAACAGCATACCGAGTTCAATTAACCAAATCTTATTGCCAAAACTGTCATTTTCAGCTAAATTAAAACTTTGTTTTGTTTTGGTGTTTCGGTAAAAAATAAATAAACATATCACATGGATAGCACATAGTAAAAGTCAACATTATCTATTTATTTTTAAAGTGTTGTAAATGTTGTAAGTTGTGCTCTAATTCAAGTGTCTTGCCATATCAACATGCTGTGCTTTACCCCAATGTCATTGTAGAACTCCAAAACGACCTTGTTTTGATATTTTCCTATTTTCATCTTTGTGAAAAAGCAAAGGCAAATGTGCTTGCTTGCTTGTGCCTAATAGTTCTGCATATAATTTTTTTGGAGATTTTGTTTTTTTCTGCACACAAAATAAGAGTACAATATGGCACAAAACAAATATCGTTTACCTCTTTGCAAACAAATTTGTTCCTCCCTCCCTTTCTCTCTCTCTCTCTCTCTCTCTCTCTTGGTTGTTTTTCCTGCCTGTCTGATGTAATACCGGAGAAGGTGCAGTGCAGTGCGAGCCTAGCATTACGGTAGACGGGTGATTTCCTCTGGGTCATGGCATTGATTTGGAGCGACCCTGGAGGCCAGGCGAGCAACAGGTGGCACACTGACCTTAATTTAGTTGATATGGAACAGTGGTAATCAGACAAGTTCTACAGCATTTCTCTCAGTCCTAAAACAGACACTGAGATGTGAACATCACTATATAACCCTTGCTTTGCTAGCTGTTCACACCTGCTCAGGTAATAACCAACCTCAGCTTACATGCAGCCATCATATTAACTATTTGGAGGCTCCTTGTCAAAACTAAAACCATAAAAAAAAGAAAAAAAAAGATGCTTTTAATAAAATATAATTTAACTGAAATAAAATAATATATAAAAAAACTTAAAGGGATAGTTCACCCATAAATGACAATTCTGTCATTAATTACTCACCCTCATGTCTTTCCAAACCCATAAGACTGTCGCTCATCTTCGGTACACATATTACGATCTTTTTGATGAAATCTGAGAGCTTTCTGTCCCTCCATAGACAGCAATGCAACTACTACTTTGATATTTCCAAAAGTTTATAAAGAGATCGTAAAACTACAGATTGAATACAGATTGAATTTAGGCTTTTATTCAGATATAAACATTCATCAACTGACACATCAGTTGTGGTAAACGGAAGCTCAAGCATGTTGGCTTGACGTGCGAGAACCAATGAGGTTCATTTTTGTGTTACGCAGCACATTTGAGCTTCTGCAAGAACCGATGAGGTACATTCTTATGTTACGCAGCATGCTTGAGCTTCCACAAGAACAAATGAGGTTCATTCTCGTGTTTTACACAGCACGTTTGAGCTTCCGCAAGAACCAATGAGGTTAATTCTCGTGTTTTGCAGCCCGTTTGAGCTTCCGCAAGAACCAATGAGCTTCATTCTCGTGTTACGCAGCACGTTTGAGCTTCCGCAAGAACCATTGAGGATCATTCTCATGTTATGCAGCACGTTTGAGCTTCCACAAGAACCAATGAGGATCATTCTCGTGTTATGCAGCACGTTTGAGCTTCCGCAAGAACCAATGAGGTTCATTCTCGTGTGTTACGCAGCATGTTTGAGCTTCTGCAAGAACCAATGAGGTTCATTCTCTTGTTTTGCAGCCCGTTTGAGCTTCCGCAAGAACCAATGAGCTTCATTCTCGTGTTACGCAGCACGTTTGAGCTTCCGCAAGAACCAATGAGGATCATTCTCATGTTATGCAGCACGTTTGAGCTTCCACAAGAACCAATGAGGATCATTCTCGTGTTATGCAGCACGTTTGAGCTTCCGCAAGAACCAATGAGGTTCATTCTCGTGTGTTACGCAGCATGTTTGAGCTTCTGCAAGAACCAATGAGGTTCATTCTCGTGTTTTGCAGCCCGTTTGAGCTTCCGCAAGAACCAATGAGCTTCATTCTCGTGTTACGCAGCACGTTTGAGCTTCCACAAGAACCAATGAGGATCATTCTCGTGTTATGCAGCACGTTTGAGCTTCCGCAAGAACCAATGAGGTTCATTCTCATGTGTTACGCAGCATGTTTGAGCTTCTGCAAGAACCAATGAGGTTCATTCTCGTGTTTTGCAGCCCGTTTGAGCTTCCGCAAGAACCAATGAGCTTCATTCTCGTGTTACGCAGCACGTTTGAGCTTCCACAAGAACCAATGAGGATCATTCTCGTGTTATGCAGCACGTTTGAGCTTCCGCAAGAACCAATGAGGTTCATTCTCATGTGTTACGCAGCATGTTTGAGCTTCTGCAAGAACCAATGAGGGGTGGGAGAAAAAAATTGATGTATCGCGATTATCTTTCCAATGATTCTAGATAGATTCTGAGAATTTCAGAATGGATTCTGATCTTAGTTTTTAATCACACAAGCGATTTGAAGAGAAGAATTTGGACTAAACCGCTCAATTCATATTCATAGTTTTACAATCTCTTTATAAACTTTTTGAAGCATCAAAGTGATAGTTGCATAGCTGTCAGAATATCAAAAATATCTTCATTTGTGTTTCGAAGATGAACAGAAGTCTTACAGGACTGTAAGTAATTAATGACAGAATTTACATTTTTGGGTGAATTAACCCTTTAAATGGGGCCTATTATGCCCTTTTCCAAAGTCATGATTTTGGGGTCTACTAGATTTCCATGCTTGAATGTTATTTAAAAAAAAAAAAAAAAAAATTGTTGCAGCACCTCTCTTCCCAGTCTATCAGTAACACTTTGTTTAGTTCATGTCTCAATAAAGCCCCTGCTTTTAAGCTGTGATTGTCTGGACCAGTGTGTTGTGATCAAGTGTGCCACACGAGTCCTGAAAACTAAAGCCAAAGCGTCTCGATCACCCCCAGGTGACTGGATGCAGTATAGGTCATAAAGCCTGCCCTCTACATAAAATGTAATGGGACATAAGGCCTGTTCAGTTATCGCGCGTTTAACGCCTCGTGACTTAACAAAGGGTGCCAATGTGAGTGTGCACACAGACGCGCAAAACGCCAGCCTTAAAAAGCACTTCTTTTTTTTTTAAACGCCTCACGCCCCGACCAATGAGATTGCTTTTGTTCACATGCCTGGAGCTGCTGAAGTTACAGTAAAGCACTACTGGGTGGCACTCAAGCGCAAAACGGTCTTGCCGAGCACACATTGATACGATGAAGAGTAAGTATGTAAGTAAGGGTGCTCACCCTCTGGTCTGTGTGGGTTCTAACACCCCAGTATAGTGATGGGGACACTATAGTGTCAATAAGCACCATCCTTAGGATAAGACGTTAAACCGAGGTCCTGACTCTCTGCGGTGATTAAAAATCCCAGGATGTTCTTCGGAAAAAGTGTAGGGATGTAACCCTGGCATCCTGGCCAAATTTGCCTATTGGCCTCTGTCCATCATGGCCTCCTAATAATCCCCATATACCGATTGGCTTCATCACTCGGTCTCCTCTCCACCAATCAGCTTGTGTGTGGTGGGCGTTCTGGCGCTATTCACTTAGCGCATCGCCAGTAAAAATTGCTTGGGTGTGAACACAAAGACGCGTCGAAAAACGCTGGCAATAAGAGCCTGCGATAATCGCCCCAGTGTGCACAGGCCTTTAGACAAACTAAACAATCAAATTACACTTCAAATAAATTTCTTCCAAAGATGGTTTCTGTCATTTTTATCACGCTGATGTTAGTTCAAGTGTTCGTTCTTTAAATAAGTTTGGTTTTAGTTAGTTATTTGATGCTATATAAACAGGGGTGTGACGTTATGATTGACAGCTGAGATTGAAGCTTCTCTGAGTGAAGTAATCACTGAGGCACTAACGGACATTTTTCGGGAACTTTGGAAGGAGATTGGAGCTTTAACTTTAATCTCTACATTTCCATAAGTGTTTATTTCACAAAAAGTTGTTGATTAGGCAGGAGTGTGCAACTTTGCGCTCACTACTGCGCAGACTCAGGCTCCAAGTTGCTACTGCGCAGACTCGAGACCCAAGACCCAAGATGTCAGCAACATAAACGGAAGAAAGTGAAGGCACGTCGTCCATCTTGGTTGTGATTGGTCAACCGCTTTGAGCACTTCAAAAGTGTCACAATAACGGACGTTTCTACTAACATGACTTAACCAGGCCTCACCCCAATCTTTGTTTATTTATTTATTTATGCTTGGGCAGGAATTATTTAGATGTGGGATGTTCATTTCCAGAAGAAAAATCTGACTACAATTGTGACATTTCAGGGAGTTCAGAAACAGTGCACACTAATATATAGAGAATAACTCCCTTTGTGACTTTGTGCTTTGTAACTGTGCAGACCTTTTTCATGCTCAAACAGCAACATTACAAACTGAAGATGGTTGAAAAGCATACAAGACCCCATTAAGAAATAGTTAACCCCAATGATATTCACCATTTATTCACCCTATTTCTTTAACTAGTGGGGAGAATTGCACAATTTACATTTCCCCGTTTTAGAATGAAGGCTGTTACACTGAAGTATCATGTCACTGAAAGCGATTCTTAAAGGGGTCCTGAAATGAGAAATCAACTTTCCCTTGAGCTTTTGATATATAAAAGGTCATGGTAATAGAAGAATATCCTGTAAGTTTCAGAGCTGAAAACTTCCTTGTTAGCCAAAGAAAAGCTTTTATTGACACCAGGCCCAGCAGACGCTTGATCTCAGAATGTGCCAAGCAGTGAGTGTGGTGAAACACCGCCTTAACCGAAGAAGATGAATGCCTGATTCTGTAGCCCCATCCACCGACTCGTGCCTGACATGACATAGGCCTACGTGGAGCTAAACCGGATCGAACTTCTAAGCAATAAACATGCCGCATAAGCTTAATTCGGATTGCAATATTATGAATGCATGGATGAACTTTATTTTTAATGAATATCCAGCTAACGTGGGAAAGACATTGCGCGTTTGTTCCTTCATTTCACCACGGATTCGTTTGTAAACAAAAGCCTGGATTTGCAGACAGGATGAGATTACATGAATGAATGAATGAATGAAGCAACACACTTATGTGAGTAAAAATTTTTTTTTTTTTATATATATGTGATAGTATTGCATTGTTACAGATCGTTTGATATCTATTGATTATGTGTACATGTCTAACTGAACATAACTTAGCACGCTGTCACAGGCTGGAGAATCCTTTATTTGAGGTGTTGTTGGTTCATTGCGATTCGTGATCGTGATCAGACTCGGATATGTATAGGCCAGGGCTCGCAAAACCCAGCGTCCCAGGCCTATGTGTTTTCCAGACGGGCTATCAAAATCTTAAATAGTGAAACAACATTCCTTTCTTGATGTGCGTTGTTCACTCTCTTGACTTGATATTTGAAGGAAAAATACAATCGCGGAAGTTTTGATCATGCTGTCTGCAACGTACTACACCGATCGGGCGTAAGTAATAAAAAAATAACATTCCAATCAATTGCGGGTGGATGAAAGATTAATCATTGTGTTTGTTTGGTAAAGATGTTTTGCGAGCCCTGTGGGCGAATCATTCCGGTTGCCGTTTTCCCACACGCTTTCAAAACAATTCCCACATGTACTGACGGGGGAGCTGAAGCTCATTAAATATGCAAATCTTATCCAATCATAGCAGTGGGCGTTTACTTCCAAGTCTTCAGTGTGGCACGCCCATAAAAACAGAGCGTTCCATGAGAGAGGCTCAAAACCAGGGTATTACTTATTCATTATAATGTTTTTGAATGTAAAAACCATGCGGACGTCATAAGTTGACCTCAGACAACAGTATAAAAAAATAAAAAAGCCAGTTCATGACCCCTTTAAGATTCTTAAGAATCAAGTGTGCACTTGAGCAGACCACACGTGGCAGGTCAAGCATTGATCACTTGCATAAAGAGCACTTGGCTTACTTTAAATTGGGTCTTACCTGAAGCAATCTGACTAACTCAAGTTAATGCACAAAACAATTATCCTTCTTAGCGCCCTGATTTAATCAGGCTCTGTGTGTACAGGGAAATAAAGGTATGCCTCTTGCTAAGAAAGACAATTTCACATGCATATGACCTCCCTCCCTTTAGAAAAATTAGAGCCAATGGAGATTACATAGAGAATTAAACAGTTAGCTCTTACACACAAGTGTGTTTCTGTGCTAATGTTGGTGCCATTGATGGCTCCCTGTGCAGAAATTAGATGCAAACACTTGTGATGTGAGATGTGAGCACAATATATTTTTGGCAGGAAATGACAATGGGTTGGAATTGCATAAAAAGTTAAAATGCAAAAAGATTGCATTTTAAAAACAAAGGACAGGAGAATATGTGTGTTTGTGTGAAAGTGGTATTTTTAATGTATTTTTTGAGACAGCGCAACTAATGCCGTTTATCATTTGCTGAATTTTTTTGCAGCACAGTTACTTTTTTACATAATTTAATAGGTTTCATGAAAGCTGAAAAAGATGTTCAAGACCAAGCAACATGGTAACAATGCATAATGCATAACATTGAATGCATATTTACACAGGCCTAATAAAGAATATTGTTACAGTCAAAAATGTTTACAGTCAGAAATGGGTTCAGTGAGGCTTCAGGCAATCCCAGGCAATCCATTTGAATGTTAAGAGTTTCCTTCAAGTGGACCATCATCCACGGAAAAAATCCATTGAGTTTAATAATAAAGCATAAAAACGTCCCATGGGGCCTTAAAGCTAGATGGACCAAACTGTATTTTCGTTTGAACATAGGTCTACTGAGTAATTCTGTGTCCATAACATATTCCAACCCCTCCATTCACTGTTTTGACAAATTCTCTTTACTCTAGCCATTTTGAATCTATAGTTATAAACTTGCTGTGTGACTGAGATCAATTAGCATATTTTAAATAAGTATTTCCTATAAGCTATAGGGTTGTCTTCCTTGAGCTGTTTCCAATTTATGAGCTGTCCACAAGCTAGATCTTGCTATAGATGCATATTATGCCATTGATATTTGTCTCTTTTTTTACCTCATAAACAAGAGACACTGCACTGAATTTGTTCTGTGTAAAGTAAACCTTATTCAGCATTTATCTCATACTTTTTAGTATGCAAACCCTATTTAACTAATGTTCACTGTGTGTCAATCTTTCTAACAGCAACTCTCTATTCATCAAAGAAAAAAAAAAAATCACAGTTTCCACAAAATATTAAGCTGCATGACACTTTTCAACAATCATAATAAAAAGAAATGTTTCTTTAGCAGCAAATCACTCTAGCCACGGGTTGAATTTTATATTTAAGCTAATAAATACAATCAAAATCATCAATTGTTGTCTTTTAAAAAGGCATCTGAAATAATAAGTGCATAGGTGCATAGTGTTGTCAAAAATAATATTTATAAATATTTATTTAAAACAAGGATTGCGTTTTTTGGACTGCATTTCAGTCTAAATGGGCATATTAGATTTGAGGTAATTGTTTCATGTGTTCCCTTTAGACCTCTATCATGTGGAGATCCCTTGTGTTGGTTTTCCATTCAAGACAAGTAATTCCAGCTGGTCCAGGTCAGGATGAGTTCAAGATCTCCCATAACCGTAAGCCCAGAGATCCCCAGCCGCAGCGCTAACCACCACAAGCGGCTATAGGCTGCACAAATGCGTGTCAGCTCCCAGGTTAGCACCTTATCCCTTTTATCAAGGGGAAAAAAGTATCCCACGCAAAACCCCCGCTCCCTTGTGAGCACGCAGCGTCTCTGTTACTGCGCGTTTGCAGAGAGAGAAAAATAAAGAGACGTATTCAGCCTCTCCATCTTGTGCTCCAAAAGATCCATTAGTATTCTGAGCAAAGCTTAGCCAGTGACAAGCCATACATCACCGTCACAGCAAAACGCTCTTTCTTTCTCTCCCTCTCTCTCGCCGCCCTGCAAATATGGGGAGCGCATGCTCTTTTGTTTGTATGCCACCCTCTGTCCTGCGAGTGTCCTCTAATCTGTGTCCGCAGACGGCGCACGCACACGTACCGCTTTTACAGCTCAGCCATTACTGAGGACGTGCCGGAGGAGAGAGGTGCATTCTGGGAAGGTCCGTAAGAAAGGGGCACTTTTCACGATGCAAGCACGACTGTCTCGCCAAACGTTCGTCCTTGACTAACCTTGTCCTTTTACAGAGCTATTAAAGAGCGCAGTAAATTACATTGATGGGTCCCTCAAAAATGGCCTCCTGTTTTACTGTTTTCAGCCTGACTGACGAGGTCCAATAACGCAAATTATTGGAAAACTTGAGATGCTGAACCACAAACACTACCGGTCTGTTGCATTCTGAATAATGTCTGCATTGTTATGCTGCTTTGAATGGCCAGGTAATAGGAAAATGCACCCAGTGGAAGCATTATGATGAATAAGACAACACTTTTTGCCTCTAATATGTTTCCATGTGAACAAAACATAGACATTATCATATTTATTACTCTACTCAGCTCTGTGGAGATTCATATCATGTAATTTACACTGTATGGGACACAAACAAAAGCAGCGAACACATTTTTTTTCCCCTCAGTCCCCTTCACTCTCAATAGACTCGATGATTGAGCTCAGTATATAAGTGAAAATGTCCAGCATGACTCAGCTCGAAACTGAATTCACATTAATAGCTCCTCAGCACTGAGTTTTGAATTTTTCTTTCTTTCTTTTTTATGCTTGAGGAAAATGGTGAAATAGTAGATTTTGGATGTCCTCTGCAGTTCATCTTGCAAGCATTATTGGAATTCCTGTTTGAGTTCTTCTTCTAGATATTTAAAAAATGAGGAAATGCATTTCTCAGAAGCTTTGAATAGGTTTTTGAAAATAAAAAGAGGTAGAGTATGCTTTGTTCAAAATAAAAGTGCTATTGTTCCTTGAAAATGTCTCAGATGTGAACTTTGGTATCTGTAGGAACAAGGCGAGGTGGGTTTATTTGCTTGTTTGTTTGGATCATATGCTCCATTTGTGTCATGGCAAGGCGATGCATAAATCTGGGTTACGTTTGCAGGTGTGTGTGTGTTTATGTGAGTATGTCAGACAGATCTGGCCTTGTTAATGCATCGCCCCTGAGAGTGTGTTTTCGGTCCGAAAGACTGATTAGGGATATACGAAAGGTGAATCGAGGCAGGTGTTAAATCTGGAGCAAGAGCAGGGGACAGGGACACACTCCTGTGCTTTAACTGCCCCGATAGAAGCTGATTGGGTCAGGCAACTGACCTGGTGAAAGGTCAAGGTGACTAGACCAAACAAGCTTCTGTTGGACCTCTACTTCAGATGTGAGGTCAGGAATTGTGCTTTGTGAACGACTTCGGAATCACCTGCTTTTGGATGTGACTGAACTGTATGCTAAATCCCACGTGTCCTCTTTCTTAGAGTAACAAGTGTGACAAAGAAGTACATGTTTTATGTTCAGGTGTTTGTACACTATACATCTTTAGGATAAGTGAACAGTAGTTAAAAAATGAAAATGATGTCATTTTACTCACCCTCATGTCACTTTAAAACAGTGAGTGTCTTTCTCTTGAAGAACACAAAAGATGATGTTTTTCATAAGGAAAATAAATGGGACAAATGCCGTAAAACTCAAAATTGGCACAAAACACCATGAAAAATGTCGATACTCACAAGGTGTGAATGATGGGAAGTGTGGATGATAGCTTTGTGTGGAAAGCTATCATCTACATTTCTAGAAATTCAACTTGTTATTCAGCTATATCAGGTCTGTCATTGTTTCTATATAATATGATGAGATAACACATTTAAAATGATCAATATACCAAATATATACCTAACAGCACCACCAAATAATGTATTTAATTTCTCTAATTTGTACATGTAATACATATTTTTGGTGGTGATATATTCATTTTTTACAAACACAAACCTATTGTATGACTTATACAAGTAATGTGGAGATTGTTCATCACAGATATTCTGCATAGCATTTCTTGGTGTTCCACTGCAGAGAGAAAGTCATATGGGTTTGGGACGACCTTAGTAAATGTTGACAGACTTTTTATTTTATTTTTTGGAAGAGCTATTCCTTTAATGCGGTCACTGTGTTTTTGAACAACCCGAGTATGAGTAAATAATAGTGATATGAGGACTGAGAAATACACCAGCTGTTTTTACTGACATGTAAGATTGCAGCATGAGCAAAACAAGGAGGCTTTTCTTTCCTGCATATCATCTTGACACTTCCTCCTTTGTCCACTAGTGGGCACTCATACTACACTATGTCATTATACAGAAACCGCTGTTGTATCTCTCTTCTGCATTAAAGCCGCAGGCGCCGTTGCTACGCAGAGCCCTGTGGAGACCAAGCCGTAACCCAGCTCACTCATCAGAGCGACAGGGAGAGAAAATGTCAGCCCGCTGAAGGTTGGTGAGGTGGCGACGTAATTAATTAATGTTTTGATTTGGTGGCGTTTCATTTTGGCGCAGCGCGAGAGAGTGGCATTTAAAGGGGGAGATATTAATGAATGCAGCGCTGTCGTTAAAGCCATCATATTGTGGATATTAATGAAAGGAGAGGAGGAGGGCATGCTGACACCAAGGAGGAAGAGCGAAGAGAGGAAATGACACAGAGAGAGTTTTGAGTGCAGGCGCACAGGTGAAGACAGCACACCCTTTATCCCTCATTTCTGCAAAACCCAACAGCTCAAAGACATATTCAGTGCAACATTTGCTGTGCAGTGTGTAAATATCAACGTCTGTAAAGTCTTTCATAGTTCCTCTGTCGAGTTCATCTGCTAGCTTGCGCCTCATCCTTCTCAAGGCCATATCTGTGTGTTCAAGCCCCGGGCTGAATTCATCTCCTGATGTGCTTTTCACAAGCACTGACAGGCCTGTTTGAGGCATCATGGGATGGAAGAACCTCTTCAGCACTGACGTTTTTTGTCTTCTTTTCTCGCCGCGTGCGGACGGCCATCCTCACGTCTCTCCTTCCGAGCTGCCTCCGCTATCTATTCCGATCCAGTATTTGCTGAAATGTCTCCGAGCTCTTCCGCAGTCTCAATTACCAGTGATGGCAATCTGCTCGTGCAACCAGAGGCTGCTGCAGGTGGCTCGCCCCCGGGGAACAATATGGAGGAGGCAGGCTGTGTGGCAGCAGCGATTCTGTGAGAGCGAAATGCCTACACAGGTCCAGAGATGGGGAAAGAGAGTAATGCAGAGGGAAGTTAGTTTTGTCATGAAATATTCCTTGATTCTGCTCGTTTTGCACATTGAAAACCTGATCCACCTGTTTGGCATTGTAAATTAGTGATGTACTGAAATTTCTGCAACAGAAAATATTCCGATTTTAGGTTTTGGAGGGCTGAAATCATTGAGCAAAATTATGACGTTTAATTAGCAATTTTCCAATGGTGCATTTTGACTGTCAATGACTATATTTACATGCACACTCATTGTAAAGACAATTACCTCATGTAAACACAATACTTTGATCACATTGATGCGAATAAGCTCATAATGGTAGCAACCGTAATCATAGTAAAATATGTAGCATATGCTGATTTTAATAGCACAGAATTTCCGCTTTCCGTCTGGACAGAAATATTGCTTGTTGCTTATTTGCCATGCATCCTGATTAGGTGCTGAATAGGCAAGCTAAAGTGTTAATACATTAGCATTGCCATATTCAATAACATGCTAAAACTATTCCAAGTTGTCATGATTGATCATTTATTTCTTAATCTTATCAAAAAACATTATCAGCACATTGGACATGTTTTAGTTTGATAAAATGCAGTAAAAATGTAACATAAACTGAATGAGAGCTTTTTCAAAACTTACCAAAATCCAATTTTTATATGATTTTCTGCATAAACCAGTTTTGTAGTCAGGCTCTGAGGCTGGAATCAAAATTCTGTTTCTGTTCTATCTCCTTTGGGTCGAGATAAATGTGATATCTGTATCGTTTTTCTTCTTCTATTAGATGTAAATTGCTCAGAAACTATACAGATGGCCTTTTTACAGACCGATATTTCTTATTTGCCCTTGACAGACCCTCTAAATTTAATTTACCTGCATTTTACAAAAAGTTCAGCATGCTGATGTCATTGGAATGCATTTCTCCTCCATTCTTCCATGTTCTTGAAAGCCCACATTGCACTGCTCGCCATTACAAATTTGAACCCCGTTACGGTCACAATCAATTCCATTCTTCTGTGCATTATTGCTCTGGTGTAGGAGACAGGAGTCCAGAGATCTCATTAGGCTAAAACAAAGTTATGCATTTCCCTGCCTGGTCTAACGATCCATGGCAATCTGTGAACGCTAAAGACAGGAGTTTGACCGTAATAGTACTCAAAATGAAGAGAAAATGTGAGCAGGAATCTCAGAGAGCTGCTCTGTCTTTGATTTATTGAATGCTCACTCTTGGAAACTCTTGAAAGACTGCGTGTACGCAGGCAAATGGAATTAAATTTTTAAATTTAGCCACCCCCCTCCAAGGATGTCATGTTGAAAATCCCAATATAAGCGACGTGCCTTTTGAAGAATTTGAGAATTAGGAGACAATGCTCAGTGATCAAATTTAATTTGGTATAATAAGAGGGCACTTTCAAAAAGCCTGAAGTTATTTTTCACGACAAAACACATACAGTAAATCTTCCCTCAGAAGCTAGAGAAAAAATGTTGAATGATTCACAATTTTTTTTTCACCCACAGTCTTGTAATTGGTTTTGATGAGATGACATTTCATCATAAACATTGGCATATTTGTCCTTAAACGCTTTGAGTAAGAAGCTGAGAATTATGTGAATGTATTTATACAACAATTAGTTCTGGTCCTTGAATCTCAAAAAGGCTGAGAGCCTTTTCCAGCCATGCAATATTGTACTAATATCACACATAAACCGTTTCACAATTTGTAGATCTTGCTAGATCTATACTGGCAAAATTTCTCACCATAATCTTACAAATACTACTGTTATTGTGTCATGAAATGTAGTTTTAGGTGAGAATGTAGTTGTTTAGACCTCAAAAAGGGATTTATATATAAACAATAGCGCCTTTTTGAAGATTTGTTCAGACATTGATGTGAGGCCCAGACCGGCAGCGGTCGTTCAGTGTTTCATAACTTTCTATTTTTAAATAACTTAAATCCTGTACTTACTACAGTGCTGCATTTGTACTTTTGACTGTTTGCTTGTGTTTATTTCCTAATGTACAAACAATTTATACTTTAATAATGTTTATTATTGTTCATTTAAATATTACTCTTTAATAAATATTTTATTTTATATAACATGCCGTATTTGGTAAATGAGAAAGTGTCTGTTAGTGATTGTGATTTTGACTTCAGTAGAAGACTGTCTTTATGAGTCAGTTGTAAAGACTTTTATATTGAAAGGGACTGAAACAAGGTTGTAAACAAGGACATTCGGTAAAACTTTACAATATGGGTGCATTAATTCATACTTAACTAATGCACAGATAATCATGAGTTAATGTATGACTCATGAAGAACTAAAGCATTTAGTTAATATAATATGTTATTAGGGAATTAATACATGATGTCATATTTAATTAATAGCAATTCATATATTACTTAATCTATTAATCATATAGAATATTCATTATTTGCTGATGCAGTAATCATTAATAAATGGTTTAGTTCTTCATAAGTCATACATTAACTCATGATTATCTGTGCATTAGTTAAGCATGAATTAATGTATATTATTGCACCTGTATTGTAAAGTGTTACCGGACATTCTTTTTACTTTAAACACCACCTTATAAGATGCAACTGAAAAATTGATCGACAATCCTTTTAAAGGTTAAGGGGATTTACCAAGACAAGGATATTGCTTTCCTCAGCGGACATTGAAACTGATTTTTTATTATGATTATAAAATTGACCTGAAGAATAAATGCTATATTAGATGCAGGTAATACTCTCTTATGCCGGTTTCAGACTACACAATATTTTTGTCTGTTACGATAATCACTGTGTCAGATTATGCAATTTTGACTTCTAAATTCTTGTCATGTCATGGACAAGAAACATATCAAACTACACGTTGCTTCTCGACTAATCATCAATTGGCGTGCTCCTATTGGTCAACATCACAGATGTGACGGAAACTGTGGTAAAATATAAACACTCTAGTCTTTATGTCGTGACATTGTGAATCTTTGCAGACACGCCGTTGGTTGTCGTCCACTATGACACACTATATGAGATGAAACGATCGATTCTTATGTCCCAGCACCCACTGTCGTTTTACGAATCACCACGACACCCTACGTCAAATGGATCATGCAAAAAACAGGCTGATACTGTGTAGTCTGAACCGATGCTAGTCGATTTCTTTTTCATAATACTCTACAGAATACAGTAAGCTTTATTTCTGTTAGTTTCCTTAGTTATTAGTTCTAAAGTGACATTTTACAATTAGTAAAGGAATCTTGGGCTCAACTATTAAACTATCATCTTGAGATGTGAATCTGTGGTGGAAGGAAGTAGTTCCACACGAAAGTGGGTGTGGCAAGCAGCGAGGCGAGGGACCGTGAGAGCGGGCCGGTGGCGACTGATAATGAGCGCCAGCTGCGCACCACACCGGTCTCGTCTCACGGAGGAGTGACGGGAGCATAAAAGGAGGAGCGATGACAGTGCAAGACGAGAGAGGACCAGGCGTGGAATTTACATTGTGTTTTGTTTTCGTTTTGTATGTGTGTGCGCGGCAGTCGTCCGTGAGGGGCTGCCGTTTTTACTTTCGGTTTGTGTTTATTTTTATTAAAGTCTTTTAAATGTTCGCCGGTTCCTGCCTCCTTCTTCCCTGAACATACGAACAACGTTACAGTGGGTTTTTAAAAACACTCCATTTCTTATTTATTTACACACTTGTGCCATCGAACTGTTGTATAAAAGTAAGCCCTCAGACCCTCAATATCACACTCTTAGTCGTGCGATATGGCTTAATGTCAGCACACAAAGCAATATTGCATTCCTACTCATATATAATGAATTGGACCAATGATATCTCCTTTAGTATATTCTGTATAAGAACTGCATTCAATCACATTCTACTCCAATGACCTGGCCAATTCTTCACAATTACTTTGTCTATTGGCAGGCGTTCTGAACCTTTGGTTTGATAACCAGACGTATAAATTTCAATCCCCTAATTTTGGAGACAATTTAAAGCTTCATATATATATATATATATATATATATATATATATATATATATATTTCATATACAATATACACTCACCTAAAGGATTATTAGGAACACCATACTAATACTGTGTTTGACCCCCTTTCGCCTTCAGAACTGCCTTAATTCTACGTGGCATTGATTCAACAAGGTGCTGAAAGCATTCTTTAGAAATGTTGGCCCATATTGATAGGATAGCATCTTGCAGTTGATGGAGATTTGTGGGATGCACATCCAGGGCACGAAGCTCCCGTTCCACCACATCCCAAAGATGCTCTATTGGGTTGAGATCTGGTGACTGTGGGGGCCATTTTAGTACAGTCAACTCATTGTCATGTTCAAGAAACCAATTTGAAATGATTCGAGCTTTGTGACATGGTGCATTATCGTGCTGGAAGTAGCCATCAGAGGATGGGTACATGGTGGTCATAAAGGGATGGACATGGTCAGAAACAATGCTCAGGTAGGCCGTGGCATTTAAACGATGCCCAATTGGCACTAAGGGGCCTAAAGTGTGCCAAGAAAACATCCCCCACACCATTACACCACCACCACCAGCCTGCACAGTGGTAACAAGGCATGATGGATCCATGTTCTCATTCTGCTTACGCCAAATTCTGACTCTACCATCTGAATGTCTCAACAGAAATCGAGACTCATCAGACCAGGCAACATTTTTCCAGTCTTCAACTGTCCAATTTTGGTGAGCTCGTGCAAATTGTAGCCTCTTTTTCCTATTTGTAGTGGAGATGAGTGGTACCCGGTGGGGTCTTCTGCTGTTGTAGCCCATCCGCCTCAAGGTTGTGCGTGTTGTGGCTTCACAAATGCTTTGCTGCATACCTCGGTTGTAACGAGTGGTTATTTCAGTCAAAGTTGCTCTTCTATCAGCTTGAATCAGTCGGCCCATTCTCCTCTGACCTCTAGCATCAACAAGGCATTTTCGCCCACAGGACTGCCGCATACTGGATGTTTTTCCCTTTTCACACCATTCTTTGTAAACTCTAGAAATGGTTGTGCGTGAAAATCCCAGTAACTGAGCAGATTGTGAAATACTCAGACCGGCCCGTCTGGCACCAACAACCATGCCACGCTCAAAATTGCTTAAATCACCTTTCTTTCCCATTCTGACATTCAGTTTGGAGTTCAGGAGATTGTCTTGACCAGGACCACACCCCTAAATGCATTGAAGCAACTGCCATGTGATTGGTTGATTAGATAATTGCATTAATGAGAAATTGAACAGGTGTTCCCAATAATCCTTTAGGTGAGTGTATATGAATATACAATATATATATTATTATTATTATATATATACAGCTCTGGAAAAAATTAAGAGATCACTTAACATTGAGAAATCAATGTTAGGTGTTCTCTTAAATTGTTCTCACAATAAGATATAATGTTGGACATTTCAGGCTTTTTGCAATTTTAGAATACATATGCATCCTCAGAGCAGATATGAAAACATTATAATACTCATAATAATTCAGATTCAGTATCATGCAGATTTGATTTTATGAATTTTCCCTGCATTTTTAAAAGCAGACAGACATTATCTGCCAGTCATCTGTGTTTACTGTATTTGAAATTCCGTTTCATAAGTTTTAATGTCATAAATATGCATATTTCTGATTAGATCAAAACAGTGCTGGGATGGGTAAGGTGCTATTGTTATGGATACAGATGTGTTTAAGATTCTGCGAGGATGTCTGCTGATTCCCGTTTTTATGCATATGTATATAAATCTGTACACTAAGCTCAAGCATGCAAACAAAGACTGCAAAGCCTTCTGCTTGAGAAAGCAAATTCCATAGCTCTGTTCCAAAACCTAGTCAGCTGTCTACCTACACAGCACTTTAAGGCATCATAGATAGCAAGACTCGAAGGCTGTTATGACAGGTTGTTCCTTCTAAGATGCCTTTAAAATCTAAGGCAGCATCATGCATATGCTTCACAGAAAAGGTAACCACATGATGCATTGCTTCAAAAAGGTTAAATTAAATATCAGACTTTTTTTATTTTAAATACATTTATTTATTGTTTCTTTTCAATGTTGAATGAAAAGTTTTTGTTCTTACTATTTTGTGTGATGTGTTTGCTGCTTAGAGTTGCTGCTTATGTAGAAGAAAAACAAAACAAAAAAACAAACTCAAACAATAAGGTGGTTTGCAGCTGGTTTAAGCTCGCCTGGCCACACTGATGTGTGTGCTAAACTCCTCTAAAACCAACCAAAAGACTGACCAGGCTGAGAGACTAGCTAAATCAGCTTAGTCTGGCTAACTATCACACACTGGCTGTAGTAATACAAATGACGAAGAAAAAGATCCAAGACCGTCTTTAATAGGATCCACAGGTAAATCCTAACAGAGGCAGGCAGGCAGGCAAGCAAACACAACCATAACATTGACAAGACCTGTTAATACTGAGCTAAAACAAGGGAACTTAAATACACAGGTAAATGAGGATAATTAAAGTCACACACCTGAACTGAATAACGAATCACATTAGTGTCCATGACGACAGATTGACAGTGCGAAACGAACACAAACAAAGGGAAACTGTGACAGTATAGCCCCTCCCCATAATAGAAAGGATGAGGGGGAGGGAGGGTGGGGGCTCTTGGGGCAGATGAGGAGATGGCAAAGGGTTAGATAGGAGTGGGTGAAGGGATATTGAGAACAGGCAATCTGGAGGAGGCTTTGGTGGAGGGCGAAGATCCGGGAGGGGGTAAGATAACAGGACAGTCCAGGGTGGTGAGGATGGTGGATGAATCCAGGGGATGGCCTTGAACAGGGTCGTGTGGATGGAGACCCAGGACACAGCCAGGAATGCTCTCTTTGGTGGAGTCGCTGGAGGGAGGACCCATGGTGTGAAGATGGTAAACGTCCTCATGAGAATGACTGGAGGCAACAACGGGGATGGAGGTGGAGCCCACTGCACAAATGGAAAGCCAATGAGGTGGGGAGTCAACGAAAAGGCCTAGGCTGCCATGACGGAGCCACAGCGACGACCCCCTGAGGTGGAAGCGGAGGTGGAGCTGAGTACTTAGGGCAATGGGTCCAGTTGGAGTGGAGTACTCAGGCTTCTCACATCCAGGAGGAGATGGCTCCCAGCGGGTCTGAGGGGTAGTCGCGCCTCTGAGGCTAAGGATCCACTGGTCTGACGGTCAGCGCAGATCCGCATGAATCCAGCACCCACTTCACATATGCGGCGATAGGCCTCTTCCCGAACAACTCGTGGTGGTGTTCAGGCCGGTGTACAGGGCAACTGGAAGGGAAACTGGTAGGCCAGGTTGAGAAAAAACTTCAAATGTTTCTCGAGGGAGCCTTCTCCCTGTTCAAGGCACATGAATTGTCCAAACTAACACACAAAAGGAGAAACAAAAAAGGAATAACAAAACTTTCACTGCTAATCTTGTCTTGGTCTACTACACTGGCTGTAGTAAAACACACAACGAAGAAGATGAAGATGAAGACAGTCTTTAATAGTATAGTATCCACAGGTAAATCCTAACAGAGGCAGGCAAGCAAACATAACCATAACACTGACGAGACCCGACAATACTGAACTGAAACAAGGGAACATAAATACACAGACACACACCCTATTTTCTTCAGCAGGGTTGGAACTTGGAATATGGTCGTTTTCTAGCTGGTCCAAGCTGGTCATGAACTAGACTATAATGGACCAGCAACAAACCAGCTTTTAGCTGGTCCTATTATCTTAATGGGATCAAACTGGAATTTGGAACAAAACAGTGGGATTTTCCTGCTGAGTTAGAGGACAGCTGCAATGTATATAATAAAACTACATTTGTATGTAAATTTATAAGCAGCATAAGCAGCAAGGATGATGAATGGATATGTTTTGTGTATGTATCTGTGTGTGTGTAGAATACTGTATATGTAGGACGGTAACCACCATAGACATTTAAAGGGACACATCCCACTCAGTTTTGGTCTATCAAGCATGGGATGTGAAATAACCAAATTTTAAACTCTTAATGTACCTCACTTTTGAATATTTGGTTGCACCTTTGAACATATGTGGATTGGAGAACCAACACGGATTATGAGGGTCCCTACAAGTGTTCTGAAGGGCCAAAAAATACCATTCCACAAACAAAGAGACAAAGAGACCACAAAGGAAAAATCAAAAGGGAATTATCACAAGGCTAATAATCAGCAGGCACACAGAGACATTTGAATTCATTCAAAACACTACGACAGAAAATGGTGAATAGAATCACAATATCTGTTCCTGTTCTGTTCTGACAAAATAAATAAGTAAATAAGCTCTAGCAAGCTAAATAAATAAAAGTCGATTTCCTCCCTCCTTCACTGTGTGGATGAGCAGAAGTGAATGTGGTGCCAAGCAGACCATGAAAGGAGATTATCGGAGAGAGAGTGAGAGAAACGCTTCGCCTAGTGGAGAACACTTCCGCAAACAATGACGGTGAAGACTTAACCAAACAAACAGCGGAAGAACAATAGGAAATACAAAGTGAGGACACTCTTGAGACAGGAGAAGCTTTCCTCTGCAAAGCGTTATTTGCTGCTCGGCTGAGTCCGTGGCTCGTCTTTACACCAGTCAGAAGGTACCGTACAATAGGCCTGTCTGTGATTATTGTGCTTCATAACTGAGATTTTTTGAGCCTCATACAACTGACTGGAATCTTACAAGCTCCCATTTTGCTTCTTCACCGGTTCAGCCGGCTTCTATTACATTAAAAATCGATTTCTGTCGATCAGAGTTTTTTTGAGGATAACAATCAGAAAACTTTCATTTTAAGATTTGCTTTTGTTTATTACTGTTAGAACTTTCTGCTGTAGCTGGTAGTCCTTCCCTTTTTCAGCTAGATGTGTTATATATAGTCTATACCTAAACCAGACTAAGGGCCAGATTTACTAACAGCTTGCTCCAGCACAAACCCTCTTTTGTCCTTAAAAAACTACTGTCAGGATTTACTAAAGACATGCAGTGAAAAAATAACGTTGAAAAGGCATGGACATATTTTTGCGGCTGACCTTATTGAATATGCATTTGTAAGAGTTTCCCTTTCAGACGCAAAATTTATGGGAGGAGAGTATACCAATCAGGCATAACATTATGACCAATATTGTGTTGGTTCCCCTTTTGCTGCCAAAACAGCCCTGACCCATCGATGCATAGACTCCACTAGACCCCTGAAGGTGTGCTGTGGTATCTGGCACAAAGATGTTAGCAGATCCATTGGAGGTGGGGCCTCCATGGATTGGACTTGTTTGTTCAGCACATGCCACAGATGATTGGATTGAGATCTGGGGAATTTGGAAGCCAAGTCAACACCTCAAACTTGTTGTTGTGCTCCTCAAACCATTCCTGAACCATTTTTGCTTTGTGGCAGGGCCCATTATCCTGCTGAAAGAGGCCACAGCCACCAGGGAATACCTTTTCCATGAAAGAGTGTACATGGTCTGCAACAATGCTTAGCTGGATGGTACGTGTCAAAGTAACATCCACATGGATGGCAGGATCCAAGGTTTCCTAGCAGAACATTGCCAAAAGCATCACACTGCCTCCGCCGGCATGACTTGTTCCCATAGTGTATCCTGGTGCCATGTGTTCCCCAGGTAAGCGACGCTCACATACCCGGCCATCCACGTTATGTAAAAAAAACATGATTCATCAGACCAGGCCACCTTCTTCCATTGCTCCGTGGTCCAGTTCCGATGCTCACATGCCCACTGTTGCCGCTTTTGGCAGTGGACAGGGGTCAGCATTTCCTGCTTCTAACACATCAACTTTGAGGACAAAATATTCACTTGCTGCCTAATATATCCCAGCCACTAACAGGTACTGTGATGAAGAGATAATCAGTGTTATTCACTTCACCTGTCATAATGTTGTGCCTGATCGATGTATTTAAAAGAATCATGCAAGGGGATTTACTAAGGTTTGCGTTCATCAATTTACTGGTGTTTGCGTCATTATTTACCGGCCAAAAAAGCACGTCTTAAACCACATTCTAACTGGTAGATTGTGTTGGTCATTATATTAATGATCCGGCTGTGTCTGTGTTCTTTAATTTGCGTGTCATCAGTAGATCATGCGCAGAACTTTCCACTCCCATCAGCTATATTTTTGGAATTGCGCTCTCACGCTAATTTGCCCTGTTTTGTAAATCTGGCTCCAAGTTTTTTTTACTTGTTTTTCAGTAAAAGTATCTCAAAATCCTTCAAAACAGGGTCAATTTACTTCAGAAGCAGCACTGTATACGATGTTAAGGCTTGTTTTCATTCGCTTCATTTTATTTTGTGATACTTCACTGGCAGTTTTTTTTAAACTGTGAAAAGATTCCGTTGTGTTTGCTTAGGCAAGCATCGCTAATTGGTACAGCTCTGAACAAAGTCCTGTTCAAATTATTGTCATTGCTGTACTATTTCAAAGGGGACCTATTAGAAGGAACATACATAATAAAGTTCTCATGCTATTCTTCTGGCAGGATCATTTTATGTAGCAAAATATCTCACCATTCACTGGTGTCCAGGTCGCACTCAATCACCATTATATGTTTGGTATATAACTGCTCTCATGTTCTGCCACAGGACAGCAATTGTGAGCAAATTTTCTGTCATCTTTGCAGGACGGTGATATAAAGAGTGTACAAAGTAACATATCTTCAGCAACAGTGGGAAAGTGAATAGCACATAACAGGCACAATAGCTGTATAAACAACATACATAACTATTGGTTCAATATGCGTCACATGACTAAACATGAGTCATTGTTTTCAAATACCTCCATTAGACGCTACAATGCGTAAACAACGTTTTCAAATTTGTTCACTTGGGAAAGAGTTTTTAAAAAGCTCAGTTTGCACAGGACAAAAATGTCATCTCGGTGGGATCTCCTATGGTGGGAGCATTTTCACACACACAAAAAAAAGGCTCTTTAGTCAAAAAAGGTTCCTGAACCCTGCCTTATCATTATGAGTTTTGCAGGGTCAATAACCAAAAATCTTGTTTTCATTTTGAGCAATTTTTTTCTTTTATCGTTTTCACATGGCTTTTTACTTTTGCCGTGAAGTGTAGATATTTACTTCTTTTGATTTGTAATTTGAGATTTAAAGTGTGAACCCAACACAGTCACCTATTGCAGTCAGATGTGTTGACTATTTATTCAAAGCCCTTTTGAAGTTTAATGAAGCCCTGACTTGCATGAACAGTTTGGCTCTCAGCTCATGTCACTCTTTTTAATGTTGATATTGCTCTAAATATTCCAAAATGGTGCTAATATTCAACCTTGTCAAGCAATGTAGTATGAATTTACATGAGGGTCATTATTTAATTGTAATTATATGACACTTGCAGCATAACCTGTCGGTCTGTATTAATGAGGCTTTAATTATGGTTATGCATGTTTAAATGTCAATGTTATATATTGTTGTTTCTCAGTTGAAGAGTAAAAGAGTGATACATGTTGCTGAGGCATGTTTATATCGTACATTATTGCTTTTTTTATCGTGGGTTATATTGCACCATTTTGTTTCCTGAGGAATATGTCTCATAATTACAGTGCATTATAGTGTAATCTGAGCTGTACAGATGTGCTTTACTGATGTTGTTAAAATGGCTGCTTTACCACAACACCACAATAAATAAAGCAGGCTGCATCTCTGTTACTGCACATATTGTTTTGTGGTTTGTGGAAACTAATCAAGGTTTGTTTCAGGACATATATTGATGCCTCAGAGTTTGGTCTTCAACAAAAGCGAAAAGATCAATCTTTCTAAATCGCCTTCTCGCTGCACATTGAGTGGAACAAATAGTACACATTACTGGTGATAAAATAGACAATGCCATGGCGGCCTACTTCTAAATGCTCCCAAGCCAGCTGTTTTTGCTTCCTGCCTTCAAATGCAACCTTGAACGTGATCTTTTTTTCCCGTTCATAGCTACTTATTTATTTCAATGCAGAAACTGTGCGCCTTTATGTGTGCTTTTGGGTCACAGTGTCAATCCCATACATTTACTACAAATATTACGCCATTGTACCACCGTGTATGGGCCGTGACCTTTGCCTCTTTGTTTTTCTGAACAGCAGCCAGTTCCTCGTCCAGAGTCACAGCCTGGAGCCCGAGAGACAATTCTGCAAGACGCCAGATCGCCTGGAACTGCTTTAGTCCAACGCTTCCAGTGAACTGCTAGAGGAACAAAGGCAAGCATGTTTGCCTCAGAGAAGGCAGCACATGTGGCACGTTGATAACTGCTTGCTTGAGTGTTTGTTTTATTCCAGCGTGTCCTCATGTGCATTTAGCGGTGTGTGAGGGCTGGCGGAAGAGGTTGAAAAGGTTTCAATTTAATTAAGGTATGCTGATTTGTAATTGTACACTGCACAAATAACATTATTGTTTAATCCAAAGAAGACGGATCCTGTTCAGGAAACTCAGTTAGGGTAATAGAGTGCTGCAGGGGTGACCTATTTTTTGTAGGCCAAAAGTTAGCATTTTAGCACTTCCAATTCCATCGTCTTTTCCAAATGGGCTTTTGGTTAAATGCATGAAATAAGGTCTGTGGTTAAAGCTCAAGATATTTTCATGTTTTATTCTAGATCAGTAATGCTTGTGATTGTTTTAAAGCTTTTACTTAAAAAGTGGCTAAATGGGACTACAGAGGGTGTTGGACATTAAATGTCATTACGCCGAAAAAATTATCTCATTTAATTGCTAGTCCACTTTAACAACCTCATTGTGTTTATCCTTAACTCTTGCAAACTATTCTTACTCGAACTTTCAGGGAAAATGTAAAAAAAAAAAAGACTTTGAAAAAAGATTTTGCCCGTTTTGGTCGATCGGATCACAAGTAGACGAGGGAGACCCCAGGTGTAAAATCCTGTTTAGACCTGGTGTTTTATTACGTCTCCTTTGTCCCCTTTCGACCTCTTCTGTCCTGACTTTGAGAGGAGGGTCTATGGACGGGTAAATGTATGGGCTTTTTCAGATCTTTTGATCTAATGGACAATACAAGCTATTCCCATATGAACGCAAAAGGAGAAGATGGAAGAAAAAACGTAGAGCAGCAGCTTTCGCTCCTGCTCTGACAGCCGCAAGAACATGCAAATCGCTTTGAGTGTGTGTTAGAAATCAGCCGACAAAGTTTAAATTCTGTCTGGCTAGTGCGCTTCTCATAATGTTTATGCATTAAATCAGCAGGCCAAGAGTCTTTTGTGCAGTTTGAAAACATTCGACCACATGAGTGTTTACACTACAAAAGCAATCCAATCGAATGCGTTTTCGACTACCTCTAGAAGTGGTCGAAAGTGGACAAGCTCAAAACGTTCTAGACCCTGTTTACACCTGTTTTTAGCGTCGTCCACTTGTAATCCGATCGACCAAAGCGCATCTTAGTACCAGGTGTAAACAGGGCCAAAGAGTTGTCGAAAGCTTAGTGATGCTGACGTTAAAGTCATGCAACCGTGGTGTAGTCAGTTTATAGCCCACATTTAGCATTTTACTCCTTCTGATTGTATTTAGGTTAAAATTCATAAAGTTGAGGAAAAACATGATATAAAGTGTGTGACAAACTTTTGTTGGTCCCTATTTTGTGCGATAATCCAAACCCAATGGAAAATTTAACCAAGGTGAATGGCCTACCAAAATGTGTAATCCGATTAATTTTGCTTATAACAGATCAAATGCATGTCTCTTTTTTCAGACAGACCACAATAATGCATGCAACAACTTCCAAACACCTTCCCAACAAATGATCAAATGCAGGCAACTTTGATGTCGCAGCAAACAACGTTTATCAGAACTCGTGTTTTGTGTTTTAGCGCAGTCTCAGGAATGCAAATGAGACTCGTCCCCAGATAACTGCGTCTAGTGCGGGCACACCTTCTCTCCCACACATCACAAGAAGCGCTGCAAAGCACGGCGCTTTCATTTATTAATTATGCAAGGTGGCCTCCGCATTTGTCAATGCCACCATCAATTACTCCCTGCAAATGATGCCTACGGATGAGGCGACGGCAAAATCAAGGTGCCTGAGTCCTCTGCTGAGGATCATGGGAGGTGACAGGCAGCTCTGCTTTACACTCGTGCAACTTGAAACAGTTGCCAAAGGCGATATGTTCCTCATCACTCCAGTCTTGTCCACATTGGTGGAGGTGTCGGGCAAGCAGGTTGAATCGGGCATGTTGCGCCGGCTGAACTGTGATTGAGACGATGAGATTTGGCTTCCAGTGTTACAATCACTTTACGTAGCCTTAAGTAAATTTTTGCGTTGTTTGCGACCTGTTGAAAGTCTTGATTAATGGAGACTTGAGTTAAATTTAGCATTGCTTTCTGTGCTTCGTCTGCCCTGGTTTGTTTTTACCAGTCATTACACATACTGTAGGTTTCCTGGGCATAATGTGATAACAGCTAAACATAAACCAGATCATGATGGGGTAAACATCTTTGTCATTACACAGTGCTTTATAAAAGTAACATTATTTGCTTTTTGCTGGCTAGTGTAACTTTTAAAAATGTCCTGAAAGGGTGCCATTAAAGTAAAATGCTGTTCACAACCTATTTTAGTTCCGTAATCATTGTGTGTCTGAGTGAAACAGGATGTGGGGAAGGATTTTATACATCTGAACTTGAAAAGTGACAATGTGACCTGTTCACATCCGATTTGGCTTTTGTAATCTTCACTGAGTGAAACTGTATGTTATATTACAATGTTAAAAATGTGGGACAGGGATTTAATTTTATGCATTGCAATTTTATTGGATCAACATTGCCAACACAATGTCATGAAATTTGTTTGCGATTTGGAGAACATTTTTGCTAACTGGTGGCTAATTTCTGCCCAGTGATGGTTTAGGGATGAGGTTAGTGGCAGACCTTCATGCTTGCGTTTTTCTAAAAATTGTACGGATTTATGGATTTTACTCTGACATTTCATTCCAAACCCATTTTACTTCCATAAAAGGTATTAGAAAGGGTGGGGTGGGGGTGTTTTTTTCCCCACTGCGGAATTGATTTGACTTAATTTGAAGAGAGTGGTTGATGTCAGCCTAAAAAGAAAAATCAAGCCATTTTGATGAGTCTACAAAGACAAACATTCTTTATTTGGAATTACTAAGATATGAGTAAAGGAAGACCAGGAATATGTTTTTCAGAAAGGAAATAAAGCCAATTTAAATTTAATGATAAGAAGATCTCTCTTGCTAGAGAAACAGTTAATATATACAGAGAAAGTGATTTTACACATTTGCGTCTTTCCTGAATAATTAAGTGTGCCTTGACGGGAAGGGGAATTAGACGGCATCGCTTAGGGAGAAACAATGATGGAGGCTAACAAGGTCAAGACCTAATCATGCTAATAAGACATGAAAGAATCTGTTTAACACACAGCACAGACAGGCTCTAATTTCTAGCTTCTTTGCTTAAAGACGCCGCAAATGTCTTAAAAATGTCATCCTTGCCACCTCATTAGTGCTTTGGCCATGCAGACTGAATTCCTACATTACGTCCAAACGCTCCGGGTGCAACGGAGCTTTTGGTGATTATTTATGCGTGACAAGTTAAAATGTGAAGGCGTGCGCACACGCTCGCACAGAAAGAGGGAGAGAGAGAAGGACAGGAAAAAGAAGCTGCAAGGAGAACACACTGTGTCTTTAGATGGGCACGTCAGCATCGGGCTGTGGAACTATAACTCAAACTTACTGATTATTCAGAGGATGTTGCTCAGCAGTGTCCAAGGACAGAGTCCTGCCGGGTGCCTCAGGAAAGAGCGGGAGGAGTGAGGCAGTGACTTAATGAAGGAATCAAAGGCCTCTATTACTTTAGTCCTCTCCAAAGAGTGAATACTGGGGGAAACTGGGCCACTCTGATCACAATAAGCACTTTCTGCTTTCAGTCTGCCTCTGCGTAACGTATTCTCATCACTTCTCTCGGTTTGAAAAGCGGGCATGTAACAGACAGAAAAGCAGGCCGCTGTGAGAGGAAACTAAATATGAGATTAAAGATGCTTTCATACTAGTGCTTTTTGGTGGCGGCCAGAATCTGTTTGCAGAACTCTGCAAAACATAAAAAATCTAAATGTTCTTAGAAAAAGAAATTAACTTCAGAAACTAAATAGCATTTTCTGAGAATATATCTTGTTGACCTTATTCCATAAGTTATCAGAAACCTAACACCTGCAACAAAATGCAGGTGGAAGCAAGTATGAAAGCAACAACTTATAATTTGCTTTCTGTTTGCAAACTTCCTGTCACACTTGTAGTATAATGCACTTTCTATACCTACAGTGGAACACCTGACAGATCTGAAAATATTGAAAAATTGTTTGCCTCCAAAACATGATTTCATATCATAATGTTCATTAAAACATGCAGATGGTTGCTCTGACCATCAAATATCAGATTAAGTGAGTCGTACTGTTTTTATGCACTTTTAACTTTTAATATTTGGTATGTTCACCTTTTGCAGCAATTACAGCAACACATCTCTCTGGCATACTGTCAATATATTTCCTCTGAGAACTTCAACACTAATGTTATCCCATGCCTTCTGCAACTGAAGCCAAAGGCTTTCCTTTGAATGTATAATAGATCTGTCCAGTTAATTTTACAATTCGCCCCAAATGTGATCGATGGGGTTGAGGTCCAGACTTTGAGTGGGCCAGTCCATAATTTTCAATGTTCCAGCAGATTTCTTCTGTCGCAGGTAGTTCCGGCAATAGTTAGAAGAATGTTTCGGGTCATTGTCCTCTTGGAAAATAAATCCAGGCCCAATAAGATGACTCCCAGAGGCCAAGTGTTCTAATAATTTTGGCCACCACTGTACTTATAATGTAACAGTACATTTGTGACTCGAATGTAATTCTGTATGTATAAAGTTTTGATAGTAAATTTAAAAGGTTCAGTTATATATCGGAACTGGCATTTTGTGCTTCTGAGTTTGGTTTTCACAAACTGAAACCGTTAGAGTGCTGTTACTGGGAGAATATATCAGATTCGAGAACCAGAAAAAAATGTTGCATAAATAGCAATAATAGTCAACAATTCCTGCTAAAGGTGGTATTGGAGTTGATGATGCAACTATCAAAGGTTTTTGAAAGAAGCATCTTACGCTCACCAAGGCTTCATTTATTTGATCAACAATACTGTAAAAAATGTGACATTATAATAATAATAATAATAATAAAAACTATTTTCTATGTGAATATATAAAATGTAATTTATTCTTGTGATGCAGATCTGAATTTTCAGCGTCATTACTTCAGTCTTCAGTGTCATTTCTTTTTATTATCAATGTTGAAAACAGTTGTGCTGCTTAATATTAATATTTGTAATAAAACAACATTTATCAAAAAGTTTTGTATCATACAACATAATAAAAAGACTGAATCTTGTACAATGTTGGTTAGCGATTAATGGGCATGCTCCTGCGGCGGATGTGCGTCATGTGCTCCAATGGCACCAGTCATGTGAAAGGTTTCAGATCCCAAACTAAAGAAAGGAAATCTACACAGCCACTTTTCACTTTTAAACTATAGTTGAAAAACATCATGATCCAGAAGAAAAATCACATGGATTGATTCACCTGTTTTAGGAAACAAAATGTCATGATGAAGGTTATCTATTGAGAAATCAGCTCCTTTGAAGATATTTAAAGGTTGTTGAGGTCAGAACTTATGAGGGGAAAAAAAGAAAAGAAAAGACACTGAACACTGTTCTTGTAGAGCTTTTCCTTTGCATTGCATACGTTTCTTCATATTGGTTCAATGATTGTACACTGTTTAGTTGCACAAGACTGCTGTTAGGGCGTTTCGATGGTAAAGTAGCCTGTATTGTTATAAAAACCTCTTAAGGTCTTTATTAGGCGCTACACTGTCGATGTTCAATATCTGGTCAGCTTGGGCACAGAATACTGTGTAATAAACCGTTGAGGACACAAGCTCATTAAACAAAGTTATTAAAGCTGAAATGTGTATTTTTTGATGTAACTGTTTTATAGCCTTTGTGTGCCGACTTTTTTCTGTTTTTGATATAACTCTTTAAAAAGCGTTCTGCTATGCTATTTTGATATGTTGTAAATGATCATTATTTGATTGTGTTGTTAATTCACGCAAAAAATTTAAACTTTGTGCGCCTAAACTGGCTTTTCATGCATATATTTTAAATAAATTTAATTCAAATATTTTTTAGTTAGGTAATTAATAATGATAACAGATTTTAAGTAGGCCTAACTAAGATTTTGATTCAACTCAATGAGTTTTATGCATATTGTTTCCTCTAATTGTGTAGTTTTAATTTGTTCAGTATTATTTGCTTCATCTTATGCTTTATATGAGAAATATATGACAAATCATTTATTAGTGGTGTGACTTAGGGCTACACGATTAATCGAAATCGTACCGCATTTGCGATTTGGCTTACGTGCGATTATGAAAGTGTAAAAGCGATTTTAATTAAATAAATATATGCTGCTATTAGTGATAATAAATATATCACTAATAGCAGGCGTGTTAGTGAAGAGTGGCTCTGTGATCAGTAGTAAACGCTGTTCCGTCTGAAAGCACTGCGAGTTTGAGGCGCTTATAACGTGCGTTTGAAAAAAAGAAAAAAAAGAACATGTAATAACATGTTTTAATTCACTTCATATCGTCAGTCGACGATATGACGGTTTGACCCTGCGTCTTTTTCAAGATGTCATTCAAACCGTGTGTTTCTGGATGCCGACGTTACCTGTCCCCAGCTGACGGACACGATCGCTGTCTCACGTGTTTGGGCATTCAGCACGCTGAGGCGGCTTTCGTGGATGACTCATGTTCCCATTGCGGGAACATGACCATCGCAGTATTACGGTCCAGGCTCGACTACCTTAAAAAAGGTGGAGTCCCATTGCGCATCCCCCGATCTAGTGGCCCTCCTGCCCCAAAGCATAGGGCTGCTACTTTGGCTGATGCCTTTGGTGGGGACCTGAGGGTTACTGTGAGGGCACTCCCGCCGGGCCAACAGGCTCCTCGGGCCCCTCCCCCCTCCGCTGCGCCGGTTGAGCTTCCAGAAGAGCACGCTGGTTCTTCCCGCGGGGGACCAGCTGTTACTTTCGGGGCTCCGGTTGAGGATATGGTTTCGATCGCCGCATCGGGGGACGAGCTAATGGACCCTGGAGATGAAGATTCGGCTGCGCTGCCCCCTTCGGGTGTGGTAGCGTTGTCCGAGTCCGATCCAGAGCTCACGGCTATGCTTTCCCGGGCCGCCGCGAGTGTCTGCCTCGAGTGGAACCCTCCACCGTGTCCCGAACCCTCGCGGCTGGACGATTGGTATCTCGGGACGGCCCGTGCTGGTTCTCAGCGCCCCGCCCCAGTGCCTTTCTTTCCGGAAGTGCATCAGGAGCTCACGAAGTCGTGGACAGCGCCTTATAGCGTTAGAAACCGATCGACTGACTCCTCCGTCCTCACTACCCTCGACGGTGGCGCGGCGAAGGGTTACGTGGAGATCCCCCCAGTGGAACGGTCGGTTGCGATGCAACTGTGTCCTAAGACCGCTACCGACTGGCGGGGAAATCCGCGCCTCCCCTCCCGGGCATGTAAGTTCTCGTCCGGGCTAACCGGCAAGGCTTACACGGACTGTGGAGAAGCCGCGTCATCTCTGCATGCCATGGCGCTCCTGCAGGTCTACCAGGCCAAAGCGCTCATGGAATTGCACGAGGGTAGTTCCGACCCAGGCGTTATGCAGGAACTGCGTACCGCGACGGACCTCGCCCTCCGGGCGACGAAAGTCACCACACGCTCCCTGGGTCGGGCGATGTCCACGTTAGTGGTCCAGGAACGCCACCTGTGGCTGAACCTGGCAGATATGCGTGAGACCGACAAGGTTCGGTTCCTCAACGCCCCTGTCTGAAGAGCAAACAGGGACTCCACCCCTCGGAGCGTCCAGCTGATATGGGACCTCTTCGGAGCCGCGCAGGTAGACCTGTTCGCCTCTCCGGACTCGACCCATTGCCAGTTGTATTACTCCCTGTCCGGGGGCACCCTCGGTACAGATGCACTGGCGCACAGCTGGCCCCGGGACCTACGCAAATATGCGTTTCCCCCAGTGTCGTGCTTGCTTTCCTACAAGATGGGTTGGAGAGAAGGCTGTCTCCCTCCACCCTCAAAGTGTACGTCGCCGCAATAGCGGCGTATCACGATGTAGTCGAAGGTAAGTCCTTAGGTAAGCACGACTTAATCGTCAGGTTCCTCAGAGGGGCGAGGAGATTAAATCCTCCTCGGCCAACCTCGGTACCCTCTTGGGACCTAGCCCTGGTGCTCAGAGCGCTCCAGGGCCCTCCCTTCGAGCCTTTACAGTCAGTCGAGCTAAACATCCTGTCCATGAAGACAGCGCTCCTGACTGCATTGGCCTCAATCAAGAGGGTAGGGGACCTGCATGCACTTTCAGGAGTGTAGCCTCCTCCTGGGCGCTGGCTCAAGGCGCCTCGCTGACAGACATATGTAGAGCTGCGGGCTGGGCGACACCTAACACGTTCGCTAGATTTTATAGCCTCCATGTAGAGCCGGTATCTTCCGGCATCCTCGCCCCCAGTGGCCAGTAGCGCTAAGTACCCGTTCTAGTGTCGGCTTGCATACGCCACTCCCGCCTCCGGGCCGGATACGTGCGTCTATTGTCTCCAGTTGTGTTCCCCGGAAACGGCTAACCCTGTCGAGCTCCTCCGTCACCCCTTCGGTGTCAGACGTTGCGGCCGTCTGACACCAGGCCTACACCCGTATGCTTGTGGAACGTGTGTGGGTTGGGTTCCATATGTAGCGGTTCCCTAACGGCAACCCCATATGTGTATTCTCCACGGTACCAGCTACCCTACTCGGCTAGCCCCGTGTGTTTCCCTTGACAGAGCCCGCTCTGTCGTCTCTGGTGGTGTTCTTTCCCCCCTGGGACCAGGTTGGATCCACCCCAGAGACTGTCATAGGTAGCACTACCCTGCTAGGTTAGTCCTTACGAGTGTTCCACCTCTCCTTCCACTGAAGGACGTGGTTCCGCAGCGTACCATCTCTCTGAGACGGGCACGCTTTCCCAGCGTTATCCAATAGTCACGCTGAGTGGGTCTTGCAGGAACAGCAGTGACTGGCCTCCCTGACTGGAGCCCTGACTTCCGCACCAACCTAGGTGTGGTCCAGCGAGCTCGGTCAGGGCGCTGGAAGGGCCAGCATCTGGCGTGTTCCGACGTACGTCCCGTCGCCAGGTGCTGTGCTTCAGCTGTAGGCCGAGCCACTTAGCCGGCTCCTCAGTTGTAAAGCGATATGCGGTACTTCCACTTCCGTATTTATACCCGCGCTGCGGGGCGAAGCGTGGGATGCGTCTACCGCATGCCAATCCTCATTGGCTCGTTTTTAAACACTCGAAGTAGATTGGTCTCTGAAAATAGATCCCAATTCGTCGGTCAGTTCCGACGTACGTCTCCGTTCCCTCCTTCAGGGAACGAGGGTTACATACGTAACCAAGACGTTTTTTGTAAAATAAGTTTTCTTTAAAATATAAATATTTTTTATTATTATTATATTGTTATATTTATTCTTAAATACTCTATTTTTTATTTTTAATGATGAAAATGTTATTGTAATAGTAATATTTCTTATTTTGTTAAATATTATTATATATATTATTAGCAATAATAATAATAATTATTATTAGTCATAATATATAAGCACAAAAAGTGATATATACAGTATATATATATATATATATATATATATATTATATATATATATATATATATACAGAATAATCACAATTAGATATTTTCCCCAAATCGTGCAGCCCTAGTGTGACTTAAATAGCATATTGCAATAGAAAAGCTGCAGAGTTACATTAGGGCTAATTGTGTTCCTAAAAGTTAAAGTAAAGTAATTCTGAAAAAGTAAACAAAACATAGCACATTTCATTTCATGAAAATGTCTGATATTGCAACTGCTGAGACATACAGACACAAAAATCAAAGTCTGTGCTGCTAATGGTGTTCACACTTTGGTTCACTCTTTACAAGAACCAACTAACACTACAAGTTGCAATACATATATTTACGTCTTAATTATTCTCTACTTTGAAGCGTTCAAACCTTCAAGCTTTTTTTTTTGGAATATTGGTGAAATGCTGTAAACTTCTAAACTGTCCACAGAAATGTTGACATAATATGTGAATAAAGTGAACATTGTGGAGTTCATGAGAAGCTATTTACTATGAGTTGCTCTGAAAACATGCTATTATAAGATTCACATGTGTAATCGAATATATATTTCAAGTGGTAGCATTTGTTTTGATCATCACAATTTGGTAATGTTTCGCTATTTCAGGTTTTATTTTGATGAATTGTGTAGCCCCATTTGTTTATTTTAATGTTACATTAGATTTAATTAATTATTAGGGTTTCACTTTATTTTGATTGTCCCTTTAACAAATTCTGTAATGTTGCGCCTACATGTCTATTAACTCTCATTAAAGTGTTAGTAGAGTATTAGTAGACTGGTAGGGTTTGGGTTAGACTATTGACATTAAGTTGACATGTAGTTACAAAGTTACTTATAGTCAGTAGAATGTCTGTTGGAGGACCATCACAATAAAGAGTTAGCAGATATTAAGCAGGCAGTCTACTAATACTCTAATGAGAGTTAGCTAACATGTAGTTGCAAAGTTACTTATAGTCAACAGAATGTTCAAAAGGGACCATCAAAATAAAGTGTTACCATTATTAGCTTTTCATCAACTCACAAACCCCTGTTTGGGAAACCCTGCACTAAGCAATCAGAAGCTAGGTCAGTGCAAATCAAATTAAAGCTCATTCTCAGAAATATATATGTCTAACTGTAGCTTCTAAATACAACACTTGTGTAAATGACACCACGTTAATAATTTATTGACTCTTTAGAAGAGATAAAATGTGTCCTTTATGTGTTTGTCCTCGTCCCTAAACTCCGGCTTGAGGTTTGTAATAGCATGGATGTGTAATAATATTCTGCCTATTAAGCCTGACTGTGCTTTTGAAAGGCCTGTTTAATTAATGTGCTGGTGTCTCACTAAAATGCCTTGTTTCTTCTTGTCCTGGCAATGACACCGATCTCATCATTTGCTGACCGCTCAAGGGGGAAAAACCTAAAGTTTGTCTTTTCCTCCGGTCACGTGAGCACAAGTCCCACCCTTCATCATGGGAGAAATGCAGCAGGCCAGGGTGACAAATGAAGAGAACCTGCTATGCTAAATGGGTTCAAGAGACTGCCACTGTCACCCATTACAAGGTCACAAATGCATTTAAATGCTCCGGAGATGAGAGGGAGGGAGAGAAAGAAAGAGTGTGAGAGAGAGAGAGGGAGGCAAAATTGATTGAACAGTTCCAATGTCCCGCTCTCCTCATTAGATTCATTTCTCAGCCGCCCGAGGTTAATCACCACACACACTCACCTCACGCTGTTGTTCCAGTTACATCATAATTAGTGCGGTGGGGAAAGCAATCTACAGCTTATGAAGCGATAGCCCCCTCCATTCCTCCCTCGCCACCATCAGCGTGCACACGCACGCATTCCCAATCGCTATCGTGCAACCTCTCCCCTGAGCTTGCTGCATTTTGGGGATTGATTTCATTTCTTAATGACAGCTCTGGTAATGACCCTACGTGCCAGAGCTGCTGGTGTCAGCCTCCAGACGGTGTCTCCGGAATTGAAGAGGAGGACACGAGAGGAGTGTGGGAGGGGCGTGCGGGAAGGATGAGAATGGGGTGTGGAAAAGACCTCCGCAGTCTTTGCCTTTCCCAACCAGCAAGGACGGCCAGGTTGAAATTAATAGCCTAGCATAGTGGGCTAATTACGCAGTTCAAAGTTCGAACGTAAATGATCATATTTAATATTATTACTTTTTTTCAGTATGAATGGCATGCCTGCCTTGTGGATCGTTCCCATCCCTCAAAGGTTCCCGCAAAGATTTTTTGCAAATGGTAAACCCACTAAAAGATGCATCTTTAACCTGGTTTGCTGGTCTTATGCTGCATTCCAGACAACCCATGTTTTTCCAACCTTCTACCCGTGAAAGTGCACTCCCAGTTACGAGCTCTGACGTCACATAGCCCACGAAACAACAATGGCAGCCCCTACGGATATACAAATAACGTAAAATAAAAGGTATAAAAGGTTCTCTTGCCTTATGCACCGTTTTTTCTCCTCCGTTTCCCTCAAAAAAGCAAGGAGTAAGCACCTTTGGCGATGGAAATGATTGTAAATGAGCATAAGCCCTGTACGGTCCGCCATGATTTGTTTACATCTAGCTACCACAATTCCTTGCGCTCAGGCAGTTTGCCGTGACTTTTCCTGGAATGCTTCAAAGTCGTGAGTCGTGGTTTGAAGTCGTAACTTACAGGCTCAAAAACCTGCCTGGAACGCAGCATTAGGCAGCCAACAAGATCGTTTCCGATCAGCTAAATGCACATTTACACATGTATACAAGCATGTATATAAGATTTTTTTTTTATATATTTAAAAACAAATAATATAAAAAATATATGATACAATTTAAACTGTTTTTCATTTCAAAATGTAAATTAATTCCTGTGTTGGCAAAGCTTGATTTTATTTACTCTCCCTTTTGATCAATTTAATGCACCCTTTCTGAATTAAAGTATTAATTTTAGTATTAATAAGCAATTTTTACACTTTTTTTACAAGTTTTTCAGGTAATATTTGAATAATCTACTTTGAGTCTACTACTGTTACAGCTAAATATTTAAATTCAGATGTTTTCATAATATCAATCAAACAGTATAAATGGGTCTTTATACAAATAGAAATTGTATATATATATATATATATATATATATATATATATATATATATATATATTGGTGTTATTTTCAGCAGGAAGTGCATTATAAGGCCTTGTAGAATTAGCATGTCTAACATGCAGTAACATCTCATAATAATGTCCCTCTGCTGCTTGGATAGATGTTATACTGAAATCCAGTTCGCATATTAATCTTACAATGGCCCCTGAATACAACACAATCATTTCATTAATAATAAACGCATCACAAGGTTTCTGCTAACGCTCCTTACATGTTTAGTCAGTGGAAACACTTAATCGGAATGTAATCAGCCCAATGAATGCTTGCATAATCACTAGAGGTACGATATCAGTCCGACTGTAGCCCTTCGCTCTCAGGCCTTCTTCATTCTTGAAGGGATGAAGATTTATTTTTGCATTTTACCTGCACTTGAAAAGGAATCTCAATGCCGTAAAGTCAATTATTGTACATTTTCAGAGGCAGAATATCAAAAGAGGAGATCTCATTTGTTATGGATAGCTTGAAATTCAACATCATTTTTTGCTTTTATCTTTGTTATAACTGGTTTAGCCTTGAGTCGTGCCTGCGGCAAAAAGCACTTCACTACGCTGGTTTCATCAATAAATCAAAAAGCCTCTCATTTATAATTTCTGAGTTAAGAATTGCAGGGAGTAATGACAATACATGCATATTCTTTGTTCCTCGGTGGTGTACGCAGAGGTCTGATTAGTCTGGGAATCATCGCAATACATTAAGCATTATGTGTCCTCGTAAGTATTGCTCCAGCTGCATTGTCTGATTTCCACTTCCACAAGATCCATGTATTATCCCAGGCTTATGAAATAATGGTAAACAAGAAAAAAAATACATATAGTTGGATTAGGAAGTAAAAATTGCTCATTTTCTTAATGGAAATGGATTGATCAGCACTGCAGGGCCTTATCTTCGAGACTCTGGCTTAGGGTCAATACTACACGTATTGAATTTGCATCGAGTTTGTAAGTGGAGTTGGCTCAAAGAGTGAATTACGCTGGATTGATGGGTGTCTCTGTTGGTTGGGTTTCTCATATTATGTTGCTGTTCCTTCAGAAGGTGAAATGGTCACCTCCCCCCCCTAAAACCTTAATGCACTTCCTCTCACTTTGCTGAAGTGGAGGCCAGAGGTCAACACACTGCGGTTAACAGTGAGAGCTGTTTAAGAGAGCAGCCCAGCCAGTCAAAGTTCAGTCTAAACAAGTTTGTGAGAAAAGTCATGTGGCGTGTGTTGAATTCATTTATTCAGGAACTCAAATCATGCTTTGAATTGTACTACACCAGGGGGTCAAGGTTTGACTTGTTAGCATCGGCAGATAGCCTATCCTGCTGGTAGATGTCCAAAAAGCATCTTTCTCCATGAATGGCCTTTCAAAAGTATCTGTCTCTCTGTCTGTCAGTCGAACAAAGTTCGGGAGGAATACGTTCAAATGATCTGCCCAATCAGCACGATAGGAGGCCTATATATATAGGGTACAACGGGGCTAACAGCGCACCGGGGTAAAATGTGCATTTGATGTGATTCTCTTTTCTCACTAGATAGCACTTTTCTTAGCAACCGCTTTTGATGATGCACGTGAAAATTTGGCTGATCCTTGACGTGATCGTTGATTCTGCGCTAATTTGATCTAATAGTTTGTTTTTAATGTTGTGGATTTATGTAGTAGCAAATGAGAATCAATAAAATTATTGACTTTTTTTAAACAAAGGTCTCATTAATGATTTTCAATTTTGTTCAAGGTAAATAAAGCAACAGTTTTTTAATAACGTAAGAATATGTAAAAGTATGGTATTTGGAGTAAAAAAAAAGCACCTCTGCTCTTGGGGCGAAAGGCATCATATTTAATATGATAATAAATAGCCGGCCGACTGACTTTGCTCTTTGTTGACATGACATGGTTAGATTCAGATGGTAAATATTATATATCAAATTGGGTGTCCACCTTAGAGATAATTACCATATTTATAATAAAACCATCATAAATAAAAATATTATATTAATCATATCATATAATAAAATATATTTATTGTTACTACTGTAACGCTTTATTAAATTATTATGGAATCTCATTCATTAAAAATATCAAAATAAACCGAAAATAGTACAAAAACTTTGCTAAAGTGATTGTTTTGAACATTAACTTAGACATTATTATAAACATATTATTTTAACTAAAAGTATTTGTATCAATACGTTTGCCCCATGCTGGGGAGCCTTTTACCCCATGTGTGGGGTAAAAGTCCCACCTTGCCAGATTTTTAAATATTAAACATAAAATAAATTTTTAAATAAACTTTTATTGGCTGGTTCCTAGCCTAGCTAGGGATACGGGGGGAGTACCCTGTACACTCCGGGCCTAATTCCGAGCTTGGAATCCATCTATCCATACCATACCTCATTTCATTTGCAGACATTGTGTTGTTTTCATATCAGTTTTTTTCTTCTTCACAGTATAAATGGGTCTTTATACATTTAAATACATAGCTGATGTTTTGATATATTTGTATGTCACAGAGTTGAATTTTTTGTACCGGGAACCTATTGAGGGTTGTCGATTAGCAGACATCCAACCAGTGTGGTTACATCTGTTTTGGATTCTCTGCAGCTGACATTAGGCTAATCATCTAGGACAAAGCAGTCGTCGATAGTGCCGGGGTCATGTTTCCCTGAGCACAAGCAGTTAATGCCAAATCCAGTCAGGAAGCCCTAGAGCCTTTGATCCTAGATTGCTTTGAAAGAAAGTGCTGACATTTCTGACCACAGGGCCCTAATCAGATTCAATATTGTAGCACCCGGTCTGTTTACTTATTAAAGCTTGTTTACATAATTGGGTATATCAAAGACTTCGATGGGATACATTAACTAGTCAGAATCTCATTCCGCCAAAGATTTTACACATGAAAGCGCGTCCTTATATTAGAGGAGAGGGATAATAACGGAGCCCAATATTTTTGGAAATACTTTGACTAGCTTGAAATGAGTAAAGGGGAAAAAAAATAGAGCAATCAGGAAATGCAGCATATTGACACAGGTGTTTTAATTAATCAGAGCCTGAAGGAACATTGTTTTTACAAAGAAAATTTACCAAGTTTTATTCCATAAATGGAAGTTTGACCTCAAACAGATGGAATGCTTTTAGCTGGAGAGGTGCATGAGGAGAAAAGCATATGCATTGCCAAGCACAGCAGAAAAAAAGAAGAAAAAAATACACTAGATAAACTTTTTTAAAGTTTTGTGGACTAAATAATAAAAGATGCATAGCAGCAGGACATCCCAAGTGCTTTGAAGAAACAAGCTTTCATGTTCATTTCTTTTGCACAAGCGTCTATAAAAATGATTAGGCCCGGAGAGCATGCCCAGTGCCACGGATGAAAATTATTTTTGAAATATTAAACATTTGGTGAGAAGGTCTTATTGTCTTGTTTGCAAGTATGATTAGAAAAAGCAAATAATAATAATTTGAATGTGCATGAAGCTAGTGTGTGTGAATACCATCAGAGTTTGGATTGGGTGTGTTAACTGTAGCTGAGCTGGCATTTCATAAATATTGCATAATAAATTTTTTCCCCTCATTGCGAGTAAGAAATGCAAAGGAAGTTCCTGAAACATACTGTGAGCTGAATATGTACACATTCCCCAATTAAAAGAAGACGATTTCCAACTAGGAGGGGAAAAATATGTAACCCTTGAGAATTATCTGTTTTTCTGTATGTATCACTCCTAAATGTGGTTTGAGCTTTAGAACAATACAGACTTACATTGCAAAATACTGTATAGAAAGCAATATTCTTATTGACTATAGTCACGTTCAGTTTTGGTGTCAGTTTCATGTTTCATTTTCAGACTTGTAGGGTGCATCTCAATCAGCTCCCTAGGTGGTGAATCAGTTTATCGTGACTGACTCACTGCAGACTGGGACACTGCAGCTGTCAGTCAAACAGAGTTTATCAGTGACGCGTTTATCAGTGACTCCCGTTTTATTCAACGAATCTCTTAACTATATCACGTTTGCACTGTTAGTGAAGATCAAAGCATTCGTTAGTGTACAGAAACTTAGTGTACAGCTTTCATGCGCTCAGCATGTGTGTGATCGGCTACGATGATCATCACTGCAACCTTTCATGCCACGATCTTAATATAATGCCATAGATCTAAATATAATGCCATAGATTTAAATGTAATGCAACACTTTTCACGATTAGTTAACCATGAGAGCTGTAATTGTAAAAACGAGCTAAAAGAGGGAAAGTTGATTTCTCAATTCATCACCCCTTTAAAATGACTAGAAGGCACAACATTTTTTAGCTTCACCTCCATCTGGAGACATGGCAACGTCCTCGATGTACAACATCACTACTGGTATTTATGAACAACAGCAGCACAGAAATCTTTCTGACATTATTTATGTTATTTAAAAGTACATTATGATAAATACTTTGATTTTTACAGATCCCTGCAACATTGCAGCTGTAAATAAATTATAAATGTTAGCTAGATTATGTTTATTGCCTGTATAGTGATGTATGTTTATGCTGAAATATAATTAAATAATGGCTTGTATTAAAAACCAAAAAAAAAACATATACTGCGTGTCATTACATGTATTGAGTTGGCCCGTGATTTATGTTTCACGCTTCAGAACTTCAGGGAACATAGTGAGCATCGATGCATTGTGGGACTTTTTTTAAGGAGGATTTTTTTTTTTTTTTAAAGTGGACCTTTTCCCAGCCTCATTTTGTATTTAATTATGAGGTTCAAATACTTAATTTTGGTGACTTTTTATCCACCTTTTCAGTCCAAACACACTGTGTGGAGTGTATATTATTTGGCATGGATAATCAAAACTTTCCCACAAAGTTTAAATCACAAATTCACGTGACAGAACTATTAAGCTAACATCTTTTTGTTTCACGTTGTGAAATATGAAGTTTTGAACATTTGTAGGATCACCAAGTTATAATTGTTCAGCAAACAAAGGTGCTTTATTTTTGTTGGTCTATACTGCGTGCACGAGCGCACACACGCACACCCTAGTTAGGGGGGTTGGGGGGCATGCTCCCCCGAGAAATTTTGTATTTCTCTGATCTACATATGTGCATTTTAATACGTTTGAAGGCCAAACAATTTATGAGAAATAGTGGGCAGTCAGTGGGCAGTAATTTATTTGTCAGGGTCATTCGAACCACCCGAACCCCCCCTACGGGCATGAGACTACGGGCATGAGATATGTATAACGTTCTCTCATTAAATAAATAAAAGGGCTACATTTCAAAATAAGAGAAAATAAATAAAATGTGAAAAATGTGTATGTTCAAATAAAGTGCTTAACTTCAGAAAATAAAACAAAAGGAGGAACAGCTTGAATGTCCCCTTTTCTGTTTCACTCGCCTGTTTCTCTCAATTTGTCTCACGTCTTTTTCTCAACTTTCTCCCGCACAGTCGTCTGTATCTCTCTTTCTCCGTCTCACTCGCCTGTTTCTCTCCCTTTCTCTGTCTCTCTCGCCTGTTTCTCTCCCTTTCTCCGTGTCACTCGTCTTTTTCTCAACTTTCTACGGTGCTCTCGTCTGTATCTCTTTCTTTTCTCCGTCTCAGTCGTCTATTTCTCTCCCATTGTTTTCTACATGTATCGTTATCTTTCTTTTTCTTTCTACCGTCTTTTCATGTGTAACTTGCCTCTAACTCTCTCATCTGTCTGCACTGTAGTCGCAATGTTTATAGTTTACCGCCTTGAAAACACAGATTTGATTGGCTGAGTGGTATCACGAGGGATGGCTTAACTCGCATGCAATTGGTCTGTGCGGTTCCACTACCACTACCGTAAAGACTACAAAGGCTGAACCGGTTAAAATAGCAGCGCTCTGTCAGGTTTTAACCTTCTGTTTCGGCTGTAGGTCCGGGTCTTTATGGGGCGGCTTCTGGGTCCGGACTATTGTTAGTGACCTATGCCATAGACTGTAAAAAAATATGAACGTAGTGTCTGTGACGTCACCCGTAGGTTTCTGAAGAGAGGTTTTGAAGCGTAAAGTCGGCCATTGCCATCTTGGCAGCGGGTCATCGTGCTTCATTCCCGGATAACTGAAAATGGGCAAAGAGGCGGGACATGGGTGGAGCGGAGTTGACGTGATAACTAACAGACAGCTGACAAACGGCAATCCACCTGTCACTCAAGTGGCCACGCCCTTAATTATGCAGAACTTTAAGGCTTAATATAATTTAAACGAATTAGTTATAAAAAAATTCACCCCCCTCACAGTTGTCATGAAGGGCAAAATTAGCTGTATAGACCAAAACCACAGTTTGTACCAGGCTGTAAACATGTTTTTTTCTGCTGTAAAGTTGGGCATTTTAACATGGGGCTCAATGAGATTTTGCTCTCTTTTGGTGCATGTCCCTAGCGGCCAGTCGATAAATTGCACTTCCGTATTGGCTTCAAGAGAAACTGGGGGAGGTTCTTGCTTGGCGCATACACATTCTTTTACAAAGCAATCGCACCAAGCTGGCATGCCTATAGACTGAACACATAATACGCATGTGGCTGCTTTCACCTCTTTCACAAATTCACGTTTTTGTAGTTTACACAGAGATGATAATGGTATAGTTTTCAAAAATGTGCACTTTCTGAAACCCGTTTTCAAATGTTTGTGTTTTCAGGCCCCCAAAACGGCATTGTCGTGTGAGTGAAGAGTTAAAACGCCTAAATAGTTTTCAGTTTTTAAAAACTTTCAGTTTCTAAATTTCCCCTTAGTTTGTTTTTTCATTATTCAAGGATTTCCTTGGTTGTCTTTGTTCATAAGTATGTTTTCATTGGTTGTTGTGGTTATTCATGGTTTCATTGATTTCACACACCTGTTTCTTATTTTGATCATTAGTTTGCTCTGTATATATAGCCCTCAGTTTGTTCTGTTCTTTGTCTGACATTGTTTGTGTCATGTGCACACTGAGTGTTTGCCTTCATCAGATTATCGGCTTGTTGTAGTCTATCTTTGTTTTGTTTCATAGTAAAATTAAAAGTCCTGCATTTAGATACATTTTACCTCATCTCCCTTGCCTGACTTGACTATTTTTGTGTGTGTGTTTGTGTATGTGCGTGTGAATTTTATTTAAAGAAATGAAGGGTTAAAGGGTAATTAGAATTTCTTTGAGTTTGGCCTGGAGTTTACTTTGGTTACCTTTTGTTAAGTCTGTGAGATGTAGGGCTGCTGAGGATATTTACCCCAGTGAATAGAAGATTTGCATGGAGATATAGCTGAACAGTTGGATATAATTAAAACTCTCATCAGTATGGAGATGATTAACGCTGCATCAAAACCTCCAACAAAATCACACATCAATTTACATATTCAGTTCACATATGCTCACACAAATGTATACTTCCCTAAAATGCACACACACATACACACACATATATATCTATGTCTATATATATATATATATATATATATATATATATATATATATATATATATATATATATATATATATATATATGGGCAAGCGTAAGGATTTGAGCGAGTTTGACAAGGACCAAATTGTGATGGTTAGATGACTGGGTCAGAGCATCTCCAAAACTGTCGCTCTTGTGGGGTGTTACAGGTCTGCAGTGGTCAGTATCTATTAAAAGTGGTCCAAGAAAGGAACAGTGGTGAACCGGCGACAGGGTCATGGGTGGCCAAGGCTCATTGATGCACGTGGGGAGCGAAGGCTGGACCGTGTGGTCCCATCAAACAGACAAGCTACTGTAGCTCAAATTGCTCAAGAAGTTAAGGCTGGTTCTGATAGAAAGGTGTCAGAATACACAGTGCATCACAGTTTGTTGCGTATGGGGCTGCATAGCCGCAGACCAGTCAGGGTGCCCATGCTGACCCCTGGCCACTGCCAAAAGCACCAACAGTGAGCATCAGAACTGGACCACTAAACATAGGAAGAAGGTGGCCTGGTCTGATGAATGACGTTTTCTTTTACATCACGTGGATGGCCAGGTGTGTGTGCGTCGCTTACCTGGGGAACACATGGCACCAGGATGCACTATGGGAAGAAGGCAAGCCGGCAGAGGGAGTGTGATCTCTGTGTGGGAGTGTGAGTTCTGCTGGGAAACCTTGGGTCCTGCCATCCATGTGGATGTTACTTTGACACGTACCACTTACCTACACCTTCAGGGGTCTAGTGGAGTCCATGCCTCGACGGGTCAGGGCTGTTTTGGCAGGGGACCAACGCAATATTAGGAAGGTGGTCATAATGCTATGCCTGATCGTGTATACATAGATAGATAGATAGATAGACATATAGACATATATGATATACAAATATGTTTTCAGTTTAAATATTAATAATTTTGTTTTGTGCTTTTTAGTTTAGTTTTAGTTTTTATTTATTTTTAGTTAATCGTTTGAAACATTCAATCAACATTTCTCATTTTCACTAATATTTATATTTTAGTTCATTTTATTTCAGCTCTATTTCAATTAACATTTTTTTTAATAGTTTTAATTTTATTTAATAATAATACTGGTGCTTCTCATTAAAAATGATGCTAGGTTGTTGTGGTGATTTTTATGCATTGCTTTGTGGTTATTAGGGTGTTCTAGATGACTGCTTGGTATTTTCCCAGTCAAAATAAATTATAAAATAGTATTTATATATCCCCAGCGAACATGCTGCTCCTTTCAGCACCCTTATGTTCCCATAGACTTTAACTGATAACAGCCTGATCACAGGAGATTTCAGTGGACCTCAGAGGAAGAGATTATGAAGCTGAAGACCAAACGGGTTACAATAGGATTTCTGAAGAATCAGGCTTCTATCTGTCCAAACTGTCAGACATTCAGCACTACTGCTATTGTTACTGAGCATCATGCTCAAAGACTCTATGGAATCCACTAACAAGCAGACCTACTCTCCAATGACAGCTGAAAATCTGCAGGCTTCTTTTGCACTTCATAACATCCATATAGACTCACAGAAAAAAAAAAAAAAAAAACACCAAACAGTTGAGCTTATGCCATAGGACTCTGGTCATGTCAGGTTTGCTAAAATCATTGAGATCTCCACTGGGGATTTGTATTTTTTTCCCTATCAAGGAAAGGTACATCTAGACGCCTGTCTGATATCAACCTTAAAATGTTATTTGTCAAGTTTAACTTTCCTTATTAATTATGAAGATCATATTTGAGGAGTCATCCATGCAGAAATACAGATCCTAAAGGGTTCACAACTGTTTTAACACAGTAATGGCCTTAAAATTAGATTTGCCCCAGACAAATTTTTTTTTACCTCAATTAAAATTTCTCCATGTATTACCTCTGTCAGCACATTTGTGCAAATTACAAAGTATTGATTTCATTATTCAGTAATTCAAAAATGCATACAATTTACGTCTCTTAAAGCGGACAGCTTGAGGAAAACCAGCACTTATCCTGCAGGTTTGACAACATTTGTCGCTGACATGCACGATTGAATTTCATGAGCTTGCTTTAACACCCCCAGAGTAACGACGAAAATTTCATTTTTAATATTTCATTTGAAGCTGAACTGTTTAAGATAGATAGATAGTACAGATCTGGGACAAAATCCAAAATAAGAAAAAGTCCAGTGCTTGAATGCTTTTCACTGATAGATATAGAGTGAGATACTGTAGATCCATCTTATTGTGCTCCATCTAATGATGGAATTAGATAAAATGTGTCATGTTTAGATTTGATGCAAGTAAATCCAATGTAAATGGCCTAAAATGGATTTTATTTTAGATAAAATTGATGAGAAAAGGAGGAGCAGACGAAAAATCAATTATGCCAGCAGACTAAACCCTGATATGATCCAACCCCATTTGACTACCATTGTAGGTCATTAGTTCTTTAATGAAGCTTAAATGCAGAAAAACTGTTCATTCTAAACCTTAGACACAATATAGCCGTAAACCTTCTTCAAAGAAATCACCTAAAAATGTAAGATTTTTAATGATTTATGCATCCCATGTCGTTTTAACTCCCTGTGGTTTTTGTTGTGAAAAAAAAAAAAGTCCTGCCTAACATCTATTTTTGGATTTCAGTGAAGAAGGAAATATTGGATCGGAGCCACATGAGGGTGGGTAAATTATGGTAGAGGACCATCTTTTTAAGTGTCTTTAACTTCTATGTACTTAACATTTAAATTAATCATTTGGTACAATGCGATTATTGTGTATATGTTTTTACATTGTACTTAAAAAAAAAATACCTGCATGTAATTGCAGCTCTTATTAATTTCTGTAATTTGTAGTGCTTGCAAGCTGCTTCTTCTTCTTCCATACAAATTCGCGTCTCACATAATTTGTCTTAACATTGGACAGAACTTTGTGACATCATATCCTCACATCAGAATGTTGTAGAGAGGGATGAGCTTATTTCACTTGGCCTAGCAAGCAGCCAATAAATGGTGACATTTCAACTTCATAGCCATGTCCTTGAAAAAATGTCAATTTTGATACCATTTTTGATACCACAGGGAAAACTGCCATATATACCATCATACAGATAATTTGTTATTATCTCATAAGTTTTTGATTATTTAGGTAACTTTGTTGTAATAGCTTGCACAGTTATTTGAATAGTTGAATACATTTAAAAAAAAGACAAGTTAACAGTAATAAAATAAGAACAAATTAACAAATTGCAAATGATAGCACAAATAAGTACAATAGAATAAAGAGCCAAATTAAATAAACATGGCTTTAAGTTAGTGGGTCTAACAGTATTCAGGTAAGAAATACAACAGAAATGAAAGTAATCAAATGTAAAATAACACTGGAAATAGAATGCTTTTCATTGTAAAAATGAAATGCAGATTAATGCTTACAATTAAACAAAAACAACAGCAGTTACTTTTACATGTAACTTTCTCTATAGCACTGCTAGTAAGTAAGGAAATAGAACTGCAAGAGTGATTTTTCTCTTTGTTTTTTGTTCTTTGTTAATTAACATGACAGAAAGCAGCAGGTTTATTAGACTGCTGTCACTTTAAGAGCTTTTGCACAGATCCAACATACTGCTACACAATGTTTTCTCTCAAATATTAACACTTTAAGCCAGGGGTCTCCAAACTCAATCCTGAAGGGGGCGCTGTCCTGCAGAGTTTAGCTCCAACCCCAATTAAACACACCTGAGCAAGCTAATCAATGTCTTACTAGGGCCTTGTAAGACACTGATTAGCTGGTTCAGGTGTGTATATTTGGGGTTGGAGCTAAACTCTGCAGGACAGTGGCCCTCCAGGACCGAGATTGGAGACCCCTGCTTCAAGCGCAATAAGCCACGTAAAATAAGTCAGTTTGGTATTTGCGATCTGTTTGAGGCGGCTTTATGAGAGCGCAACTTATATAGATCAATGGTGCATGCGCTTTTGGTCTAAGTGTGAAACCTGCAGGAATGACTAAAATTATGCACAATACAAGCACTATTCAACCAGAGCGAATGAGACGAGTGAGTGAGAAGAGGCGAGTGTGTGTCAATTCGCCGTTGGAGAGAAGAGAGTGCAAGAATGCACAGCTGGTACTCTCTCAGAAAAAAAGGTACAAAGCTGTCACTGGGGCAGTATCCTAAGGTACAAAAGCAAAAAGGTACATCTTTGTACCTTATTTACCCCTAAATGGCACATAATAGTACCTTAAAAGTACATGTTAGTACATTTAAGTGTGTACATATTAGTACCTTGTAGCTTTTGTACCTTAGGGTACTGCCCCAGTGACAGCTTTGTACCTTTTTTTTCTGAGAGTATCGGTGTATCGATACTGCAGAAAAGGAGTATTGGAACCGTTTCAGATGTTTCAGTATCGATACATATTGAAATATCAATATTTTTGACAATTGTCACAATTTTATTTATTTATGTAGGTGAATTATACCTTTAAGACTTTACATTTCATTTTTAATGAGAAGAAATAATTTTATTTTAATTACTTCTTTCATTTAAAGATATCTGTTGGCACTTTTACGCATCAGACATTGGCACAGAGCTTGACAGATTGGTGTAATCAATCAGCATATGGCGCAAGGGCACAGCGAGGATGCAAGATTCTCAAAAACTTTACGCAGTCCAGACGGTAATCAAATCTGACCACTGTTGTGATTAAAATCAACAAGTTTTCTCTGGCGATAGCATTCTGTCTGCAATTAAATTCCCACCCTTCAATACTTTCTGCAGTTTGGCATTTGTGTGTGTGTGTGCGTGTGAGAGAGAGAGAGAGAGAGTTTCTCCCATAAGCAGGTTAAGTTAAGCACAGTGTAATCTGTCAGTCTGTATGTTTGACACATGTCAAGTCATGACAGCCAGGCCGTGTGCTGGTGAAAAAATAAGCTGAATTCCATTTCCCATCTATCCTTCATCTTAACATTTTCTATCACAGATTGCATTTTTTGCTTCATCAGCATGAACAAATTGAGGCTGAAAAGAAGAAAGAAAAAAGAGCTGTGTTTCCATAGAGCACTCGCTTCCATCCTTTCTCACATATTCCCACATTCCCCAAAATCCCAGCGTAGTTAATGGGGTCAGAGCATATATATGTAAATACAACTCCTCTTCCATCATGTTCTAAAGATGGCTTCTGTCCCCCCTCCTTCTTTTCCAAAGCTCAGTCAAGAATGACAGTCTCATTAAACAGTAATTTGGCTCCTGTAGGACGGAATTTCGTCCTCTGAAAAGTCCTTAATTGAAATGCCCAGTCTCTGTGACCTTGGGATGTTAATCCACAGCTGTAACATTTATCTCTTTCTCGGCAGCTCTCTACCTTCTGTCTCCTAATCAAACACTTTGGGGAAAGCCGGGCATCAATCACGTCGCTTCTGTCATGCAAATTCGATTTATGAGGAGGTATCAGGGGAGCAATGTTGTTTTAAATGTTTACAGCCTGTGCGTGTGAGTATGTGTGCACATATGTGAATGTGGCTCACACAATAATTATTATCCTCTGATATTTCAGTCAGAGAAGGAACATCTGGGGTTGGCCAGAGACAGCGATCCAGCTGTCTCTGTGTTTTGTTCTGCCCAGAAAATTTGTCCATGAATAGATAAAAAACGACATCTGAGGGTTTGCAACATAGCCGTAGATTTGAGTATGGGCGGTAGGGATGTGTCTCTACCAAAGTTAAGAGACTAGTAAAATATTCCTAACAGTATTTCTAGCGATTGCATTTGTGACTAACACGATTTCAACCGAGGGGGGCCCACAGCAACAACCTGCACAGGGGCCCTGGATACCCTAATTACTGCCCTGACAAAAAGTAATATAAGTACTGAATGCATTTTTTTTTATTTACCTTTGTTGGTTGGTTGGTTGGTTGGTAGGTACAGTAGGTCACAGTGGTGTTTTAAAATAAGTCCTCATATTTTTGTATATATACTATGTAATGTTATATTTATTAGTATAAATGTAATTTAATGTTCAGCTTTTTTTTTTTCAACGTATTTTCAGCAGTCATCAAGCTTGTACACACTGGTCACAGACACAAAGATGTACCTTTAATCTCCCCAAGCTGATTGCGCACTAAAAACTCCCACAGTCATCATGGCCATTTCAAGTTTGATTTGTTTTGATGTGACAAAGTGGTGATATCTAAGTGGCTGGAAAGAAAGACGGAAGGAAGGGTCTTGTCATGTCATGGAAGGAAGGAAGGAAGGAAGGATTTTTTTTTTCAGTTAGCAATAGATGGTGGACAAATAAGTTCTTCTAAATGAACAACTGATCAGCTGTAATTGGCAATTTCACCAAAACAAAAGTGTCCAAAACATTGTGCATCTTTTAAATGTTCTAGTTGAAAATATTAAAACGAAATGCCTTTTGTTTGCAATCATATTTTAGCTTACTTGAATGTATCTGCATTAAATGGAGAGTTACTATACAAATTTGTGACAAACAGAATATGCAAAAAAAGGGATGGAAATGTCATAGGTGATGTCACTGTTATGGTCCGATCAGAGGTGACAGACAGTCTCTGATTAGTAATTGTTCACCAAATGCTTTGTTATCGAACACTATCCACATAATCACTGGATCTTACAATAGAAAATCAATTGCATTAACATAATGCCTAATTCACTCATTATTGCCTGGTGTTTGTACAACTATCTCTTCCTACATGTCTGCACATTTATTTTCTAACATTGATGCAATGGCATGAAAAGACCCTTCTGCCATCATGGCTATCTGATGGTTGTCTGTGTGTTGTACGGATATGATATGGCTCACATTGTGAGCATGGTGACAAAGCAACACTACAATAATGGCTGAGCAAATATTCCTATATGAGGCTTTTGTCAAAACCCAAGTTATCAAGGCAAAAAAATAAATGTCTGTTTCATTAAATGGGGTCATGCTGTAGAGCCCGTTCTAGAAATGTGTTGCTGTCTTATAACAGCTATGAATGCATGGCACTTTCTTCAACTACAGGCATTTTCATGTTCCATGTGCCAATTTTGATTCAAACTTAACCCCCCTATTTCTTATACATGTATAAACTGAAAAAAGATTAGTGTTATATGGGAACATTTTACTTATTCACATCAGAAATTTGCCTTGATTTCAATGCTTTTTATATGTAAATGTTATTGTCTCTTTATCTCAGACCTAGCTTCCCATTCTCAAAGACATAATCTTTCAATAGTCTTATACAGGGCTTCGTAACCTTTTTTTTCTCAACTGGACCCCTTTGACCGAAATACGTCCTACTATATATATATATATATATATATATATATATATATATTACACCGTTGTTTGGCCCGACGGTAGAAAAGCGGCTATTACGTCCTCTGACAGGTGAAGTGAATAACACTGATTATCTCTTCATCACAGCACCTGTTAGTGGGTGGGATATATTAGGCAGAAAGTGAACATTTTGTCCTCAAAGTTGATGTGTTAGAAGCAGGAAAAATGGGCAAGCGTAAGGATTTAAGCGAGTTTGACAAGGGCCAAATTGTGATAGCTAGATGACTGGGTCAGAGTATCTTCAAAACTGCAGCTCTTGTGGGGTGTTCCCGGTCTGCAGTGGTCAGTATCTATCAAAAGTGGTCCAAGGAAGGAACAGTGGTGAACCGGCGACAGGGTCATGGACGGCCAAGGCTCATTGTTGCCTGTGTGGTCCGATCAAACGGATAAGCTACTGTAGCTCAAATTGCTCAATAAGTTAATGCTGGTTCTGATAGAAAAGTGTCAGAATACACAGTGCATCGAAGTTTGTTGCGTATGGGGCTGCATAGCTGCAGACCAGTCAGGGTGTCTATGCTGACCCCTGTCCACCGCCGAAAGCGCCAACAGTGGGCACGTGAGCATCAGAACTGGATCACGGATCAATGGAAGAAGGTGGCCTGGTCTGAAGAATCACATTTTCTTTTATATAATGTGAATAGCCAGGTGTGTGTGCGTTGCTTACCTGGGGAACACATGGCACCAGGATGCACTATGTGAAGATGGCAAGGCGACGGAGGCAGTGTGATGCTTTGGGCAATGCTCTGCTGGGAAACCTTGGGTCCTGCCATCCATGTTGATGTTACTTTGACAAGTACCACCTGCCTAAGCATTGTTGCAGACCATGTACACCCTTTCATGGAAACTGTATTCCCTGGTGGCTGTGGCATCTTTCAGCAGGATAATGTGCCCTGCCACAAAGCAAAAATGGTTCAGGAATGGTTTGAGGAGCACAACAACGAGTTTGAGATGTTGACTTAGCCTCCAAATTCCCCAGATCTCAAACCAATCGAGCATCTGTGGGATGTGCTGAACAAACAAGTCCGATCCATGGAGACCCCACCTCACAACTTACAGGACTTAAAGCGCTCATAAATTTACCATACATTTTTAGAGACTTTCTGCAACTCTGAGGTGTGAACGACCAGGCTAAAACAGGGGGGACACTTTAAACGTAAAAATTCTGTAATTCTGTATTCTGTAAATATTGTAACGCATTACTTTTAAATGTAACTTTCTCTAGCACTGCTAGTTAGTAAGGGCATAGAAATATATTACATAATGAGTTATGACTGTGAATACACTTATTTCCCATTTACTCGTTTGTTGAATGGGACTGTCATGCAATCTCTTTTTCCCATTATTTTATATGATAAACTATTTTGGATAAACCCGCACTTAAATGGCACATATGAATAAAGTCAACTGTGACTGGTTGCTTGTCATATAAAGCTGAAATATCTTTCCTGTTTAAGTGGCAGTTCTTGTCTAGAATAAACTGCAAAGTGAACAAGACTCTGTGGCAGTTGTCAAAAGTCTGGCTCTGACTAAGTTATGCCCAACAGTAGAGCTGCAGGAAATTTTGCAAAAAGAGAAAAAGGGACTGAAAAAGAGACTCGCCAACAAAACCACCCACACGTCTCCATTGTGGAAGGGTCTGGGCGTAGGTGCAAGAAAAAGATGAATGTGTCATATATTTAATTAATTAAGCAGGTAATATCTCTCAGGCTCCATAATACAGATTAATCATGAACAGGTCTCAAAACATTAAATAAATAAATAAATATAGAAGCTTCCTTAAATGCTATTTATTGAGAAATATTAATGATGGTGCGGCCACCACAAAGGCACGAAATGAATGAGACGAGTAGCTTCTCTTTGGTGAAATTACATTATGCAATGACCCTAATCTGTAGCTTTTCATTTCATCGTTTCTTAGGTATTACTCATTCTGTCTGAATGTAAAGCACACCGTTTAGAGAATATGACAGAGTTGACTAAGGAGCAGAAGAAAGCAGGTAAAAGTGGCAATGCATTCTGAAATACAACACAACACAAAAATTTGATCAGATTTATTTTATGTATGCATTCAGTCATGAATACTTGTATTCGTATGCACGATTAATCAGTGCAAGGTAATCTAAAGAAAAAATATTTATCTATCAGCAACATTTTATTTCTGAATAACCATAACCAATGATGTGTCGACAGACCATAACTTATCATATTCCACTTTATTATGAAATCTCACCATTAATTCCTGAATTGAACTTCACTTGAAATCCTAGTAACCTTCCACTTCTCCTAGTAGCACTTACCCTTTTTTTTTTTTTTTTTTTTTTTTGGTAATTATATATTTAAGTACTGAGTAATATTCATTAACAACATGTACTTACTATAGGGTTAGGGTAGGATTAGGGTTTGGTTAAGGGCTTGTTGCATGTAATTACGCACAATTTACTGTTATTACTATGGTAAATACATGTAACAAGGACACTGTAAAATAAAGTGTTACTGATTTTTTTTTTTACTTTTGTCAACTTAGTACCTAACACAAACTCTAACTATCAAGGCAACTTGGCACTAGCAACTTGGATGTTAGCACAGGCATATTTCACAATTGAAACTGTTATGATTGGGACATTTATCGTGAGCCCACAATAATTTTTTCAATATATTCTCTGGGCTATAGTGGGAGCAACATTTAGGGAGATATTGTTGTTATACGCAGATTAAATTTGCTGGCAGAACTAGCAAGTGTACCTTGCAATGTATTGCATGATATTGCACAGAACTCCGAAATGCTTATGAGCCACAATTATGTGTTGGATTTTCTACATGTGCATCTGAAACCTGCAATGTTTGCAACCTAGAACATCACCCACAAAGTATGTGCTAACAGTTTCTGAAAGTGCATACCGCACATAAGAACACATTCTATTGAGATTCCCCTTGCATACAGTCAAGGTGACATTCACAGGAATTAATTAAGCACCATTTTGTAATAGTTTGAACTCTGACCTGAGTCCATTCCGGTGAAAATATCTGCCGACATATAAACAGCAATTCTGAGGTCACTGTCACCTGGGTATCCTCATGCATTTAATATTGAGCACTAAATAAACACCTCCAGATGTACATTTATCACGGCTCGCCGTAAACATCTCCAGCCTCTCATAACTTATGTGATCTCTGAGTTTTACAAACCGCCTAGCATGCTGCTGTAGTGTACTCAGAATACCCTTGTGGCCTTGAATCAATACACACGCAGACACAGACGAGCCGATAAACACCATTCTGACTCCACATGTTTTGGAGGCTGTATTGTGATAATGAACACGCCATAGATTGGTTAAATTTTCTGAAAACACAGTGACCCAAAAAAAGTTGTGCACACTTTAAAATGTCACTGCATTATATAGCAAAATACCAAGCCAAGTCGCATCTGCAAAAAAATGTCAATAAAGTTTTCTCAGAATAACTTTTCTGTGCCACTTTTTCAGTCTTTTTTTAACCATATACATACTATATATAATTTCAAACACAACAAACATCTTTTTGTGAAATATTTGGCTTGGAAAATGCTTGTGACATATTTATACAAAATGCATGCTATTTGGTTTGGTAGTCTTTAAATAATGCAAAACCATGCATTTAGTATGTTTAAGATTTAAGATGTTTAAGAATTTATCAGTTCGTCCATCCATCCATCCATCTATCCGTCTATCCATTGTGTGAGGTTTGACATGGCACAAATTAAATTTGAAAGTGAGGTTTTCTGACCAATCAGCTGCCAATGAGCATGTCAAAACAGGTTGGATGCAACTCCCTTTTTTATGGAAACAGACAAGCCAGCTGCAGTTATGATTACAATAGCATGCATTTACAGGTGAAAAAAAAGAGAGTCAGCAGAAATATGGTGACTATGAATAATAGAACTACATATAAAGTGAAAGAAACATGAGACTATGTGCATTTACACTATCATTCCAGCCCTTCCCTTTGTCATGCCTGCTTACTTGCAAGTAGACATTGCCATAATATATAGACACATTAAAACTGACTAGGGTAATATACCGCAGTCTAAAGGCACAGCACAGAAATCTCTCCAGAAATCAGCTATCTTATATCAGTTAAAGTGCCCCTATTATTGTTTTTCGAATATTCCCTTTCATGCAATGTGTAATATAGCTGTCTGTGAATGTAAACGTTCTGCAAAGATGTAAAGTTGAAAGTGCACGATAAAGTTATTGTCTCCCACAAGAAAGAATCGACTCTTAACCACCTAAACGAGTCATCAGGAATTTGAATCCTAATCAGCTACAGCTACACGTCACTAGCTAACACATTTGCATAATGCTCACCTATATTCTATGTTGTCCTCTCGCGAACAAATCCCGCCCTTCCACACAAGATTCACAAAACGCTTGCTCTTGAAAAATGAGTCAGTGTCCAGTTTATTTAGACCAGCTTGCTCCTCAAAATCACAACCTGTAAGTAATTATTTATTGATGTACATATTTTATACCAGGTGATGAAGCGGTTCGCTGCCACTTAGAACAGAAGAAACAAAAATTTACCCAATAATCATAATGAATAATACCAAGTGGAAATATTCCCAATTTCATAATATTTATTAAAATTTGTGCAAACGAAAAACTAAATGTGGTAACAAAATGAGGTGTGGTTTGGCTGATTGCGTGAGGAAAAGGAAAGAGGAAAAAGAGGAATCAAAGAAGCGGATGTGAACGCCTGGTTAGGAATTTTGAAGCAGCGTGAAGAAAAGTCAGTTTTGAGGGCATATGCTACTCTTTTACACTGAGTGATTGAATTGATTATTATTGTGATTTATTCTTATGATTTTTGTGGGTGTAAAATGTGAATGGTTCTTAATGAAATCACTAAGACTCATGACGTTCACTGTGTTTCTTTTCGCCGTAAGGGTGGTTAGTCGGAAAATAAAAATTGTTTGTCAGTTTATTTAAACTGTCTGGCGCCCAACCTGAACAATTAAAAATTTAGGTAAACCACGTTACAGTGTTCAAAATACATAGTGTGGCGAGCGGTGAGGTGAGGGACCGTGAGAACGGGCCGGTGACGAGCGATAATGAGCTCCAGCTGCGCGCCACACCGGTCCGTTCTCACGGTCCCTCACCTCACCGCTCGCCACACATAGTTTTGTGTTTTATATTGTGTAGGTCTCTGGCTAACTGGCTAACTCACCTTATTACTATCTTACTGAAATGGGTAATGCTAAGCAGCTGTGGGCCACTATTGCCTAAAACTGTGTCTATTAATATAGATTGTCTGTCGTTCTTACTACTTTGAGTAATGATGAATATTTGAGCAAGATTTGTTTTACAAACTTTAATGTTACATCAGTCATTCATGTTAGTGTTGGGCTAACGTATGCGCTGTTATGGATACAGTTACCGCATGTGTACCACAGTAAATTAGAAATATACACATCGCTTTGTTGATGGACATACAGTTCTTAATGCTGATGGTGAGGAATTACAGTTGCAACATCTCATAATGTACCTCAAAATAGTAGTGTATTACTGAGAAATGCCCTGCTCAAGTTGTCCTTGCGATGGAGGTTTGGGTTGAACAACTAGTTCTTCCAATGTTTCGTTACTGTTTTTACAGTGTGTACAATCGCTGAGCTTTACAGGAAGCCTCCGAATGCAGCTGAAGTTCAGTTATGGTAATGGGCGTTCAGCTTCCGAAACACGTGCTGTATGCAGTAGACCAATCACAACAGACTGGGCCATCTAGCCAATCAGTGCAGAGTAGCTCGCAGAAAGGAGGGATATAGAGAGACTGAATCATCGGATGAGTCGTTTGAGAATCATTGAAAAATGCAATGATGTGCAATGTACATATTTTTTTTTTTTACCTTGTATGCATGTAAACCTGTTGTAGGAGACCTCCCAAAAAAAATAAGAAAAACTAAAAAAGAAACCTTAATGGCATAATAGGGCTCAACTCAGCTCAGATTCAGAGTAAACTACATAAACAAAGACAGTCTCATGTGGTGCTGGACTGTACAGTGCATGATACAAGCAATTGACAATCAACTAATAGCTATAAACAGTAAAGGTGGAACAAATGTAGGCAACTACATAGTTTGAAAGTACAATAAAATGGCTATTTGTGATATCACATGCTAAGATTTATACTTGTTTTGGTGTTTTTCATTTTTTTTCGGCAGAAGGATACAATGTGGTTGTTATTAAAAGGCCTGTGCTGTTGCTATGACCTGCCAGATGCAAAAATTCAAGAATTATACAAATAAGGACAGTTATTAGTTGGGCACATTAGTTACTGTTTTGCAAAGATGCTATAGAGGGTTTAAGGCTGGAATTTGTTTGAATAGTTTATGGCAGTAAAGATGGATCAAACTGGATTTGCATTTGCAGAACTGCACAGAAACCCTGGTAGATTTTCTCAGAAGATCCATCATTCACAAAGTCTTGAACATCCCTTGTCCCTCGAGTGCTCATTTATTACATATTTTGCCTAATTTTATCATGCTCTCGGCTAGCAGTGGGCATCTCAGCACTGGTTAGCACATTTTACAATGCTTAAATTCATTCCACTGCAATCTACAGGTAAAAAAAATTCAATAAAGTCAGCAAAAAACACCTGGACATTACCTGATACAACAAGTATTACTAAATAATTGTGAGATGTCATATTTCACATTCCTTGAACAGGAAGTATTTCCCCAGAAGACACTTATGATACACTTCTGTCCACTGTGGATCAGTGACACTCACGTTAATACATTGACATTTCCTATGGAGGGGGGAGGGGGGAGGGATGGAGGGGTGTTATGCACAGTTAGCACATTATAATTGGCATCAATAACACATCCATTCCAGGTCACAGCAGTTGCAGTGTGAGATACAGTGTCTCACTCACACTTAGAAGAAAAGGTTCTATATAGAACCTTAAAGGGTTCTGTCAGGCTTTTAGAAACTTTTAAGGGTTCCCATCATTTTAGTAATGCAGTTTTAATTTATTTTTAATTTGAATTAAACAGCTTGTAAACATACTTTATCCTTAGAAAAAGCCATTAAACATGACCGTATTACGCAATCATTTAGTATGTACGATACAATCTCTTAACCCAGTTTATTGTTAATTGACTGCTATTAGTATGAAGTGTTGGGGGCAACGCATTACAAGTAACGCGAAATTACTTTTTCAAGTAACTAGTAAAGTAACACATTTCTTTTAAATTTACATCAAAGTTTCTTTTACTTCTTCAAATAAGTTACTCAATTTACTTTGCTTTCCAATTTATTGACTCGCAGCTCTCCTGTCCCCGTGTTGAGAGAAATTGGGAGAAAGTGCAGAGGCGCCGTGTGTGCTGCCTAAACATGATGGATATTGTAGTTCTAGAGCAAATGTGAGCAGGCATTTACTCATGTCACTTGCATAAAAACAGATTCAGTAACAACAGTGAAATGCAAACTCAGAATATTATGCAAATCTGCAATTATTAAATGTTAATTAATAGAAATATACTTTATGTATTTAATCTTACTTTACTAACCAGTGTCTTTGCTGATGACCTTCAACAATCCAATTCAACTGACTTTAGATAAACATCACATTAGTTTTTTTTTTTGTTTTTTTTTTATTAATATTGCTGAAGTAATAGTATTGAACTTTCTTTCTTATGCGTCCTGTTCTTCTGCGATCTAGAATGGCAGTACAGCTAAAAAGGTTTGTTTGAGCTGCGCCCTCTACTGTACAGGAGAGAATTGGCATTTCCTTCAGCCTGAGTCTTATTAATGTCACTTTTGATGTGAAAAGGCCTTTAGATTTGCCAAAAATAGACCTTTTGGTGTTTTTGGTATTTAAAAAACAAACATGAAAACCTAGCCCAGTTGAGAAAAAGTAATGCAACAGATTATGCCCCATAAAAAGTAACTATGTAACACAATTAGTTACCCTGCTTTGTAAACCAATACCTTATTTTGCTCTTTCGCCTTTTCTCTAAAGACTCTCACATTACAGTTTAACTGAGTGCAGTGTGTGCTGCTATGGAATTGTGCCATCAGTTTTCCAGTTGTTTTCCTTTTCATTTTTATGTAAATATGGCTCACTGTACACTCACCTAAAGGATTATTAGGAACACCATACTAATACTGTGTTTGACCCCCTTTCGCCTTCAGAACTGCCTTAATTCTACGTGGCATTGATTCAACAAGGTGCTGAAAGCATTCTTTAGAAATGTTGGCCCATATTGATAGGATAGCATCTTGCAGTTGATGGAGATTTGTGGAATGCACATCCAGGGCACGAAGCTCCCGTTCCACCACATCCCAAAGATGCTCTATTGGGTTGAGATCTGGTGACTGTGGGGGCCATTTTAGTACAGTGAACTCATTGTCATGTTCAAGAAACCAATTTGAAATGATTCGAGCTTTGTGAAATTCGTGCATTATCCTGCTGGAAGTAGCCATCAGAGGATGGGTACATGGTGGTCATAAAGGGATGGACATGGTCAGAAACAATGCTCAGGTAGGCCGTGGCATTTAAACGATGCCCAATTGGCACTAAGGGGCCTAAAGTGTGCCAAGAAAACATCCCCCACACCATTACACCACCACCACCAGCCTGCACAGTGGTAACAAGGCATGATGGATCCATGTTCTCATTCTGTTTACGCCAAATTCTGACTCTACCATCTGAATGTCTCAACAGAAATCGAGACTCATCAAACCAGGCAACATTTTTCCAGTCTTCAACTGTCCAATTTTGGTGAGCTCGTGCAAATTGTAGCCTCTTTTTCCTATTTGTAGTGGAGATGAGTGGTACCCGGTGGGGTCTTCTGCTGTTGTAGCCCATCCGCCTCAAGGTTGTGCGTGTTGTGGCTTCACAAATGCTTTGCTGCATACCTCGGTTGTAACGAGTGGTTATTTCAGTCAAAGTTGCTCTTCTATCAGCTTGAATCAGTCGGCCCATTCTCCTCTGACCTCTAGCATCAACAAGGCATTTTCGCCCACAGGACTGCCGCATACTGGATGTTTTTCCCTTTTCACACCATTCTTTGTAAACTCTAGAAATGGTTGTGCGTGAAAATCCCAGTAACTGAGCAGATTGTGAAATACTCAGACCGGCCCGTCTGGCACCAACAACCATGCCACGCTCAAAATTGCTTAAATCGCCTTTCTTTCCCATTCTGACATTCAGTTTGGAGTTCAGGAGATTGTCTTGACCAGGACCACACCCCTAAATGCATTGAAGCAACTGCCATGTGATTGGTTGATTAGATAATTGCATTAATGAGAAATTTAACAGGTGTTCCTAATAATCCTTTAGGTGAGTGTATATGGCGCCAAATTCACTGGTACTGATTAATTTATTACATGAGGTAATTAAACCTGCAGACTTTCTAATCTACAATGAAAATGAGTAAATATAACATATGAATGGGATTTTTTAAGTTTAAGTTTTGACATTACTGGATGCCATGACCTGGATCTAAAATGGGATTGGTTGCTTGAAGAGAGGTTGATATTTGAGACGGTAATTTTTTATGTCAAATTTATTAGAAGCCATTTATTTGACCTGTTTATCCGATAAAATTATTACCCAATGGATGTTTGTTAGAATCTTATTGTTTATTTTTTTACTATTATTAGTTTTTAGGTATTATTATTTTATAATTATTTTATGCATATCGTTAAAAATTTTGGGGTCAGTAAGATTTTTTTTTTTTTTTAAGAAGTGTATACTTTTATTCACCAAACATGCACCAAAGTGACATTAAAGACGTATAATTTTACAAAATATGCTGTTTCATATAACTATTATTATTATTATTATTATTTACTTTCATCAAAGAATCCTGAAAAAATGTGTCATGGTTAAGATATTAAGCAGCACTTTCTTGATCACCAAAATCAGGTTTGCCATCACAGGAATAACTTATATTTTAAAATATATTAAAATAGAAAACAGTTGAAATTGTAATATTTTTGATCAAATACAGTAAATGCAGCCTTGGTGAGATATTAACAAGATATTAAGATATTAACAACCCCTTTTTGGACGGTAATGTACATAAACTGGCATGTGCATGTCTGTGTATGTGGCTATGGGCTCACCTGTACAATTTCCACACAAGCTTAACTGTTTACTGGATCTGCATAATTGCCTAAATGAATATGGCGCCAAATGCAAATAAAAAAACGCTATCAGCAGGTGCAATTCATTCTTAATGTAACCCTCCTTCTGTCTGTTACAGAGCTGTGATGTACTGTATATCTACACATCTATCTCTGTCCATTCATGTACTGTATTTTTTTTAAAGGATGCCTTTCACATTTTATACTTTTTTATTTATTTCTTTATCTTTCCAAATAAAACTCATGACACTCGATAGACTGTTTCCTTAAACGATGAATGTGCGTCCGCTCTTCCATCCAAGGTCACAGCTCTTTCGCAGCTCTGTTGTGCCGCGTGCGGTCGGGTGCCTGGGATGTGTTGTTTTCCCTCCGACCCAGTCGCTGTATCCTGGATTACATGTCATTTCTCCTTGTGTCCCGCTGGTCCGGCTGTTGTCCCATCACTAATCGTATTATGTATGCAGTCCTTTTCTTTTTGCTGTCTGTGTTGTGGGCACCCCCTGTGTACCGGGCCATTGTTTTTCATCTTCTAAGAAACACAAAGACACCGGTCTGTTCGGAATGAATATTTACACTCCCTCATCAGATGGCCCCTGCATCTTTTGTTAGATACAAACAAGGACTTCAGGAAGATTTATTACAGCTGGCAACAGGACAAATGTCTGTCCTTAATGAACTGTATTGTGTCCTAATTCACCTCAAGTGTTTGCTTCTTACAATCTTAAAGCAGCTTAAGGGGATATTTTACTCACCCTTGTGTTGTTCCAGACCTTTATGACTTACTTTCTTCTGCGGAAAACAAAGGGAGAATGTTTTAAGTATATCCAGGCAAGAGTCAAAGAGACAAAGTTTAAATTATGTCCTAAAAAAAAAGCCACTTCTTAAATGCTAAAACCTAAAGTCAGGTTTGATATCAGTAGCTAGTTTTAATCCAAGCTGTGGTATTCATTTAAGCAAAAAAGTAATAGTAGTGCAATTGGTGTAATATTAGTGTAATATATATATATATATATATATATATATATATATATATATATATATATATATATAATATTTCTTTTAATGTTTTGGCTTTAATTTTACGATGATGATCATGCTGGTGAGTAATAAAACAATTATGCTTAACCATATATATATATATAGCAATATCACAGTTTACTTTATTTTGCTATCCTCACTTACATAAATGAACTATAGTGTCCTGCACCCACTAGTAAAAAAAATATAAAAAATTCTATCTGGTGTCTGAATAATTTTTGTTTTGACAGTGTATATATTGTTAGTGTATGCTTGACAGTTTATTAATAAATTAATGTAATATTATAAATTTCTACTGTTAGACATAAGAGTAGGAGGAATTTTAATTTCTATAAATTCTAAAAATAAATAAATAAATAAAAAGACCATACTTGTGTACAAAAATACCCCTGAAATTTAAGGCAGTCCTTAGCCAGTGAAGACGGATCATCCATCAGGGATTAAAAATGGGCACAGATGACCCTCAGCCTTTCCCATTAGCACTGCTCTGTGAGAGCAGGAAACATTCTTGACACCGGCTTCTGTCCTTGCCAAACTTCCCCAAGCACAGTCCGGTCCAGAGCCACTGCAGTCTCCGGCTGTCTCTCTCAGATTAGTAAAGGACAAGACACTGTCCTTGTCTTCTCATCTTTCTCTCCTGCAGCCCAGGGCCTGATGGCACACATTATCTCCTATTAACTAATCACCCAATCAGAAACGGAAAACACTCCTCGGGCGCACAGTCTCACTGACGTAAATCCAGAGTGACAATATGGCTGATCTGCGGCGAGGGGAACAGCTGAGAGAGGCGATCTGAGAGCGGAGACTCGTTAAGATCCCGGCGAGCGCTTGCTGCGTGCATAGTCACCCTTCCTCCGGGGACTCAGTCACCGATTATTTCATTTGACTTGGCGTCAGGAATGGGATTACAGAGATGTTTAACGTGTCATCACACTTCAGCCCCCCTGGCATGGTGCACATTAAGGAGGACAGTTAGGGAATGATGCCACTGACATCACTGCGTCTCTTCTCTGAAAGTGACCTTGTTTTTTTTTTCTCATTCTCTCCATCTCAGGGAAGTGTTGTCCCAGAGGAAGAGGTTGTTGCTCAAAGGTCACTCTGTTATAGCCTAATGAAGTTCTCAGTTACGTTTTAACTATCAACCATTGTTTAGGATGTGCTCAAATTATTTTGGAGCAATGCAAATAGGCACAAATGTATTTAAAGCTGTAAAATGAATTTGGCGGCTCGGATATTTTGTTCTTGGAGGAATTTTAAGGATGTTTTTTTATTGAAATCTCTTGCTAATAATTAAAGACTTTCTGAAACTTTATAGAGTAGAGTTGTTTAAGATTACTTTTCACTTGGGAAAAATCTGAGAAGCAGGAGACTTAAGCAGAAACCTAATTTGTTCACATTTTCATCAACAGAATCAATTAACAGGATAGTTCACCCAAAATATATATATTTTTTCATCTCATCTTCAAAGGTTCACCCCAAAATGAAAACTCTGTTCCAAACCCATGAGGTTTTCGTTCATCTTCGGAACACGAAAAAATTTTTTTTTGAGGAAATCCGAGAGCTCTCTGACCCCTCCATAGGCAGCAACATCATTGCAACTTTCAAGGCCTACTAAAGTAAAGGCCTTCAAAGTACTAAACACAATGCAGCGCTTCCGGGTTCTACGTCAGAACGCAGGCTCATTATTGGCCAGCTCCTGCGTCAGCATCACACGCATCACGTGAACAGCTTCAGCCAATGGTGAGCCGGTGTTCTGATGTAGAACCCGGAAGTGCTGCACTGTGTTTAGTACGTCAACAGCGTAGGAGACTTTGAAAAAAAATGTTTTTTAATAAAGTTGTTATTTCTGTTTTTTTTTTGCGCACAAAAAGTATTCTCGCCACTTAATAACACTAAGGTTGAACCACTTTAGTCACATGGACTATTTTAACGATGTCTTTATCTTTCTGGGCCTTGAAAGTGTTAATTACGTTGCTGTCTATGGATGGTTCAGAAACCACTCGAATTTCATCAAAAATATCTTAATTCGTGTTCCGAAGATGAACAAGGTCTTATGGGTCTCATTTTTGGGTGAACTAACCCTTTCATGTCATTCCAAGCCTGTATGACATTCTTTCTTCCAAAATTCCTTAAAAGAAGATATTTTGAAAAATGTTGGTGAACATTGACTCTTCAGTAATATCTGCTCTCATAGTTTAGTAATAATAAAACATTCAAACTTTTATGTAGTATACATTATTTCCTAGATGTGCTGGTTTTGTAAGCTTCGTCTGTATTCTTTAAGTGTAACAGTAAATGTATGGTCACATTAGTGACATTTGTTACATTTTGAGGTACAAAAGGTGTCCAATTATCAACAGTGTAGTGCATGGTGCATGAAATACAGCTCACTGTAAAACAAGATGGCATGTTCACGTAAAATGTATTTTGAATTGATCAGCAAAGGGGTCAAACACTAAAGCTGTTGCTTTGCATTGGCCAAGTTTTCCTAAAATATTAACAGTGTTCTTTCCCTGCCTTCCAAGTGCTGGCATTTCTTTTAGGAAATGCGTATCTAATGCATGATTGATTGACTCAGTCATCTCTGTGTCCCATATCTGTCTTCTTGAGATTTTGTTTGGGGACAGTTGCTATTTTGGAATGCACACATGCACACATCAACACAGAATTTTGCAGCTTCACCCCTGGCAAAGATGGCAAGGCCAGCACCCGTGAGGATAATGAGCTGGCTATTAAAGCGTTTTTAATTAGCGAGGTGCCCCGCGATCACATCCAAGCAACATCTTCAGGAAAGGTATGCAAATAAGACTTGAACTCTCAAACCAAACATGAACATTCTGCTCGGCGCATTATCAGATAGCATTTTTGGGTGGCGTCAAGTCATTTAGCTGTAACGATTATAGCCAGAATGCATTACAAAGTATTCTGGCAAAGCACTAAGTTACGGATCAGTTACTCAGGGCAAAATGCTAACTAATTTTCCCTCTAGCTCAGAAATTACACTGTGTGTTCGTGTTTTGGCCCAGAAAAATAAGGCTCTGACCATTGCGGCTTGTATTGCTGTTTGTGGCGATATCATTCTGGCTATATGATCCCATAAAATAGATAACAGATGGAGATTTGTCCCCCGAGTTTCTATTAAAGAAAAAAGAAACAGTAAAATGACTAGCTGAAGGGTAAGCTCTGATGACTGCATCATATCTAACAAGTCTGCTGTGAGCTATAGAGATGCTGACCTCTATCATGTAGCACGGCAGCTGTACTTTTTCACCACAGATTTTATGACAAGGTGGAAGGAGCTTTGTGCTGAGACTGATAAGACTCCGCTCTACAGCCCCTCTGTGCTCACCGACCAAAGGGGCTTTGGATAGGACTTAATGAGCCGAGCCAATCAATGCCCAGCCAGATGGCTTTGATTGATGCCTTTGAAGAAACAAAGTGTCATAATGGTCTTAAGACCACCAAACAGAAAGGGAGGAAAAAGTATTGATGCATCAACCCTAGCAGAGGTCACGATGACCATCTAAGTTAAGGCTTTGCATTGTCCCAAGGTGCCGCTCCTTGTTTTTGTGCCTGAGTCACCTTGTGGGGAAATAAATGGCGTTGGATTGCTTTGAAAAAACTTCAATTCAATTCAATTCACATTTATTTGTATAGCGCTTTTCACATATCGTTTTAAAGCAGCTTCACAGAAAATGCATGCGTCCACATTACAATTTAAAGTGATTTGTCCACGTTATGTATTTCAGAAATGTACATATACAAAGCACACAGATTAGCTAACAATGTATTATTAATCAATATAATAAATAAATTAAGGCACAGAAAAAAGTGAAATAGAAATACATGTTGTAACAATGATTAGGGTATATCCAGACTGGAGCTGACGGATTCTCTAGTTACCTCGGGATGGGCGTCCCGAGATAAAACAGAACAGGAAAATAATTAGCTTAGCTGCTGTTTAAAGCATTAAGCAAAGACAATCATGTGCACTATAACTGGAGTACAAGGTTATGAGATGCATTATGTGAATGCTTGGCTAAAGAGATGTGTCTTTAATCTATAGATTTAAACTAAGGGAGTGAGCCTGAGCCCCAAACATTATCAGTAAGGCTATTCCATAGTTTAGGTGCCAAATATGAAAACGTTCTTCCTCCTTTAGTGGACTTAGATATCCTAGGTACTACCAGAAGCCCAGAGTTTAGTGATCTTAAAGATCGTGATGGGTTATAAGGCGATAGAAGATCAGTTAAATACACAGGAGCTAAACCGTTTAGGGCCTTATAGGTCAGTAGCAATACTTTATAATTGATACGGAACTTAATAGGTAACCAGTGTAGATGTTAAAATTGGTGTTATATTTTCTTGACCTAGTAAGAACTCTAGCAACTGCATTTTGGACTAATTGCAGCTTGTTTATTGATGATGCAGGACAGCCAGCTAGTAATGCATTACAGTAATCTAGTCTAGAGGTCATGAATGCATGACCTAACTTTTCTGCATCAGAGACAGATAACATGTTCCATAGCTTAGCAATGTTTCTGAGGTGGAAGAAGGCTGTTTTTGTAACATTTGAAATATGATTTTCGAAAGACAGGTTGCTGTCTAATATAACACCCAGGTCTTTAACTGTAGCGGATGAAGTAACAGTACATCCTTCTAAGTGCAAATTATATTCTGTGTACAGGTTTTTGGTCCAATAAATAATACCTCAGTATTATCTGAATTCAAAAGGAGGTCATCCAATATTTTATATCTTTAACATTCTGTCAGCTTGGATAATTTAGAGATTTCATCTGGTTGTGCTGAAATATATAACTGAGTATCATCGGCATAACAGTGGAAACTAATTACATGTTTTCTTATAATATTACCAAGTGGCAGCAAATATATTGAAAATAACAGAGGGCCTAACACAGATCCTTGCGGCACTCCATAATTTACCAACGTTATCTTAGATTTTTCCCCCTTTAAATAGACAAATTGGTAACATTCTGATAGATACAAAATCACTTTAATGCCTGTCCCTGAATACCAGTGTAATTTTGTAGACGATCTAAGAGTATTTTATGATCTATGGCAGTGGTCTTCGCTATTTTTTTCATGAGAGCCACACTGATAGGACAAAATCAATAGGAGAGCCACTTTTACTGCAAAGCATCAAAAGTTAGGCTCTACATCCAGTCATAAATAGCATGTCTGCTTATTAATCTGTCATCCCTGAACATACAATATGCAATGCAATAAATACAAAAGGTAGACAGATAGTGGGTATATGCATAATATATTTTTTAATGTAAACTTTCTTTTAGTGCTGTTAATTGATTAAAACAAAATAGATTAATCACAATTTTTTCTGTGATTAATTGCGATTAATCACAATTAAAAACAAGTGTTTATATGTTTTAAATATATTTTATGATGTAATAATTTCACAGTAAATCGCCAAATGAATGTAGAAAAAACATAAAGACAGTATATTTTAAATAGTTGTTCAATGGCATCTTTTTATGAATGAAGGCAGATATGTCTCTATGAAATACCCCCCCCCCCAATTTAAACATTATTTATAGCATTCAACATTACAGTGTAATTGAAAGCTTTTTAACATTTATTAGGCTTCGAACTTAACACAATCCTCACATAAACCCATGTCATATTTACCTGTGCCCTTCCTGTCTAACAGGAAATAGGCTACAGAAATTGAATAAAGTTATCAAACAGTCTGCACTGCATAAATTATGAATTAAATATAGATTAATCCTTATTAAAGCTACAAAAGTTCTTTAGTCAAAAGCAGTGAATGATTAACATTAATGACAGACAGCATGGCTGCTGTCGCTTTAAGATCTGCCGCTGCCGAACTGATGCGCTGTCTCACAGTCCCATTTCCTGACAACTCTTTTAAGTTCATTTAAGACGTTATTTCTTATGATAATACTCAACAAAACTGACATTTTGGTTTGTGTTTTAGTTTGTTCAAGCGCGAAAGATAACTCATTCTGGCGCGCTGTCTGTGCTCATGATGCTAGTCGACAATGCATATCAAATGCACGTAAAAAGTCATTTTGGCGTATAAATCGCACGATAAATACAATTTGTGTTATAGATACGCATTTCATGAGAATGTGTTGATCTATAAGAGCACATTCGGAGTTAAGAGCTGGAAAGACCATCAAAACTGGCAACTCCGCGGTGAGTCATGGACGTAAGGGCAGAGCAAGTTTATATTTTCTAGTCTATATTTCCATCTTGTAATGCTGTTGTTTTGGGTATTTTTTTTAAAATATAAATTATTTGTAATAGTGCAGACACTTTGAGTTTTTAATGGGTTATGTTATAGCCCTGCTTGTTTTTATGAAATATATGTATTGACTGCATGATCATTTCATCGTATTATTTACTGCCATGCGAGCCGCAAATTAAGCTGGGCGGCGAGCCGCATTAGGGCTCACAAGCCACGCAATGAGTAACACTGATCTATGGTGTCGAATAGATGAAGCACTAAGCACTAAGCACTAAGATGAAGTAAAACTAGTATTGAGATACAGCCTTGGTCAGCAGCTAAAGTCATTTGTAATTTTAACGAGCACAGTTTCTGTGCTATGATGGGGTTCTGAATCCAGACTGAAATTTTTCATAGATATAGTTTTCTTGTAAGTAAGAGCACAATTGAGCAGACACAATTTTTCCTAGTTTTTTAGTCAGAAATGGAAGATTTGAAATGGGTCTGTTATTTGCTAATTTATTTGGATCTAGTTGTGGTTTCTTAATGAGAGGTTTAATAACTGCCATCTTGAATGGTCTTGTGACATGACCTAGAGATAAAGATGAATTAATAATATTGAGAAGAGGCTCTTCTGCTACAGGTAACAACTCTTTCAGTAGTTTAGTGGGTATTGGATCTAATAAACATGTTCTTGGTTTAGAAGCAATGATAAGTTTATTTCGCTCTTCCTGTCCTATAGTTGTAAAACACTGCAGTTGTTCTTCAGGGGTGATAATTGAGAATAAATCATAAAATGCTGTCAAAGGTTGTACATTTATAATTGTATTTCTGATGCTTTCGATTTTTTTAATGAAGAAATTCATAAAGTCATTACTACTAAACTGTACTGGAATATTTTGTTCAGGTGATGTCTGTTTATTTGTTAATCTGGCCACTGTACTAAATAAAAACCTGGGGTTGTTTTGGTTATTTTCTATTAGTATATGGATATGCTCGACCTTGAATAACTTGAAGTATTCAACATTGGTGCTTAATTTTTACTGCACCATTTGGCCTACCGGCTGAGTGATGCCTCAAACCATGCAGCTTGTTGTGGAGAGATGTGCTGGCTGTGATTTTACATCTGGCAGAAGAAAAGAAATCCCATGCACTTGCATGCATCTTTTGATTGGGCCAGTAAGCAACCTCCCAGAACACCCTAGCAACTGCATAGCAACATTGCAGAGCAATCTAGCATCATTCATGTGAGTTGTACAGGGGTAAGCATGCTTCATATTGCCTCCAGAATATGCACTTGTACTTCTTTCTTTACATTTTTTATAATTTTATTTTATAATAATATAAAATAATTTCCAATGACAAGCCAGTCAGTTTGTCACATTAACTACATCAATCAAGACTTAATTCAAAATGGCTTCCAGAAAAGATTAGGTGAAATTGGACTATTCATCAAGCTAATAACTCTTACAACACACAGCTGTTGCCAAAGATTGTGACATTTTTAGTCACATTCAAGCACCTGCAATGACAGGAAACATAATTTCCTCACTTGTCAGTTTTGGAGTGTGAAGTTTCAGTATGGCAGTATTACCTGTACAAAGATATATTTTATTTACATGATCTAAGGCAAGCATCACTATAACAATTACTCATACATTTAAGGGTTTTAATAACGTAATCTAAATTCCTACCGTTCAACATCAGCTGTGGCTGGTTGTAACCAATCGGCAAGAGTTGCAACACAATATAACATATACAACAATATAACATACAATTACATAAAAAAGAGCTATTACTGTTATAAAAATACAGATTTGTAAGCATTAGTGAAACTGAAGGTGTTTGAAACACACGTGAATGTTGTCATGCGGTGAATCTGGCCAATCGTGGAACAGTTGTGTCATGCAGCCACTCTTGGGAAGCTGCGCCGGCTGGCTCAGCTGTCTGCTCTCGAATCACTCTTGCGGTACTTTGATGCCATACGTCACAGTGATGTGGCATCGGCGCTGTCTTAATTCAGACAAAATTTTGAACCAGCATGTACTGCTTCAAGTCAGCCGCCGATCGGTCTGTGCAGCGCTGTGCTGCATGAAGTCAAACAAGCCTTTAGTCTTCAGTGTCACATGATCATTCTAATATGCTGATTTGGTGCTCAAGAAACATTTCTTAATAGGTGTGTTCAACTTGCAGCGGCACTGCCACTGATCTATATAGAGAACTGGATTGCTCATGACGTCATAAAACCCTACGGATTAAGAATGGGATGTCATTAAAGTTCATGTGCATGTAAAGGCTTTTGGCAATATAGTATAGTCAACTAACTCTTATTAGAGTAGTACTGGTAGGGTTAGGGTTAGAATAAGTTGACATGTAATTGCAAAGTTACTTATAGTCAGTAGAATGCCTGTTAAAATACCATCACAAAAAAGAATTAGCAGATATTAAGCAGACAGTCTACTGATACTATAATGAGAGTTAGTTGACACGTAGTTTCAAAGTTACTTATAATCAACAGAATCTTCAAAAGGGACCATCAAAATAAAGTGTTACCGGATTTTTTGATGAACAGAAAATTCAAAACAACAACAACAAAAAATTGTAACATAACAAATGTCTTTACGACCACTTCTGATCAATGTGTCCTTGCTGAATAAAAGTATTAATTTATTTTTAAAAAAAATCACCATTGTGGCAAGCAGTGAGGCGAGGGACCATGAGAGCGGGCCGGTGGCGAGTGATAATGAGTGCCACACCGATCTCGTCTCACGGAGGAGTGACGGGAGCATAAAAGGAGGAGCGACGGCAGTGCAAGACAAGAGAGGACCAGGCCTGGATTTTACGTTGTGTTTATTTACGTTTTGTTATGTGTGTGCGCGGCTGTCATCCGTGAGGGGCTGTCGCTTTTACTTTCATTTTGTGTTTATTTTTATCAAAGTCTTGTAAATGTTCTCCGGTTCCCGGGAGGAAGGAGGGACATGCTGTCGGAGAGCCCTCGCTACTGAGGAGGATTGCGGTGCTGAGGAGGTCGGGCAGCGCGGACGAGTGAGGACCGTGAGTGGCTGCCCCAGGCGATGGTGCTGGAGCGTGAGACCAGTGGGACGGAGAGCTTGCCTGCCGTGCCCCTGGGTCGAGGTGGGGTGGCTGCCGTCCTGGAGGGAGCGGAGGGGTCAACGGCCTTTGTGGAGAGCCGGAGCCCGCTGCCATCTGCCATTGAGGGGAGGAGCGGGGAAAGCGGGACTCGCTGCTGGCTTCCCTCAGTGGGAGGAGCCACCGCTGGCCGCCAGGGGGCGGTCGAGGATCGAGCCGTCCACCAAGCGTCCAGTACCATCGCATGGCACCGCGAGGAAGAGCCTCCCGGCTGGCCAAATGGGCCAAACGGCAGTGTGTCCGGGAACTGGACCAGATTTTTTTTTTTCTCCTCTCTCCCCTCTCTCGTTCTCTCGCCTCTCTGTCCTTACCCCCAGTACCGCGGCCGCCGTGATCGGGTGGGGGGAGTAGAGCGCAGTCTCAGGAGTGCCCCCCAGCCTGTGAAGTGTGTTGGGGGTATGTGGCAAGCAGTGAGGCGAGGGACCGTGAGAGCGGGCCGGTGGCGACTGATAATGAGCGGCACCCGCGCGCCACACCGATCTCGTCTCACGGAGAAGTGACGGGAGCATAAAAGGAGGAGCGATGACAGTGCAAGACGAGAGAGGACCAGGCCTGGATTTTACGTTGTGTTTTATTTACGTTGTGTTTTATTTACGTTTTGTTATGTGTGTGCGTGGCTGTCATCCGTGAGGGGCTGTCGCTTTTACTTTCATTTTGTGTTTTTTTTTATTAAAGTCTTGTAAATGTTCGCCGTTTCCCGCCTCCTTCTTCCCTGAACATACAAACTCCTTTACAACCATTTTTTTAATAAAGATTATCATGGCTTAAATCTTTTTCCTGTGACTTTTCTTTATTATCCGGCTATTATTAGTGGTAAATATAAAAATGTATAGCATTGTTTAGTGAGCGAGTGAGTACTAACTAAACAACTAGTAACTTTTGTTTGAGGCCAGTAACTAATGAGTTTGACTTTTTAAATTATCTTTGAATTATCAAATTAACATTATGAAACATGAAAAGTGTCTCAGGTTTTTATGAAATATTGTTATTTTAAGTCAGTGGAGTGAAATTTTTCATTACTCATAATATATTTTTTGTTGCCTAGACGGAAAAAAAGTCATACAGGTTTGAAACGACATAAAAGTGAGTAAATGATGACACTGTTTTCATTTTTTGGGTGAACTATCCCTTTAATGAGTGTGCTCACTAGCTGTCCAGTAGAAGAAGAGAAAAAAACAGCCACTTTGGTGTTTGAGTACAATTTATATACACTACTGTCTGTATCTTCAAGAGCTAGTCATTCTGGGACTCAGTGCACTTAGAGAATGTGAAATTGGCTGTGAGATTTCCTGTCAAACCGAAAGTTAACTGCACATTAAGGTGGTAGATGGGTAAACGCTGATGCCATGAGCACTGGGTTGTTTATGAGTGTAGAAATGGCTGCATAATGGTGCCATGCACGTTGAAGATAAATATGACAGATTGTCATGCCATTACTAACGTTTTAAACTGTAAATGCATTATAAAAAAAAAATGGAGGATGCAACTTAAAAAATCCATATTTGCAATATTTATTTGCAGTGATACTTTAAAAGCACAAAACACACTGCCATTTTTTTGGCCCGATTCTCTTCTTTGTTGTTGTTTGTGCTTCCCCATTCTTATCCAATCATGATTTAACACTCCTGCCTGTTTTATCTGGCCTCTCACAGGCCCAGACAGATGGGTCTGCACTTGATTCAAACACAAACCTCAAAACTAATCCTCAAAACAAACCTCTCGCTTTCAGATTCAGCCAGCTGTGGGAGCTGGATCAGAACCATGGCGAACCACTGCAACATGTGCAAATGACTTTTTATGATTACTGCAGTTTCTTTGAATGGCATAAACATGAACCAACTGGCCATGGATGAACCCTGGGTTGGTTATTGGTTGCTCAATTGTTGGAAATGTTTTATAACTACAGTTTATATAAGGCTGCTACCACGTTTTATCGTGTCCCCTGATGTTAAATGGATTGTTTTGTTGACTAGCTCTTATTGTGTTCCAAGGTTGTGTTAAACAGCGGTGTTCACTCGGAGAGCTGAATCCAGCTTAAAGCGTTTAGAGCCAATCTTGCCCTATTTTTTAAGTTTTTACATGTACATATATATTTTATACAAACCTCAAGTAATAGTTCACCCAAAAATGAAAATTCTTGTTTGTTGTTCTAAACCATGCAGCCCATGCAAATAAGTTCATTCTTCATCTAGAAGAGTTAATTAATACACTTTCTGACAAAAAAAAATCACTTTTTTTAAAGTCAGTGGGATTTTGAAAGAAAAGCAAAGAAATCCCTATGATCACATTTTAGCCTGGTGATGTTTTTTGACAGGTTCTTTCAGGTTGATGTAAAATTATGCAAATTGAAATGTGTCGTACAGACTCAACCTAATTTATCATTACACAGATGTGGCATGTACCATGTAATCACGATATTTCCATGTAATTAGTATCTGTCAGTAATATCGTGTGAGTTTAACGGTTAATATAATTACTTTGGTAGGAATTTTAATCAAAACTTCCTGACATTTTTTTTTTTTTTTGCAGTCTCTTTATCAGACATATTGCTTTTTCTGATACGAATACATCTAAAATAATTTATATTAATAAAACAATAACTATACACTAACATTCAAAAGTTTGGGATCTTTAAAATACTTTTAATAAGGAAGGATTCCACCAAATCGAAATATTGGAATGATTTCTGAAGGATCATGTGACACTGAAGACTGGAGTAATGATGCTGAAAATTCAGCTTTGCCATCACAGAAATAAATACATTTTAAAATATATCAAACATGGAAAAGGTTCTATTAAATAGTAATAATATTCCATGATATTCCTGTTTTATTTTTTTCTGTATATTTGGTCCAATAAATGTAGCCTCAAGCACAATAAATTCTACCGACCACAAACTTTTGATTTTGAATGGTTCTGTACATTTAATGTGATTAGTCATTTATTAAGAGTTTGAGAGATTGTTTAGTAAGGAAGTTTTATAGTTGTGCAATCTATACAATAGAGTATTATTTTTTTGTGATTTTAATTGAAATAAAGATAATGCTAATGATATCTAGTATAATACGAGTTTTAAAAAATTGTGTGTTGATGAAGAGGTTTTTGAGCCCTACTGATAGAGCTGTGGGGTAAATCTTTCACTATAGTGGATACAAAGCAAATGGCAGGGAAGCTCAAAAAACACGTTTTCACCATTGATGGTGTACACTTCTTGCATATTTTTCTATCTAGCAACCGCAAGAAAAAAAAAAAAACCTTTTTATGACACTATGTACAACTTGCATTGAAGCACTGAAGTCATGTGAAATGGCCTTTAGAGGCCTTTACTAACCAACATCCTAAAGAGGAATCTTGAAATCTAAAAGCACTGGAAAAATAATATTAATAATGGAAAAATTGACATGGATAATTGTGTTTCTTGATGGACTATTTGCTTCCTTGAGAGCAACAGATCTGTGGAAGTTATTCCACGTGAAAGCATCATTATTGGTTAGGGGGCTGAGTAGACTTGGACATCAAATGGAAGAGTGGTGGTTAGAAGCACATATCTATTTGAGGTATGGAAATACACCAATGACTAGAAGGTTATTCGTAATCCTCTGCCATCACTTTCCCCTTGAGCAAGGCACTTAGACCTGCGTTGCTCTAAGGAACCGCAATTAACCCTCTGGAAATTGGTGAGGGATAAAAGTATTACCACTGTCTTGTTCCATGTATGTTGGAAATTCCAGTATTGGCAAAACGATTATCACTGTAGTCACGTGGTGAGATTAACCTGAGACACCAGCTCTGTATCAAACATTCAGTGAGCTGCCTCGCTGTCTACAGTCTACATAGGGGGCTGCCTTCTAAGGTGGCATCCTAGCTCTCATTGGATAAACGTGCCTATGGCGACATTCCAGCTAAATTTTCTTGTTACTTCTTGCATATTTTGCGACTCTTTCAAAGTGAAATGTCCATTGAGTGGCTCTAAATGTGTGTTTAGTTTTATCCAGATGAACAGATGAATGAGCATCTCACAATGTTTTATTATGTTGGCTGTTGTGTGTATCTTGGTCTTGGTTCTACAAGTCTTTGAGTACTCTTATCACAAATCATCTTTCATGGGACTCGTACCCGAGCGTTCCACATTGCAAGTTGGAAATTGGAAATGTCTGTCAATGGCAGGGAAAGAGTTAATCAATAATCTGTCCCTGTAATCAGGATTTGTGTAAAAAGGAATGTTCATTTCAGCTGGAAACTACAGTGAATTCTACTGTATGTACTGTAAGTTTTTGGAGTTTTTAAATACTCTCAAATGTATTTTACAGTATTTATTTTTAAATGTACAGTAATGGATATTCAACATTTCTCTTGTTTTGCCTATGTTCTTGGAATTGTTTTAACACTGAGCTTGTTATATCCTTGAAGGATACATGTGATGTTGTTTTAGAATTTGAATTTGAAAGAGTTTTCTGAGAAAGCAGCGTGATCGGAACAGCCTTTGCGTCTGGTGCGCAGCTAAGCTGCCTTAAAATGCTGTCTCTGTAGGCAGCTCACTAGGTTTGGAACAGAGCAATTGAATCTATTAAGACTTTATTCAGTTTGGAGTGATTTTATGAATTCCATTTTCACCGTATTAGTAGCTGATTAATATTCTGAGCAACTTCAAGCAATTTGCAACTCAACACACTCTTCACCAAATATTATTCAGTGTAATTACACAGAAGCATGATGATATTCAAAGGTGCTGGGCTGTAAAAATGTAATAGATGTTTCCCTGATTGTATTTTTCCCTCCATCAAAGTTATTTATATATTTGTGTTCTTTGATCTTAACACTGAGATTAGGCAAGTGGAAAATGCATTGGGCTGTCAAACCTCTTTTGTTGTTCTTGACTGTAATTTGTATTATTTTTGACTAGAATGTTAGTGTGAAGTCTAGTACAAGACAGTTGAATTGAACCCATGACCTTAATGTTATTCAAAAAATTATCATGTGTAAACATCTCTCAGAGATGCTTGAGTGTGATCTAGAAGAATGAGCTCTCTGCAAGCAGAGGAAAAGCACATCTACCCATGATCCATTACACTCCCCTTCCTTTGACCTCACCTCTCTCTCCCTGGAGTAAAAAGCCACACGTGGGCGTTTATCCAGGTCATAGCAGTGGTGTAGTTGCTTTTGCTCTGACCAGAGATCAAATCCACAGTCTTTTGTACATCAGCAAAATGCTATTGTTGCACCAAAGCAACACTTCAGTGTAGGACCTCACCTTTTCTAGTGTAAGGAAGCCACTGCATTGTTAACTTTCAGGTTTTTTTTTTTTTTCATGAGCGGTTAACTAATAAAGACAGTTCAGAGCTCTAGATGTATTTTTTCCATATATTTAATATTGTCAGCTACTGTTTTGTCCACTTTCTGTCATATCTCAGAGCAGCACACAGTTGTTGCTAAATGAATCAGTGTTTTTGAATGAATCAGTTGAGTGAATGATTAATTGACTCACTCAAAGACAGTGGCCATTTCTTAATATACGTCCTTAAGCTTCTCGTACTATGTCATCATCCTCCAAAGTTCAATTTCAGTACTCAAGAACGCAAGTACAGAGGACGCATGAAAGTACCTAGATGTGTTCTTGACATCGAGGATACACCGAATGCAGACTTGAGATGATCGAACCACTAGAAATCCCAGAAGATGCTGTGGGCGGACCATATGGAAGCCTGTAAGCTTTTACAAACTTTTTGTTCTCACTTAAGAGGTTCCTGCTGCAATCTTGCAAATACATGACAGCTCGTGAAAGTAAACATTTGCTCATTTGTTTTGCTTAATTTTAACAAGGTGATAACCTGAATAAAGACTGTAGTATTTTTATTGGCATATTAAAAATAATCTTAGGTAACACATAGGCCACTCATTTTCATATAATTATAATTTACATGCAATAATGTCTATAATAATAAGGAAAAAAAAAAAATATGTTGTGACATTTGTTTGTGATGTTATGTATATGCACATCTCAATTCTCACAAGGATGCGTTATGTGTCCTCGTGTCCTTCCGAGTTCATTCTTTCAAGGTCACCTGGCAAGACTGGTCTCAACGAGTCTGTTTGCGTTCTTGGAATTGAGAAACAGCCCGTCTCTTGTTCCATTGCTGAATGAATCAGCATTTCAGTTGAGTGGATAATTCAATGACTTGTTACATGTTTAGTAGCTGAATGAATCAGTGTTTTTGAACTTATTCATTTGAGTAAAGGATTCATTGACTCACCTAAATATATTTTCTTGCCTCCATCTACTGATGTAACGATGTAACCTTCAGAGAGAATCACAAAAAAATCCCTAAGAACTAAAGGTACAGTGGAGGTACAATTTTGTTCCTTGGGGGGGGGGGGGGGGGGGAATATAACTGTACCTTTAAAGGTACACAATTGGTCCTTAAGGTACAATTTTACCATTGTTCTCCTCTACTTAGAGCAGGGGTAGGCAAGTTCAGTCCTAGTGAGTCGCTGTCCTGCAGAGTTTGGCTCCAACCCTGAAAGACGTCTATAGAAGCTCTTATTGAGAATTAACAGAGGTTTAGATGTTGATGTTTTATTGAAAATGTTTGGTCACCATTACGGTGGGCAGTGTTTCCTTTAGTTGGGCAGTTTGACTCTTGGCTTTTTATGTGAGTCTGTGGTTTTTGTTGCAGTGTTAACAGAACACATAATCTGTTCAAATCAAAAGAAGCCATAAACAAAAATTGTCATGAAGAAAAATGTTTGACTAAACTCATCACTGACTAAAAATATTAATAAATATTAACCAACAATACTTTCCTGCCACAGATCAGACGTTCTAAATTTTGCTTTTTAAATACATTCTAGGGGGGGAAAAGTTTAGACGCACACAGATATCAAGAATCAGCATATGAATCTCAACAATGGTGACATACTTAATACTGCAATGCATGCTGGGAGCCATGAGTTTTATACTGTGGTGGCTTAGTAGGGTTGGAGCTAAACTCTGCAGAACATCAGCTCTCTAGGACCGAACTTGCCAACCCCTGACTTAGGCCCTGTCCCAAATGGCACACTTCATGTGCACTTTCAGTCTTGTGGACTTACAATGGCCACTGCGTGTGCGTGTCCGTTAAGTCCACAAGACCGTAGGGTGTCCCATTGGTCATTTAAGCTTAAAGAAAGGTGCTTGTGAGCGCCCCCTTTGCGGCTGCTATGCGCCCTCGATGCGCACTTCAGCTGAGCCCGCAAGTTCGCGAGCTACGCAGAGGACTTCTACCCAGCAGTCAAAGCGGCATTACGTTGTTAAAGTGCGGACTTAGAGGAAGACCGTGAGGGTTTAGGGTGCCATTTGGGACAGGGCCTTGGAGGTACAAAAATGTACCCTTAAGGTTACCAACCCAATGAAGGCCACTTGTACCTTAAAAGGTAAAATTTTTGAGAGTGTACAGACAGTGATTAATTTGACTTTTGTGTCTATTTGTGTCTGTTTGATCCTGAGGCTGAGGCTAAGCTTAATTAGATCTTTTTTAAGTCCAATGATATTGAAAGATTTGAAATTAATAAAGATTACTGCTGCTAACAGTTGTAACGTTTCAACATATTTAAACTGTATCATATTCCAATAGTACATCAAAAGTAGGACAGATGCATTCACAGATGTCTGGACAAGGCCCAGAATATTCAGATGTCCTGGAAGCGAACTGAATTTAAATGCATAGCGTCATACCACATGCAGAGCCTAGTTAAGATGGACTATGGTTGCTTGGTGAATAAGATACAGGGTTTTGTACTTAAATGCAGTGTGTTAAAGTCAAGTATTTACTGAACGTATGCGTGCAAAGAGAATAATTTGATTTGACAGTGTCTTTCGTATTTTTTTGTTTGTTTGTTTGTTTGTTTGTAGTGTGCCAGGTAAAATGCATTAATGCACTAAAGAATCATCATGCAAAGTGTTGCATAGAGGTTTACACAAGGGGCACTGGCTTGTAAAATGGCCGCAGTATCACGCTTATAAATGCAAAGAGTTTAGAGGCTGTTTCACTTCCTTTAATTGCTTGACATTTGCATACTGAGAAGTTTATCAGTGGTGCTGTGCAGGTCTCATCCATGTGTAATAGCATTTGGATTACCATTGGGATGGCAGCTCCAGGCAAAAAACAAACACAAATGGACTCCAAAATATATACTTGACTGTAATGACAGGTGATGGGCAGAGAATGCCAATTAGGCCCCTCAGAATGCCAGCTGATTCCCACAGACGGCCACCGTTATTCCATCCTCTACCCTAAGAGCAGATTTTGGCAGGGGGTCTGTAGAGTTATCTAGAACATAGGATTTATAAAAAAATAAACACAAAAAAAGAAAAAGAAAAAATAATTTTTTCCCCCCAATTTACTCTAGATTTACATTGAGAAGATTTACAGTGCATCCGGAAAGAATTCACAGCGCTTCATTTTTTCCACATTTTGTTATGTTACAGCCTTATTCCAAAATGTATTAAAATAATTTCCCTTAAAATTCTACAACCAATACCCCATAATGACAATGTAAAAGAAGTTTGTTTGAAATCTTCCACAGCCTTTGCCGTGACACTCAAAATTGAGCTCAGGTGCATCCTGTTTCCACTGATCATCCTTGAGATGTTTCTACAACTTGATTGGAGTCCACCTGTGATAAATTCAGTTGATTGAACATGTTTTGGAAAGGCACACACCTGTCTATATAAGCTCCCACAGTTAACAGTGCATGTCAGAGCACAAACCAAGTCATGAAGTCCAAGGAATTGAATGTAGACTTCCGAGACAGGATTATATCGAGGCATAGATCTGGGGAAGGGTACAGAAACATTTCTGCAGCATTGAAGGTCCCAATGAGCACAGTGGCCTCCATCATTTGTAAATGGAAGAAGTTTGGAACCCCCTAGGACACTTCCTGGAGCTGGCTGCCCGGCGAAACTGAGCAATCAGGGGAGAAGGGCCTTAGGGAGGTGACCAAGAACCCAACAGTCACTCTGACAGAGCTCCAGCGTTTCTCTGTGGGAAGAGGAGAAACTTCCAGAAGAACAACCATCTCTACAGCACTCCACTAATCAGGCCTGTATGGTAGAGTGGCCAGAAGGAAGCCACTCCTCAATAAAAGGCACATGAAAGCCCATCTGGAGTTTGCCAAAAGGCACCTGAAGGACTCTCAAACCATGAGAAACTAAATTCTCTGGTCTGATGAAAATAAAATTTAACTCTTTTGGCCTGAATGGCAAGCATCATGTCTGGAGGAAACCAGGCATTGCTCATCACCTGGCCAATACCATCCCTACAGTGAAGCATTATGGGGTATTGTTTGTAGAATTTTAAGGAAAATAATGAATTTAATCCATTTTGGAATAAGGCTGTAACTTAACAAAATGTGGAAAAAGTGAAGCATTGTGAATACTTTCTGTACGCACTTATCCGTCCATCCATCCTAGGATTTTGATGTGTTTGTGAAGGCATTCCTCTAAAGGGTTTTGAAACATTGCAAAGAGAGATGATTAGGTAATATCAGGACATGAGAACTAACTAATAAGGCAAAGGATCAAAGATTAGCTGTTGGTGGAGGCAGTCCTATTAGTCAAACGTACATGCAGATATTTCTTAGATTTGAGCTTAATGACTGAAGTAAGAACGGTTATGAAGTGTTTTATCCACTTTAAGATGGTACAGGCTATCCAGCTGTAACAGCCGAGGATCATCCTGAATTCATTTATAATGGAATATACTTAATTTACCTTTGTAGAGAGATTTGTTTTAATATACAGTTGGACTTTTTATTGACTTAATAAGTGTTACTACTACAACATTACCATATTTAAAGGGGTAGATAAACTAAGTGTATTTACAAAGAATTGATATGTCTAGTCAGGCATGTGTCTTAACCAACCTCAGACACAAACTTGCAATTATGGCTCTAGGGAGGAAACCACAAGGACTCTCCTCAGCAGAGCTTCATTAGATTGAGCACAACCTCAGCAGAGGGCCAGATTCAACATCTGAAAAGAAAAAAATTCAGTCTCAGCCTCCCTCTGTGCCTAATCAATGGCGATTCACTTGGCAGTGTGAAATATTCAGTCCATATTTACTGATGCGCTAAGACTGACTCAACTAAGCTATTTTTATTCATTCTGTGACCAATCTACAGTACAAACACATTTTTAAAGAGAGAATGTTCTAATATATGTGTCATCAACAACTTGTTTTTGAAACACATTTGGGTAAACTTCATTAAAATGAGGACATGGCAGATGTGTTGCGCTGCAAATTCAAACAAGAACCAATCAAAAGCTTCAGAATAGCATCGCTTTACTAAATGGCCTTTAAATGGCAGGGGGCACTGTGCACATCAAAAACAGACAAAGCAACAAAATAATATTATTCAACATATCCTAGCTTTTCACAGAAAATATTCAGATGTAACCCCCTTTGAAATCATTAACATTTTCGGTTTAGAGTTACATTTATTTTGTAATTAAATTATGTAACTCTGTTACTTGTAACTAGTTACTCCCTAACACTGTATATCAGTGAGTATATTGAAAATGAGCGTTTTTTTGTCTTCCTTTTGACATTTCCTTTTGTGAGTTACATCTCAATTCCAATCGAGTCGGGACTCTATTTGCTTCGCTCAAATTGCTCTCTAGAGGTAACAGACCCTATGAGGAGCAATTAACTAATCAATCCTAATCCCCAGTGGGCCTGGATTTTAACCGAGAGTGAAAGTGAGTCAGAGCTGTGTAATCCAGAGTGTGTGCGAGACATGAAGAGGACAGGTATCAAATGTCTCAGCCTTTCCTCCAGAGACCGAATCAATGTATCCACCGTTCTCTCATTTCAGCCCTCTCTGGATGTTCGCTTACACTAAATAACCATTCTCACGTTTCATATATAAAAAAAAAAAAAACAAGTGTGTGAGACATCAGGGAAAGGAAAGGTCAACCAATCACTGCACAACTGTGGAAAAACCACTGTGTCATATGTGGTCATTAATAATGATTATTAAAGCTAAAGCATATGGCATCTGTTACTAGCAGCACCAAACAGAATTGCAATCTCTTTTTTTGACACAAACACACACAACAACATTAAGACAAGAGAAATGGCAGATAGGGAAGTGTTTTTAAAATGTAAGTCAAAGAAATAATGAACTGAACATTAGTTCAGTATGTTTTAGTATCTATAATTATCTCACCATTTACTTTCTGCTGTGTAACAAAGTTAATGGAATGACAGTTATGATTCAGATTGCTTGGCCAGACCTAACTATTGTATAATAATAATAATAACAATAATACAAATAAAAGAAAACTTGTTGTTCCTTGATTATTTGGCTTCACTTGACTTCACAGCAACATATAAAAAAAATCTTTATTGAATCAAATAGGAAGTAGCCTAATATACACTCACCTAAAGGATTATTAGGAACACCATACTAATACTGTGTTTGACCCCCTTTCGCCTTCAGAACTGCCTTAATTCTATGTGGCATTGATTCAACAAGGTGCTGAAAGCATTCTTTAGAAATGTTGGCCCATATTGATAGGATAGCATCTTGCAGTTGATGGAGATTTGTGGGATGCACATCCAGGGCACGAAGCTCCCGTTCCACCACATCCCAAAGATGCTCTATTGGGTTAAGATCTGGTGACTCTGGGGGCCATTTTAGTACAGTCAACTCATTTTCATGTTCAAGAAACCAATTTGAAATGATTCGAGCTTTGTGACATTGTGCATTATCCTGCTGGAAGTAGCCATCAGAGGATGGGTACATGGTGGTCATAAAGGGATGGACATGGTCAGAAACAATGCTCAGGTAGGCCGTGGCATTTAAACGATGCCCAATTGGCACTAAGGGGCCTAAAGTGTGCCAAGAAAACATCCCCCACACCATTACACCACCACCACCAGCCTGCACAGTGGTAACAAGGCATGATGGATCCATGTTCTCATTCTGTTTACGCCAAATTCTGACTCTACCATCTGAATGTCTCAACAGAAATACCTTTAAACATATGCCTTAAGGGGATAGTTTACCCAAAAATGAACATTAGCCCATGACTTACTCACCCTCAAGTCATCCTAGGTGTATATGACATTCTTCTTTCAGACGAATAAAATCTGAGTTATATTAAAAAAGTCCTGGCTAATCCAAGCTTTATAATAGCAGTAGTTGTAGCTCTGTTTTTGAAGTCCATAAAAATATATCTGTCCGTCAAATAACGTGCTCCACACGGCTCCATGGGGTTAATAAAGGCCTTCTGAAGCGAATCGATGCGTTTGTGTAAGAAAAATATCCATATTTAAAACTTTATAAAGTAAAGTTCCGGCCGATCGCCTTCCGTGGAAAAAGTGTTGAAAGTGCCTCTCGCAGTTCAAAATGTTTACGCTACGTCTGACGACCGTAATTGGTAGCGTAAGCATTTCGAACTGCAGAGGCACTTTCAACACTTTTTCCATAAATTGAATACAGAAGGCGATCAGCCGAAACTTAACTTTATAAAGTTTTAAATATGGATATTTTTCTTACACAAACACATCGGTTTACTTCAGAAGGCCTTTATTAACCCCCCAGAGCTGCGTGGAGCACGTTATTTGACGGACAGATGCATTTTTTATGGACTTCAAAAACAGAGCAACAATTACTGCCATTATAAAGCTTGGATTAGCCAGGACTTTTTTAATATAACTCCAATTTTATTCGTCTGAAAGAAGAATGTCATATACACCTAGGATGACTTGAGGGTGAGTAAATCATGGGCTAATTTTCATTTTTGGGTGAACTATCCCTTTAATGAAAATGTTAATGGTGATACTTAGGTTTAGGGGTAGGGGGGAGAAAAAAGTATAACAACAGTAGTTCCCACAATGATATATACACAAACTGTACACTCTCACAGACCTCTTTTAGATGCCTTAATGTCTGTCTCATTCTCAGTATCACATTAAACACATCAGCATGCAGCCACCATTCCATAATGAAACCTTCCAGTTATTTCACCTGATTTGATTTATTTCATGTTTGAGTGAGCCTCACATTTACCATGATGTTTTTCACCTGATTTCACTCCCATCCCTTGTTGTCTTCAAAACGTTTGATCACATTTTATGCTAATTATATAAAAGTAATTGAGCTACGAATTTATTGCTACGCTATAGCAAAATGGACTTATTTAGAATGACGATGAGTTACAAACGACTAAACACAAACACAACAGTTACTACAGCGAGGCAACAGCAAGGCCCTATTATTTCTAATAATGCTTGACATTTTCATCATGAGATCTAGTTATGTTTTATACTTGTGGTTGGATTGTTAAATTGAAACACATTTGTCAGTGTTGTTATCATCTGCTCAAATTGTTCAAACGCTTAAAACATCACTTGGTAGCTGCTGTACGGTCTTGACAAACCTCTTATTTGAAAAATTATCTGGCTTATGTATAAAAAAATTATTTTAAACTTCTTCTGGACATATATTTAAATATCCAAATCAATATAAGTCACTTGAAATAGAATATTAACATTTTATGAGATGGTTCCACAAAGGATTCATTTGTAGACAAATGGGCTGCAAGTCAAACTCAAAAGAAAGGGAGAAATTATAGTCTTGGTCATTTTCTTTGAGTTCTGGCTTTAAAAATATCCCTTCTACGGTGGTACTAATATATGATTCATGCAACTGTTGGAGTTTTAATCGCCATTAAGGGCATAATTTCTCCACTTCAGAGGTAACGCTTTTAATGACCTGGTCATATATTATTTGCGCCATTGAGTCGAAGAAGGCCTGTCTTTATCTACTTCTCTCTGTCTACCAGAAGCGTCGTGCCCCCTCAGATATTTCAGCCAACTTTCACAAAAAGTTATTTGCCATTTTTTAAGTAAGTTGCACATTTTTATAGGTAAAAAAATTGTTTGACTCTTAGGTTCAGTGTAATTTTATATTTTTGCTTGGTCTGTTAAAAAATACATGGTAGTTCCCCTGTGTCACGATTGGTTGTGGTTTTGTTTTGTGTTCATGCTTTCATCTCTTTTATTTTGTAGTTTGCTTCCTGTTTCTTGTCATATATTTCCCTTGCTCCTAATGTGACCATGGGCTTTTCTTAATTCCAAGTATGCAAGGTTCAGACTTGTGTCCTTGCCAAGTTCGATTCAGGAGAACGAGCTTCCAAAGATGGGAAGACACAAGTCCGGTAATTCTGCAAGTGGAACAGCAGCGTTCTTGATAACGTCACTCAGCTCGCTCTGGTTACTCCAGTTATCTTTGTATGTATATTTTATGCAACAATAAAATGAAATATGTTATAAAACACCACTCTGTCTCTTTTCATTTTCATTTAAAAAACCTTAAACATAGCCACACAAATGTGGTTCAGGGTACATGAGCGCTGAGCGCCTGGTGATCGACTGGATCTCACAACTCCGAAAACGTCAGATTTTCAAATAAACCTAAAAAAATATATTATTATTTAGTAATTTCAGTAGTAGTTTTTTTTTCTCCTAGGGCCCCAAGTAGGACTGCTAGTGGAGCCCCTGAAAACTTGCCAATCCTCTCTTGAAGAGCGTTGATGAATTATGGATATATTTGTTTTGGCATTCTGAGTCATTATAATGAGGAACGAGCATATTTCATCTATTTCTGAATGAGGAACATCAGTCAAGCTCGCAATTACATGTGGAGACATCATTTAGACAATCAACTTACACCAGGGAAATGTGTGCTGAAGAACAGTTTGGGTGTTTACACACTAGAGAAAGCTCTGACGGCGCGTTTGACAGATAAGAATGCAGAAGATGCATTTTGAGGCTGTGGAAAGAACTGGGTCAGTTTGAAATCAAGTGGGAATACAATGAATAGAATTCCCAAAAGCACAACCAAACCGCCTCTCTGAAATCCTCATTGGTCAAAATTCGCTCAACTTTTGGCGGCATGATAGAGCACCACTTTTTGCAAAAAAGTCCTGTTGGAATAAAAATTGTGGCTTTATTATCTACCAATCTTTTTTTCTTTGTCATATTCATACCATAGAATTTATGCATTAAAGACAGGAAATCAAAATGCACCCAATTTACAATAAATATTCTTGGTCTTATTGTGTCCATTTCAAAGGTGCATATTATTCTAACAGGTTATGGCCCCGTCCACACAAAGCCAGAGCTTTCCCTATCCAATCTTTTCTTTCCCATCGTTTCAAGAAATATCTGCGTACACACGAGAGCACTGAAACCGACTCAAAACGATGTAGTATACATGCCAGACCAGTATGTGGCGCTGTAATTCTGCCACAGAAATACACTAAAAACGGAGAAGAAGAGTTGTGGCTAGAAGGGGTAAAGCAATGGTATGAAGTGAGGAAAAATCTCACAATAAAATAGCAATAAATAAATTTGCTACTTAACAGATGTGTTTTGTTAACGCCTACACCTACCCCAACCATAAACCTACCCTTACAATAATGCAAATACAGTAATTAAATGACGCAATATTGATGTGCGCATGCCCAGTGCCCGTATCTGTATCCCTTTCTAGTCTTTCCCGTGCGGGACGTGGTATGAGGACATCACCGTTTCACAAAATATACGGATTGGCTGTACACACGAAAATGCAAGCGTGTCGTTTTCAGATTTATCCACTCTGGGATCCGGTTTTAAAAAATATCGGTTTCATGCTCCCAAAACACCGGATCCGTGTGGACGAAACGCTGATACGGTACAAATTTTTACGTATACAGCTAAACGCATCTCAGTGTGGACGGGGCCTAAAAATAATGTCAGCTATAAATACACATGGAAACACTGGGGGCTAAACAAGATAATTAGCAAGATACAGGAGTGACACATGAGGCAAAATTAAAAACCATGGCAACTAATGAACAAAGGAAACATGAACTAACACAGAAAACTGAACAAGAACATGTGCAAAACGAACAAGTCTGACACAAACAAAACTCAAACCCATATATATATATATATATATATATATATACACTCACCTAAAGGATTATTAGGAACACCTGTTCAATTTCTCATTAATGCAATTATCTAATCAACCAATCACATGGCAGTTGCTTCAATGCATTTAGGGGTGTGGTCCTGGTCAAGACAATCTCCTGAACTCCAAACTGAAGGGAGAATGGGAAAGAAAGGTGATTTAAGCAATTTTGAGCGTGGCATGGTTGTTGGTGCCAGACGGGCCGGTCTGAGTATTTCACAATCTGCTCAGCTACTGGGATTTTCACGCACAACCATTTCTAGAGTTTACAAAGAATGGTGTGAAAAGGGAAAAACATCCAGTATGCGGCAGTCCTGTGGGCGAAAATGCCTTGTTGATGCTAGAGGTCAGAGGAGAATGGGCCGACTGATTCAAGCTGATAGAAGAGCAACTTTGACTGAAATAACCACTTGTTACAACCGAGGTATGCAGCAAAGCATTTGTGAAGCCACAACACGCACAACCTTGAGGCGGATGGGCTACAACAGCAGAAGACCCCACCGGGTACCACTCATCTCCACTACAAATAGGAAAAAGAGGCTACAATTTGCACGAGCTCACCAAAATTGGACAGTTGAAGACTGGAAAAATGTTGCCTGGTCTGATGAGTCTCGATTTCTGTTGAGACATTCAGATGGTAGAGTCAGAATTTGGCGTAAACAGAATGAGAACATGGATCCATCATGCCTTGTTACCACTGTGCAGGCTGGTGGTGGTGGTGTAATGGTGTGGGGGATGTTTTCTTGGCACACTTTAGGCCCCTTAGTGCCAATTGGGCATCGTTTAAATGCCACGGCCTACCTGAGCATTGTTTCTGACCATGTCCATCCCTTTATGACCACCATGTACCCATCCTCTGATGGCTACTTCCAGCAGGATAATGCACCATGTCACAAAGCTCGAATCATTTCAAATTGGTTTCTTGAACATGACAATGAGTTCACTGTACTAAAATGGCCCCCACAGTCACCAGATCTCAACCCAATAGAGCATTTATTCAGTACATATTCATGTCCTGCACTTGCTGCTATTGCACTTCTGGTTAGACCCAAACTGCATTTCGTTGCCTCGTACCTGTACTTGTGTAATGACAATAAAGTTTTAATCTAATCTAATCTTTGGGATGTGGTGGAACGGGAGCTTCGTGCCCTGGATGTGCATCCCACAAATCTCCATCAACTGCAAGATGCTATCCTATCAATATGGGCCAACATTTCTAAAGAATGCTTTCAGCACCTTGTTGAATCAATGCCACGTAGAATTAAGGCAGTTCTGAAGGCGAAAGGGGGTCAAACACAGTATTAGTATGGTGTTCCTAATAATACTTTAGGTGAGTGTATATATATATATATATATATATATATATATATATATATATATATATATATATAATGACAATTGGGAGAAGCTGTTCCAAATATTTTTTTAGTTTTTAATTATCCTTGACAAATAGGAAGGGGAGGAGGACTGACTTCTATTTTTAAGAACAATTTTATTTGTACTTTGCTTAAGTTTGAGCAGTATTCAAGCTTTGAACTCCAAGCTTTTGAAATTCAATCAAGAACACCTGTTCTTTGTGCTGTTATTTATCGACCACCAGGAGCAAGTAAGGACTGTATTTCAGAACTGGCTGCTTTCTTAGTGGACATTATTCTAAAATATGATAACATTTTAGTGATGGGGGATTTCAATATCCATGTGTGTTGTCCGACAAAGCCCTTAGCAAAAGACTTTTTCAATGAAATTGATTCTTTTGGTTACATCAAATGGTGAATGGGCCTACGCACAATCGTAGGCACACTTTGGACTTGATTCTGTCATTCGGCTTAGGTGTCAAGGACATTATCATTGAGGACTTTTTGTTATCTGACCACAATCCGATTTTATGTACTGTCTCTCTTCCTTGCCAGCCAAAAAAATTTGGTCCAGCTAAAAAATGGCTTCGTCCACTAATGCCTACTACACATGTGGATTTTAATGCATCTTTTTTGGAGATGTTGCAGTGTGTGAAAGTGGATCTCTTATCTCCACATCTTGGTGTAGAAGAAGCTGTTAATAGTTTTAATTCTGTTTGCACAGAAACATTAGACTGTGTTGCACCTTTGAGGCAGGTGTGTAGAAAAAGTCTTGCTCCATGGTACAACGAACATGTTACATTTTTGCGAAAACAGTAGAAGATTTTAACGCAAATGGAAGAAAGACAAAGTACAAATTTCTTATGAAATGTTAAGAGACACCTTAGGTAAATTCCAATGGGCTGTAAAAACTGCCAGGTCTAGATATTTCTCAGATGTTAGTACAGTTTTTTACAATCGCTATGACAATTTTAAAAATACTTTTAACACATATCCTAAACTCTTAACACAGTTAGCGCAACATCTGTCTGTGTAGGCTATACAATTAACACATGTATTGTTGCTTTTACACAAAATGCATATAGTTAACACAAATTTAAAATGCTTGAACTTCTTTTACACACAAGCTCAACCAAAACCAAAACAATGGATTTTTACCACCAAATTTACCAGTGCTTTAACACTGTATGTCAGAACAGATAACACCATGTTCTAAACCTAACCTTATAGGCTAAAGTCAAGGTAAACAGCTGTTTATATTGTGAATTGAAACACAAATATATCCCCTGTATTTTATTCCATTGTTACTGAGAAACAGCTGATTGAAGTTATGCAAATACACTCACCTAAAGGATTATTAGGAACACCTGTTCAATTTCTCATTAATGCAATGATCTAATCAACCAATCACATGGCAGTTGCTTTAATGCATTTAGGGGTGTGGTCCTGGTCAAGACAATCTCCTGAACTCCAAACTGAATGTCAGAATGGGAAAGAAAGGTGATTTAAGCAATTTTGAGCGTGGCATGGTTGTTGGTGCCAGACGGGCCGGTCTGAGTATTTCACAATCTGCTCAGTTACTGGGATTTTCACGCACAACCATTTCTAGAGTTTACAAAGAATGGTGTGAAAAGGGAAAAACATCCAGTATGCGGCAGTCCTGTGGGCGAAAATGCCTTGTTGATGCTAGAGGTGAGAGGAGAATGGGCCGACTGATTCAAGCTGATAGAAGAGCAACTTTGACTGAAATAACCACTCGTTACAACCGAGGTATGCAGCAAAGCATTTGTGAAGCCACAACACGCACAACCTTGAGGCGGATGGGCTACAACAGCAGAAGACCCCACCGGGTACCACTCATCTCCACTACAAATAGGAAAAAGAGGCTACAATTTGCACGAGCTCACCAAAATTGGACAGTTGAAGACTGGAAAAATGTTGCCTGGTCTGATGAGTCTCGATTTCTGTTGAGACATTCAGATGGTAGAGTCAGAATTTGGCATAAACAGAATGAGAACATGGATCCATCATGCCTTGTTACCACTGTGCAGGCTGGTGGTGGTGGTGTAATGGTGTGGGGGATGTTTTCTTGGCACACTTTAGGCCCCTTAGTGCCAATTGGGCATCGTTTAAATGCCACGGCCTACCTGAGCATTGTTTCTGACCATGTCCATCCCTTTATGACCACCATGTACCCATCCTCTGATGGCTACTTCCAGCAGGATAATGCACAATGTCACAAAGCTCGAATCATTTCAAATTGGTTTCTTGAACATGACAATGAGTTCACTGTACTAAAATGGCCCCCACAGTCACCAGATCTCAACCCAATAGAGCATCTTTGGGATGTGGTGGAACGGGAGCTTCGTGCCCTGGATGTGCATCTGCCCTGGAACTGCAAGATGCTATCCTATTAATATGGGCCAACATTTCTAAAGAATGCTTTCAGCACCTTGTTGAATCAATGCCACGTAGAATTAAGGCAGTTCTGAAGGTGAAAGGGGGTCAAACACAGTATTAGTATGGTGTCCCTAATAATCCTTTAGGTGAGTGTATATATAAATCACAACTGAACCCATCTAGGAATTGTTCAGGTGTTGATGTTCTTTCAATCACATGACCATATGGTATACAGTAAAAGAAGACCTCTTTGGGCTGATCTTGTGAAAAAGGAACAATATAGAGCAACACAAAGAAAGTAAGAAAAATGCCTGCATGAGGGAGAGGAAGATGAGTACCAGGACAAGGGCAAGGGAAAGGCTTGGGCAAGGGAGAGAATGTCTGGACAAGGACAAGGTAGAGATTGAGGAGTTAGAATGCATGGTGGCGCTCAAAGAAAGGCCAGAATTAGGGTAACTGATAAAATACAGTTTTTTTTCCAATTGCTAACACACTAAAATTATTTAAACTGACACACAGAGAGCAAAACCTTTTCTCAAGTCTCCTAAAGTCTAAACACATTTTCTGCTTTACACACATTCTGCCATTCAAAATTACACTACATGAGCTAATTGGTAAATACATGTGCCACCTGGCCAAACACCTCTTTGGTTAATGGTTAAAGCTTCAATCAGGAAGTAAGCACTATGCAAAGACCACAGATGAGCACCTTTTTTTTACAACAGCAATGAAAGAAGTTGCAGAGAGAAGAAAAGGAAGAGGAAGAGGGAGGATGCAATTTTCTTTTTCAGTTTACTGTTTTTTGTGAGCATATTTTTGTTCAGTCCAATGTAAATATATCTGCTGTGCATATGTTGAGTTGTTTGGTGAAAATTAAAAAAAAAAAAAAAGTTTCAACAGCATGTGTGTGCAAATATCTGCAAATATTTCTGTGCATGTGAACATTCTGAAGAATTTACATATTTTAGTATTATGGCAAAGCATAGTAAAGATGAGAGTGCTTTTCATTATGCCCACCTGTGTGTAGTTGGTTAGACAAAAATCTGGTAATATGAATGAAGTGTGTGCCATTTCGTGCAAAAGTTTGATTTTGATAATGCTATATGTAGTTTTGGTTGCAGTGCTTCATTTTGCAAGATATATGAGGTATTTTGTAGTTTGGGTGTGTGGTTTTGTGAATTGTGTTAAGTATTTTTATAAAACCAGCCTAGTTTGCAAAATTGTGTGTTAGCAATTGGAAAAAACTACTATCATAGACCATGTCATAAACCACAGGCTATCATACAGAGAGGCTGGTGAACGAGTACAGCCAAATCTCAGCCGGGACACATTGGCATCCATTATCTAGAATTTTCGAGAAACCAACAGGTAGGATATTGTATAAGGGCTTCTCCTACTGCAAAGTGTAAATCATTTTACCATGTATTACAGTGACTCTATGCCTCTGGTCTCTAATATGTAACTGTATTTTGTCTATCTAAGGATTCAACACCTCCCTCAGGGGGCAGAGGAAAGCTCCTGAATAAAGAATAGGAACTTGCTATTGTCAACATGGTGATTGCTGATAATGAAATAAAACTGAAGGGCATTCTATAAAGCTACTCTGAGATGGGTCATTTGTTTTTTGTTTCGAATTTCTGCAGCAAAAGAAAAAAATGCATGCATTTACTAAAGCCAACAAAACAAAAATGTGGAGAGGCTTCAAAAGACACAATCTATGATCAATAAAATATACTGTCTATTGTATAAGGGCAGACCTGACACATAAAATAATGCAATTTCTGTAATTCCATCTGGTGTTAGTGTTTTTATGACATTGTGCTATGATTGACTAAATGTTCCTGTTGGAAGAGAACATGTGTTAGGGTTTTGGCAGACATAGTGTATTGTGTTAATGTATTGTTGTATTTTGAATTTTGAATTTTGAAGTTGGAGTTTAGTTTAAAATGTGATTTTGAGCATGAAATTAACCGTTTTGGCAATTGTGTGTTGTAGGTGTGTTGGTGTGTTAAAAGTTTGAGAAAATTGCTAAAAGTATTGAAAAAATTGTCATAGCGATTGTAAAAAAAGGTAAGAAAAAAACATCAAAATTCAAGAGTCCTTTTAGCAACAATCGATTCATTTTTGAATCCTAGATTAGAAGTGCCTGGAGATATACCTATGGAGCTATGTGAAAGTCTTTTAGATTTTTTTGTCGGGCATATATCAGACATCCGAAAGAATATACAACAATGTTCATATGTGCCTATGGATACACTTGTAACTCTGTGTTGACTGATTTTGAGCCTATTTCTTTACCCATGCTTTTAGATATTGTATGTAAGCTTAAGCCGACAGTCTCCCTTCAAGATATTGTTCCTACATTGCTATTTAAGAAAGTTATTGAGTTGATTGGTCCATTTGTATTAACAATAATTAATAAGAGTTTACTGTCTGAAATTGTTCCAACTTATTGTAAACATGCTATAGTACATCCTTTGTTGAAGAAATCAAACCTAGATAAGAGCGTGCTGTGCAATTATAGACCTATTTCAAAGCTTCCTTTTTTAGCAAAGATTTTGGAGAAAACTGTCTTTAATCAACTTGAGTCCTTTCTTACTAATAATACTATCGGTGAAGTTTTTCAGTCAGGGTTTAAAAAACAACATAGCACAGAATCTGCATTGTTGAAAGTATTTAATGGCATTTCTATGGCCATGGACCATGGTGATGTGACCTTACTTCTGCTATTAGATCTTTCAGCGGCGTTTGAAACAATTGACCATAATATTTTGATCTCACATTTAGAAAATGATGTAGGTATTAGAGGAAATGACCTGAATTGGATTAAGTCTTATTTTAAAAACAGAAGTTTTGCTGTTCAGATGGGAGAATGTATGTCGACTTGTATGTTTTTTTCACTTTATATGCTACCGTTAGGTCAGATCATGAGTAAATATGGTGTTTCTTTTCACTGCTACGCAGACGACACCCAGCTGCCTTTGAAGCCTACTGTCTCTATTGCTGTAGAGAGACTAGTAGAATGTTTTGGGGAGATTAAGATGTGCACTGTAAACCCGAATAAGTTGGCAAAACTCAAAAAAATTGAGGTAATCAGTTAAATCAAAGTTTTTAAGTTTAGAAATTCAAAGTTTAAGTAAGCAGAACTGTCAGATTTCATTTTGTACTCATACATTTTAATTGCTCTTAACTTTAAAAAAATGAGTAAGTTAATTTATACATTTAACTTAAAATTATCATGTAATCTGAATTTAAATATTTTTAGTAGTGGAAATTTAGCTAGCTATAACTAGCTAATTCAACAAATGCTAATTGATAACACAATGCTTTGATAAAAATAGCATAGCATAGCTAGCATAGCAATGGCTGAAAGTATACAGCAATATTGAACATTTAACATATACCTGTTCTCAAACCAAGCTCCACTTGTCACCATGATGGTAACTGTTTGTAGAAGCAGTCTGCATGCCTAGGTGCTTGATTTTATACACCTGTGGCCATGAGAGTGATTGGAACAACTAAATTCAATGATTTGGAGGGGTGTCACAATACTTTTGGCAATATAGTGTATCATCAATTATTAAATTAGTTAATTTTATCTATAAAGCAGTTCTGCAAAAAAATTATGTCATTGTCTAGCTCAGTTCAGTTCTCATGCAGCAGCGTCAGTACATTCAGATCAATAATATTGATAATATTGATCAATAATACAGTAAAACAACTGATGGATATTCATGTTAATATTGCTAAAGATTACATTTAATAGTGTGAATAAATTAGTGCTTTTATGGATGGATGGAAACAACCAATATGATATATCATGCATGCCTAAGTTTTATAATTATATATGCATGGATCATTGGTCTGAATGGATATTTTTAAGGATTAGTGCATCTTCCAATGCTTCACTCTACCTGCACCAAAATACATTGCTGAATAACAACAAATACCAACAACAACATGTTATTAATTTCTCTTCTTTACTTGTTAGTGCTCTGCTTATAATGCTACTCTCCACTATCAAATAAAAGAAGAAGAAGAAGAAGAAGAACTGTATCCTTCTTTAGAAACTTCCAGCAATTGGTTTTAGGTACAAAAATAACCGCATATACATTCACCTAAAGGATTATTAGGAACACCTGTTCAATTTCTCATTAATGCAATTATCTAATCAACCAATCACATGGCAGTTGCTTCAATGCATTTAGGGGTGTGGTCCTGGTCAAGACAATCTCCTGAACTCCAAACTGAATGTCAGAATGGGAAAGAAAGGTGATTTAAGCCATTTTGAGCGTGGCATGGTTGTTGGTGCCAGACGGGCCGGTCTGAGTATTTCACAATCTGCTCAGTTACTGGGATTTTCACGCACAACCATTTCTAGAGTTTACAAAGAATGGTGTGAAAAGGGAAAAACATCCAGTATGCGGCAGTCCTGTGGGCAAAAATGCCTTGTTGATGCTAGAGGTGAGAGGAGAATGGGCCGACTGATTCAAGCTGATAGAAGAGCAACTTTGACTGAAATAACCACTCGTTACAACCGAGGTATGCAGCAAAGCATTTGTGAAGCCACAACACGCACAACCTTGAGGCGGATGGGCTACAAAAGCAGAAGACCCCACCGGGTACCACTCATCTCCACTACAAATAGGAAAAAGAGGCTAAAATTTGCACGAGCTCACCAAAATTGGACAGTTGAAGATTGGAAAAATGTTGCCTGGTCTGATGAGTCTCGATTTCTGTTGAGACATTCAGATGGTAGAGTCAGAATTTGGCGTAAACAGAATAAGAACATGGATCCATCATGCCTTGTTACCACTGTGAAGGGTGGTGGTGGTGGTGTAATGGTGTGGGGGATGTTTTCTTGGCACACTTTAGGCCCCTTAGTGCCAATTGGGCATCGTTTAAATGCCACGGCCTACCTGAGCATTGTTTCTGTCCATGTCCATCCCTTTATGACCACCATGTACCCATCCTCTGATGGCTACTTCCAGCAGGATAATGCACCATGTCACAAAGCTCGAATCATTTCAAATTGGTTTCTTGAACATGACAATGAGTTCACTGTACTAAAATGGCCCCCACAGTCACCAGATCTCAACCCAATAGAGCATCTTTGGGATGTGGTGGAACGGGAGCTTCGTGCCCTGGATGTGCATCCCACAAATCTCCATCAACTGCAAGATGCTATCCTATCAATATGGGCCAACATTTCTAAAGAATGCTTTCAGCACCTTGTTGAATCAATGCCACGTAGAATTAAGGCAGTTCTGAAGGCGAAAGGGGGTCAAACACAGTATTAGTATGGTGTTCCTAATAATCCTTTAGGTGAGTGTATATGGCAGTAGTATATGCTGCCTACCAACCTCCTCCTCTGCCTCTCTATCTTTGTCTTTCCCCCTCCAGCAACTTGATGTCGTAATTCAGAACAACTTCAAATATCTTTCAAGTTGTAAAAACAAAATCATCTTTCTGTGTATTCAAAAAAAAAAAAAAAAAAAAAAGAGAGAGAGAGAAAAAGATAAAGACAAAGACATACACAATTTTACCAAAAGATTGGCTTGTTTGAGATCACAAATATTTGATATCTGTCAGACATTAGCAAACAGGATTCAGGCTTTATTTTAGTTTTTAAGAAAGAAAGTGGTTTACTTTGACACAGATTATTGTGCTGTCTATCATGACCTGAATCTATCATTCTTTACACCAAGCTTCTGACTTGCCACTTTAAATAGCTCGCTCAACACCTTAGTCGCAATTTGAAATCTCACACCGATGATGGTTCCTGCAAGACTAAAAGCCTTCATTAATGGGTCCGGAATAATGAGCCAGTCACAGTCTATTCAATTCATTTGGTGTGTGTGTGTGTGGTCTGGGTCCTGGTAAACCCTACGTAATGGGGATAAAATGCATTTGTGCAGTATGTGTTCAGCACTAGTCACATAAGAGCCCATCAATTCACCCATCATGAAGGGCAGTCTTGGATTGAGCTTACAGGTTTTCACAAAGGTTGATTTGTGGGTGAGGGACATGTCAATAGGTCTAATGTCAGCGGTCTCAGAGGTTACACTCCTCTGTGGCTGGTGGATTACAGTCTAATACAGCCTGTCACAATGGTGCACAGAGAGCACAACACACTGATTAATGCTCAGACTGTGTTGAGAATTCTACTAATAAACCGCATTTAGGCATCACTTGAATATTTGAGCATGTTATAAACGACAAGTATATTTGCTATGGCATATGTCTATTGTTTTACGGATATAAATAAATAATTCAAGGAGAAAAAAAAAATGGTAGTGGGAATTTAGAACAAGCTGCTTAATGTTAAGACAATGTTCCAAGAGGTTACCATATGTCAGTGGCACAACAAAGATGTATGTGATAATTGTGTTTTATTTGTGTGATAACTGCAATTAATTAAAACTGAATAAATAGAAGAATGCCATTTCATTGCTATAGCATCAAAAACAGCAATAGCTCTGTTTTCACTCACATAATTTTATGCAAATTTCTGGGTATCGCATTAAATATGCTGAATGAAAACTAAGATGCACATAAAATCTGCCAGTTTTTCATGCAGGAAGTGAAGATTTTGTTCTTTTGAACACATGACCTGGAAACAGTGTTTCATTTGTAAATGTTTTAATGCGATATTCCAATATTTAATTATTATATATTATTTTATTACACAGCTCTGTGGAATACTTGATTCCAGTGATATGTTATCCCCAGATAACAACCGCCAAAGTGAATAACACCGCTCATCCGGGTACTACGAGTTATCTTGACCGGTATACTTATATGCTTAACGTGTCACTCCGCTGTCGTTGACTAACCCTTGAGGAAGACCTCAAGGGTTAGTTCACCCAAAAGTGAAAATTAGCCCACGATACTCACCCTCAAGCCATCCTAGGTGTATATGACATTCTTCTTTAAGACGAATACAATCGGAGCTATATTAAAAAAGTCCTGGATAATCCAAGCTTTATAATGGCAGCGATTTCTGTTCTGTTTTTGAAGTCCATAAAAATGCATCTGTCCACAAATAAAGTGCTCCACACAGCTCTGGGGGGTTAATAAAGCCTTTCTGAAGCGAATCGATGCGTTTGTGTAATATCCATATTTAAAACTTAATAAAGTAAAGTTTCAATTATTAAATATTCAAATATTCAATTTATGGGAAAAGTGTTGAAAGTGCCTCTGCAGTTCAAATGCTTACACTACCAGTTATGGTCGTCAGAAGCATTTTTAATTGCGGGAGGCACTTTCAATACTTTTTTCATGTAAGGCAATCGGCCGGAACTTTACTTTATAAAGTTTTAAATATGGACATTTTTCTTACACAAATGCATCGCTTCAACTCAGAAGGCCTTTATTAAGTGGAGCACGTTATTTGATGGATAGGTGGATTTTTATGGACTTCAAATACAGAGCTACAACTACTGCTATTATAAAGCTTAGATTACCTAGGACTTTTTTAATATAACTCTGATTGTATTCGTCTGAAAGAAGAATGTCATATACACCTAGGATGACTTGAGGGTGAGTAAATCATGAGCTTATTTTCATTTTTGGGTGAACTATCCCTTTCAGCTTTAATTTCAACATATATGGTAAAAACTAATCTTTTCAGCAATAGATAAAGGCTTAAAGCAGTTTGGAACTGTTTTTCTTCACGGAAGCTTTGCGTAAGAGCTAATAAAATATTTAAACTCAAGACAATATTTAGTGTCTAATTTACTTGAGACAAGTAGCCGTGTAATAAGCGGGATAATGTACATCCAGCCGGTTGTTATCGCAGAATAAACCCCTTCAGAGTGACGCAAGATCCTGATCACTCTGTCGGGATTTATTCTGCGATAACAACCGGCGGGATGTACATTATCCCTTACTTAATTCACACATTTAGATGGAAACACAGCTATAGATAATATTTATAATTCCATGTGAGCACTGAATTGCAATTATATAATGGAAACTACTGAGCTAAAGCATACTTAAATGCACATTATGGAAATAAAGAAATGTCAGATATGGATATATCATAGATATAACTAAGCCTCATTCTTTCTGGTCAGAAACCAACTTAACTCAAGGTCAATATTATCTAGGTATTATATGCAAGCAGCTTGAATGCAATGCAAGTTGCTTTGGATAAAAAGTAGGCCTATCTATCAAATGCCTAAATGTAATACTCTAAGTGTGGTTTAGAGAGTCTTCTGTGAACCAATGACAAATAATGGGGAGTAATTATGATTTTGTTCATGCCATGTCATAATTACGGTAATTTTGAGATGACAACACATGACGTTACTCATGTGAATCTGCAGCGGTCAGGTGGTACAGTGGTCACATGGTCTGAAAATTCCCAGCTTACAGGTTGTAATTACAAGCTCTACGAGAACGTGAACGCTTTTTACAAGTTAAAATATCGTAATTACGGTAATTGCGACATGGCGTGAACACACCTTTAGTCTTCATGTCTTGCACTATTATTTTATGTTGACTATACAGCCACTGACAGGCTAAAGACACTATCAAATTATTAATATCTGGTCAATTACTGTTGCACCATCAAAGTCAGATTTTGAATTTGCTTCTAAACAGCATGTAAAACAAAACAAACTGTTTGGTCGCTTTACATGTTGGTCAGAGGGTCTTGTTTAGCTTATATGAAGAGAAATCTAGCAGACTACAGTGTAATTATTTGAATGAGCTTTTGCTATACTTATGTACAGTATTATTGTGGTGTTAAACATTGATTTCCCAAACCTTAAATAGAACTTAAAGACAAAAAGAGCAGTGGTTGGTCACACTGGATGTTGATCAGACTTTCTTTTATGTCTCAATGGGAAGTTCAACTGCAAAGTGGGCCTGACAGTATAGATATTCTGTCTGAGCAAAGCAGCTGTTTAATTTCTATCAGCTAACAGGTTTCATGACAACAAATTCAACAGGTGTCCCATATCGATGCCACAGTGGCATCCTCGTGTCTTTCTTAAAACACAAGATCAGACGCTGTGTAGTTGTCAGCACTTGTTCTTTTGTTCAGCGGTTGTTGGTTACATTTGTGAGGGGAATAAACAGTCAAAAAATTCCTCTGTGGCGCTATGCTGCGATGTTCGTTGCGCTTTCATTTGTCGACTAGAGCGGCGCAGGGCCATTCAGCATTGATTAACATTAGGGAGCTGTTGCTCTGCTTGAAGCTTCTACACCAGGGACACCAGCAAGCAACACAACAAGCCTTCATTTAAAAAAAAAAAAGAAAGGAAAATAATAACAAATTTTCAAAGCGAGGAGTCTTTTCATTTCATTGTCATTGTATTCCCGTACGTTGCGGAGGTGGCCTGATCACATGCCTCAGGGGCTAAAGGGGATTTCTAGCTGATTTGGTGAAGTGGCAACCTGTATCCTATATCTCCCCATGGCAACCAGCCAGGATGCTGAGGAGTGCGCTGAGATATTATAGGCTGGAAGATTAAAATGGCCCCTAGCTGTTGAGAGGGTGAGCGGGGTCCCCTCTCCCATCGCGCATGGAAGCAAATTAGCCAGCCGCAGCAGGGTGTGTTTATGTGTGTGTGTGTGTGTGTGTGTATGTGTGTGTGAAAGGCAGTGTTTACTTTGCACTCACCTCTCCCACATCTCTACAGAGAATAAGAGAAAGATGGAAAGTGTGTAAGAGAGAAAAAGCACAGCCAAGAGAATTCACTTCAGGCCAAAGCGAAGCATTTTAAATAAACACACATGAAACAGCATGTGGAAGGCATTTAACTTCCTTAATGTGACATATTTAATAGTGATATTAGGGGTGAAATGGTACATGTATTCATCGTCATGGTATGGACGTGACGGTTTAGTGCATACAGTCAGACGACCAATACAGTCAGTCACAGGCAATCCACACTCCAATCCAGAAGGGGGCGCGCACATTAATGCAAAACTGTTTGCTAACTGCCATAACAGGGAAAAGAGCAGAAGAAGAAGAGACGATCTATGCACCAACCCAAACAAGAGTTCAGATGGCACACAAGAGCTAGCTAGTAGCCTATAACGCTGAGTTTAGATTATTTTTTGTGACATGCTCTACAAGCTTCATGGAAAGGAAACCAGGACAGCAGAAAACGGCATCCTGTTTGTTTTCTTTATTTTGCTAAAGCATAATGTTTTTTTTATTGTGAGTGTGAAAACAGTTTTAATGATGTCTTACGCTTATCTTTATGATAATAAATGATGGAGTATTTTAAGTTATTTCTGCTGTTATAATGAGACAAAATCATTTGGCATTGTGCCAATTTGTGTCTCACTACTACAGTCCAGTGATGAAATATGTGTGTCCTGGTAATGCGAAGCCTTAGGTGTCGCTTCACTCGCTGTCTCCTCATGGAAAGGTGAAGTAGGCTCTTTTTCTCCTTCTCGTTCATCTTTCTGTGATTTCTTGGAAAAGTTAATATTGAACTTTGTGCATCCGCCATTGTCACCGCATGTTAATGAACTCTCATGCGCAAAGACAATGACAGCGTAGGCTACACACAACCTGTTAATCAAACCAATAAGTTTGAAAACAGCCATTGCATTTTAAGCATTTGTCAATCTATCAATTAGAGAAACAAATCAACAATTATTTTTTTTTAATGCAATCAGGAACCGAACCGTGACCCCAAAACCAAGGTACGTACCGAACTGTGACTCCTGTGTGTATAATATATATATATATATTCAACGTTCAATTTATTTATAAAGCACATATTAATACAACAAAAGTTATACAACCACAGTGCTGTACAAGGGACAAGACAACATAAAATCACATTCAAATTCTAATGTAATGTACAGCACATAGTCACAAAGCCTTAAAATCAATGAAGCGAAGCAAACAATAAAAATAAAAATAAAATAACACCTTTAACGCCACTAACACAACACTCATGTATGATCAAACGGCAAAAAATACGATTTTAAGTGTCGTTTAAACTCTCTAAGAGTGGAACAATGCCGGATATATTGAGGTAACCCATTCCACAGCCTAGGAGCAGCGCCTGCATTTTCCGGTACGTCCACGGGACCACTAAGAGATTTAATGACTCAGAGTGTAACGGTCTCTTTGGTTTCTTCACCTGGATCAGATCGGCTATATATGTTGGAGCAGTACCATGTAAGGCTTTAAAAACAAGTAATAGTGTCTTAAAATTAATCCTATAGGAGACTGGCAACCAATGTAGTTCTCTTAATACAGGAGTAATATGCTCATTTTTCCGAATGCCTGTCAGAATTGCAGCGTTTTGGACCAGCTGTAATCTGTCTAAGCTTTTGTGTTGAACACCAGTGCATTACCATAGTCCAATCTTGAAAAAATAAAAGCATGAATTATCTTTTCAAGGTCCTTCTGTGACACAAAGGATTAGAGATTTAGAGATTAGTCTGAAAAAAAGTTTTAACGACTTTATCTGTTTATCAAATTTGAATGCACTATCACAAACTTAACCTAAATTTTTTACCTGATGCATCCGAAAAGGGGATCATGAACCCAAGTCAATTCTGAAAGTATCAAGAGACAAATAAAATCATTTTGGTTTTTGATTTATTTAGACACAGAAAACTAGCAGGCATACTGCGGGAACTGAATCAAACTAATTTATTTTATTTATTTTTATAAAAACTAATAACCAACACAACACTTGTTCACATGCTAAGTGTAACTTTTGTAGCATGCAAGTAATGATCAATTAAAAAACTTGTCCTCTGGCATTAGCACAGTTACAGCTCATTGAGAACAGCTCTTTCACATAGCCACCCACAGCCTAACCACAAGGTCTACACTTCACGACAATGGTAACCTCAAAAATCAACATAACATAACTCTTTTAAATGTTAAATATAACTGAACACCAAACTTTAACAGGTCTTTCCCTTTACTAAAAAACACATTAAACAGCACTCAATTTCAACATTTACTCTCCTTAGCTATCCCTATGCAAAACATGCTGGGAACTAGAAATCACTGCCCAGTTCAGTCAGCACAACATAAATGATTCATGTAGTTCCAACACAAATGGTTTAGGTTAACTTAACATTTTACAAATGTCATTTAATTTAACATAATAAAATTGAGTGCATTCATGACCTCAAGGCTAGATTATTGTAATGCTCTACTGGGTGGTTGCCCCGCTCGCTTAATAAATAAACTGCAGCTGGTCCAAAACGCATCAGCTCGAGTTCTTACTAGAACCAGGAAGTATGACCATATTAGCCCGGTTCTGTCAACACTGCACTGGCTCCCTATTAAACATTGCATACATTTTAAAATCTTGCTAATTACTTACAAATCACTAAATGGTTTAGCTCCCCAGTACTTGAGCGAGCTCTTAACGCATTATACTCCATCACGTTTATTGCGGTCTCAAAACTCTGGCCAGTTGATAATACCTAGAATATCAAAATCAACTGCAGGTGGTCGATCCTTTTCCTATTTAGCACCCAAACTCTGGAACAGCCTTCCTAGCATTGTTCGGGAAGCAGACACACTCTGTCAGTTTAAATCTAGACTAAAATCTCTTTACTATGGCATACACATAAAACATTTTTAATTTATATTTTATTCAAATTGTTAGGCTGCATTAACTAGGTCAGCCGGAACCGGGAACACTTCCCATAACACGTGATGTACTCGTTACATCATAAGAGGAATGGCTTCTACGCTAATGTTAGTCTCTCTGTTTATCCCGAGGTTTACTGCAGTCAGCCGGATCCGGGCCGTATCCAGATCAGATGGTGGACCAGCGCCCAGACATTACCAACGCATCCCTGAAGTGTCTGCAGAGACCGTGTCAATTAGTCTACCCTCTGAAATTGCTCATCGACATGGCATCCTCAATGGATCCATCTCCGGCGTGATGACTCCGATATTTCGAATATTCCTATTTAATAATTGTTTAATCGACACGCCATCCTCAATAAACCCGGCGTGATGCCTCCGATCTTTCGAATAATCCGATCTAATATTACTTCTGACCTATAAGGCTGCCAAAATAATAAACATACACTGTTTGTTAATTGGCCAGAGGAGAACTGGCACCCCGACTGAGCCTGGTTTCTCCCTAGGTTTATTTTTCTCCATTAGGACACCTGATGGAGTTTTGGTTCCTTGCCACTGTCGCCTCTGGCTTGCTCAGTTGGGGACACAAAATTTTCAAATAAATATCCAAATAAATTTAATTACTAAACTAAATTATATCAACTACATTACTTGAATATATATGATAATTGAAATGAGCTGATGACATCACCGTTTTCTCCAGAGCGGCTGTACAGCCGAATCAAAATCTGTTCATTATTTTCCTGTTTAACACTGTGAAGCTGCTTTGAAACAATCTGCATTGTAAAAAGCGCTATATAAATAAAGTTGACCTGACTTGACTTGCAAATGGCAATTAAGTAAAAACCTAAAGATTTGTGTTGTTTCAGCTTATTTTAATTTTTTTAAATAAACTGAGCAAACAGCTAGAATAAGCGTACCTGGCACATGCACAAACTTTAAAATAAGTTCTGGTTAAATGTCCTCCCGCAGATCTGGGATTAAATTCAAACCATTCATTTCAGTATAGATTCTTAAAGATACAGAGGTGCACTGAAAAAAAAATATTTTTACTGCTTGTTCAAATTGCTTAATTAAAATTAACTAAAGCAACACAATTGCTATACATTTTGTATACTTAATTTGATTGTGTTCAATCCACTTAAATATAAGTCAAATTGAAGTTTACTTAATCCGTTTGTGTTGAAATTACATGAATGATTTGTGTTGCATTAACTGAAACTGGGCAGGGCTTGTTAATTCCCAGCATGCTTTGCATATGGCTAAATCAAGAGAGATTAAATGTTGTTATTTATATGTAAAAGTGTTATTTTATGTATTTTTGAGCAAAATGAGAAAGGGGGAGACTTGTGTTTAATAGTGTTTAATATTCAATTATGTTGGAATTATTTAAATGTGACAATTTAAATTACAGTGAGTTACCATTGTGGAGAAGAGTGGAGCATTTGCCTAGGCTGTGGATTAAAACAACTAACGTAATAATGGCTTCGCTAAAAGAGCTTTTAATGCTAGCTAGTGCAGTATTACAATTCATTTGTTCAACATTAAAATATATAAAATTTAAGTGGATGAATGAATATATGAAACTGAATGCCTGAATCATGTCAGGAAGCCATATGAAATTCATTTTGAGACTACTTAATTGGGTCACTTAAAATGTATTCATTCCATGATGAAGTTACATGAACAAAGTATGTTTGTTTAACTTAATTGATTCATGTGGGACCGATGTACACAATTAAATCATGTAAATCCAACACACTTTTTTTTCAGTGTGTATAAAATAAATAAAATTCACTGTCTTCACTGTAAATAAAATAATTTGTCAATAAAATAAAGATAATTAATATTATTATGATTCATAATAATGATAATGGTGTATCATTGTATGGCATTATGAATGTATGTTTTATTGAACATTGACAGGGCAACACTTTTTGTGGGAAAATAAATTATGCAAAATATATTACTTATCTTAAGTTTTCAAGTATTTATACAACACTCTCATCACCTAATTTACATTGACTTTAAGTTGTATAAATACTTGAAAACTTCAGATAAAGTAATATATTTTGCATAATATAATATAAAATATAAAAGTTATTTCTTGTTCAGTGCAAACAATTTATTGTATTGAATAAATACATGGTCATTCAAATTTGATCACTGTAAAAATACAGAAAGATCCCGAAAGCTTCTTACAATGTTCCGGAGCAAATTCAATGTAATTTTCATTTTCATTTATTTACAGAAATAATAAATGCTATTTTATATGATTAATATTTCATTACAAATATAGTGATTATCTCAAAGGTGGACACCCAACTTAAAGGGATAGTTCACCCAAAAAATGAAAATGCTGTCATACTTACCCTCTAATTGTTCCAAACTTGTATGAATTTCTTGTTTTTTAAATGAAATGTAGCCTATTTATTATCACATCAATTAATGTGCCTTTACCCCAAATACAATACTTATACACATTTTCTTCAGTTATTAAAACAACTGTTGATTTAATTACTTTGAACAAAATAAAAAACAAAAAATAACAATAGCTTTGTCTCAAAATATATTTTGTCATTTTAACGATTCTCTTTTGCTAGATTAATCTATAAAACATAAAATATTAGATAAACCACACAGACTTGCATTGCCACCCACGTTTGCTCCACAGATGAGTTGAAGTTCCCAGAAACGCGGATGTTAAGAAATGTGCTTCTTTTTTTTGGCATCTATTATACTGTATGAGAAGAAAATTAAATTAAATGTGTATTTTACCACAGTGCGCCTTTAGCCCCATTGTACCCTACCATTATTCTATTTAAAAAGTTTTTATACTTTAAAAACACACATGGTTGCATTTTTGCAATTTCCAACTTGCAATTACAATAGTCCCTAATTGCAAAAAACATCTCTCAGCACGATCCTTCAGTTTTAAGTGAAAGGACTACAAGGTACACTCACTTTGAATAGTTTCCAAGAGAAACCATTGAAATTCCAACCCATCTGTTTGCTAAAGTAGCTAAAACTAATTATGGCTGAGAGCATGTGTGTTACTATCCTCTGACCTCTTCGAGGAGGTAATGCTATGATGCTAATGGCAGATGGAGGAAGAACACATGCCATTAAAAGCTGCGGATGTTCAGTTTGGGCTTTTCGGCGTGTTCGCTTTGAAACTCGGGCAACCTGCGATTGCAGGAAACGAGAGTCCAACAAGTTTTTCCACTTAGCCGATTTGCTCACTTAGACACATAGTCGGTTCCCATCTGGGAGAGACCACACAGCAGAGAAACGTTGTCTGAAGTGAATTAGACATATTACAGACAAGCTCAGCTCGCATGACTGAAACATCGCCGTGAGATTTGGAGGCAAGAGACATGATGTATATTTCCCGGATATGTTAAGCTAGTGACCACCTCACCTGTCACTGAGGTCTCTCAGAGAAGGTTGTTAAAACCCATCTCAGGATATAGCGAGGGAGAGTCGGAGAGCATGTTGAAGGACGGGGGTTGACCTCTCTGCCTTTTTCTTCTTTTTGACTGGAGCCTCCATCTAGCTTGAGAAGTAACTCTAATGAGCAGAGCCCATCACTGCAGATGCCAGCTGCCTCTTTCAAACACCACCGTGCTTACAATTTCTTTCTCTCTCCCTCGCTGTCAGTCTTTCTTGACGGCACCACACGCCTCCAGGTTCGGCCCTGATCTCTATTATGGTCCTCCCATCTGCCACAGGGTGTCATGGGGCCCAAACTCAACCACAGGGCCCTTGTCAGGACCAGGCAATGAGGGACGTGAAGTAAAAAGAAAGGAGGATGTGACACAGAGGATGGATGGAGGGCTGCGGAGTGACTGCCTCCCTCATCACTGGTTTCTCGTTCGCCTTCATTCTCTGGCCCCCTGTCAGTATTGGTGACAAGAGCCACTCTCATAAAAACTTAATGAAGCGTCTTGGTAAAGGAGCGAAAGCCAGGGCTCACAGATTGAAGGCCTGTGTGAAGTTTGGGGAGGGACAGGTTATGCCTGACATCCACAGCTATCATTTTAAAACTCCAGCCAAGATCTATTGGGAGAAAAATGAGATACAGAAAAACTCAGAGAAGCAAGCTGACTTTTTTTCATGGTAAACAGGAAATTAAATGGGTTGTTGTAACAGTAAATGCATGATAGGAGATTTACTTCTTTTTCACTGACAGGGTGCAGATGCTAAACCTGCACGGCCACTTTCTGCAAGAAAAGAAAAGGTAGCTGTCTTAAATCAAGAATCAGAAACATCAAAATCAAGAGGGTGAGAATTTCCTCCTCAAGGTCATCAGTTCTACCCCTCTCAAACAATCTTAGAACATGTATGTGTGTGTACGGCAGCTACTCACAACCTAAGCACAAGCTCACCTCTTCACCACAATGGTAACAAAAACTCCATTAGGCATGGCAAAACTTTATCTAGTTGGAATTAATTAATTTAAGTTCATACAACAAGATTACAACATATCATTTTAAACAAATTAGATTTTGTTGGAAAAGTTTTCCTTAATTTAATTAAGGTTAAGTTTTTTCTTTTGAGTGTAGAAATAGGTTCTCATAAATGAGAAATGTGTGATAGACTGTAGAGAAGCTTTTGGGAAAATGTGTAATTTGGGCTCAGATGCAGGATGAAATGAAGCAAATGTAAAAGAGGGGAATAGATGCCCACACAGCTATATGCTTTATTAGGAACAAAGTAACATTTCACACACTTAGGTCCTTTTTCTTTTTACTTGTGGAAAACAAAAACAAAAAATTAATATCACTCTAAATCTGAATAAAATATGTTATCATTTTACCAATCCAACATCATTAATAAAGTAAGCAGTATAACTTGTATAAGGGTCTAAAATAAACTATTTATAAAAGAAATGATTAGCAATTTCTGTGCCGCCTTTCTATAAAATACAAAAGGTAAAATTCTACGTTTCGGGATATGCTGGCAACTCTTTTCCATTAGGGCCAAAATTGATATCACAATCGATACGATATAATTCCGATATCGGTATGAACTATATAAAAGCCGTAGAAAAACTGTCAAGAATGCCCACAAAGGTCTGTACCTACAAACTTCTAAAAAAAAACACCTCCTATAAAACTATATAATATTTTAGAAATAAAAACGGTACAAATAAATTAACGTTCACCTTTTATTTGTATTTAGCCTTTATACAAACAAGAAATGTGAAATCACCGTCAAATAAACATAAGACTCTCACTCACTTTATTAATATGAATATCTTTAACTTTAAACTATAATGTAGGCGGATTATATTATTCTTAATATAGATTAAAACATAAGTGCTTCAGCCAGGATAAAGAATATGAAAAGTGCTCAGATTTGCTGAAAACTAAATCTCAGAATATTCTATCAGGTGGAACTGCTTCAGATGGTGGAACAGATTTGATGTGTTCCCGCTGCTAGTCGGCACCAGGGGTGTAAATCGGACGGTTCATCGCGATTAGTAACCGCAGTCACTCCAGCTGACGGTGACGTCACGTGCATACCCTCAATACAGAGCACAGAGCACTTATGCGCATCCCGTGTGCAGAATGATGCGCTTGAAGCAACACAGTCACAGCGTGCAGCGCTCATATGCAGCAGTTTATTGAGCATTTTCTTTTAACAGTTTTACATTTTAGTATGAAGAACGATTCATAGCGCTCTATTCTACTAATATGCATACACCTTTATCTACTGAAGCACAAAGAATAAATAAAAGAAGACTCAATTCAGTGGCCTATTTGTGTTCTGTTTGAGATGAGTGTGCGCTGCTTTTTGCAAGGCTTTAAACACGAACAAATGATAAACTTTCGTGAAGCACTGTCCGAGCGCCTATCACAAGCTCTGAAAGGTAATTTAAATGAGAATGAACACGTTGGCGATAATACATAGACTGACATTGTGTGAAAATGTGGAGAGTGTTAAAACAAATGTGCCTCTTAAATATATAAATAGCCTACAGGTATCGATTTTTAATGCTTGGCATCAATGCATCGTATCGTTAGACATTAGATCGATGCATCGATCTATATTGATGCATTTACACCCCTAGTCGGCACCACTCTCCGGCACATTTTGCAGCACACTGAAACCTGAAGTTTATCAGATCTTAGATAGCCGAACCACTTCCACGCCACTGAATTAGTCTTTCCTCTCTTATCAACTATTTCTTCTGCTTTCTCCTTACTTGTGGAAGCTTGTTCGGTCACATTTGTATTGCGGTCAGGGGTACTCATTTTGTAGCTAAAACTTGCTGAGCACCGTCTGTGGTCATCACACAAGTAGCCAATTGTGTTCTGCTCTTTCTGAAGGCTGAGCCCTGAACATCAGTCAGTGAGAAATGCTGTAATCGAAATATCGGAATATAGATATTGTCCAGCCCTATTTTCCATTTAGTAACAGTAAATTGTGACTGTCAAACTTCAATATGAGAAAACAGCATGGTCCATGTGCTGTATCACAAACCCTTCACTCTCTGTGTCAAACCGTGAGGTAAGGTGAAGATTAACGTCAGTGACATTTGGTCACAAGACACACAAACTAATAATGAAATCACACAGGATGTGTCTATCAGCACCATATTTCTTTTGTGAGCTATAATGGAGGGCATATTTCAGTCTGTTCAATACACAAAAGCTATCTTATGGCTTAGAAAACTTGCAATATACACTATATTGCCAAAAGTATTGGGACACCCCACCACATCATTGAATTCAACAGATGTTTAAAATCAAGCACCTAAGCATGCAGACTGCTTCTACAAACATTTGTGAAAGAATGGGTCGCTCTCAGGAGCTCAGTGAATTCAAGCATGGTACCGTATAGGTTGCCACCTGTGCAATAAGTCCATTCACGGTCAACTGTTAGTGGTATTGTAACAAATGTGGAAGCAATTGGGAACAACAGCAACTCAGCCACGAAGTGGTAGGCTACGTAAAATCACAGATCGGGGTCAGTGCATGCTGAGGCACACAGTGCACAGAAGGCGCCAACTTCAATAGCTACAGACCTTCAAACTTTGTGTAGCCTTCAGATTAGCTCAAGAACAGTGCGTAGAGAGCTTCATGGAATGGGTTTCCATGGCCGAGCAGCTGCATCCAAGCCTTACATCACCAAGTGCAATGCAAAGCATCAGTTGCAGTGATGTAAAGCACGCCGCCACTGGACACTAGAGCAGTGGGGACGTGTTCTCTGGAGTGACGAGTTTGGTGTGGAGGAACTTGACTGGCCTGCACAGGGTCCTGACCTCAACCCGATAGAACACCTTTGGGATGAAGAGTGGAGACTGTGAGCCAGGCCTTCTCGTCCAACATCAGTGCCTGACCTCACAAATGCGCTTCTAGAAGAATGGTCAAAAATTCCCATAAACACACTCCTAAACCTTGTGGAAAGCCTTCCCAGAAGAGTTGAAGCTGCAAAGGGTGGGTCAACTCCATATTAAACCCTACGGATTAAGAATGGGATGTCATTAAAGTTCATGTGCATGTAAAGGCATACGTCCCAAAACTTTTGGCAATATAGTGTAGGTTAAATGATACTTTCATGGACTTTTTTCTCTCACTTTAGAGCTTGCCACCATTAGTTCTCATTCACTTACATGATAAAGAGCCAGCTGGATATTCTTCAGAAAAGCAGCTTTTGTGAAGTAAGTCAATCATATTGGTTTACAAAGACATGAGTTAGAATAAATGATGACAGAATCATTTTTGTCTGAACTATTCCTTTAAAACTGATTTCTTTCCTCATTGAAGTTGAGCTTGTTAAATTGTCTTTGCATCTGACATTCATCTTGAAAGGGCAGTCCAAAAAAAAAAAAAAAAACCTCAAAAGATTAGTGCCTAGCACTTGAGCATAATGAGCTCTCTTAGTCACAAATCAATAGTCAGTTAGGAAGGGAGGCCCCTCTTGAAGGTAATCTGCTGTATCTTATAAGAAGCCTTTGATTCGCTGCACTTAGGAAACAAATAGGCGTTTGCTTTTGTGTCAAATGGGTTTACATTAAAAAAAAAAAGTGTAACATTAATTCTGATTGATAATAAAATGCAGCTTCACAAACTGCAGCTCTTGTGGGGTGTTCCCAGTCTGCAGTGGTCAGTATCTATCAAAAGTGGTCCAAGGAAGGAACAGTGGTGAACCGGCGACAGGGTCATGGACGGCCAAGGCTCATTAATACACGTGGGGAGCGAAGGCTGGCCCGTGTGGTCCGAACAAACAGACAAGCTACTGTAGCTCAAATTGCTCAAGAAGTTAATGCTGGTTCTGATAGAAAGGTGTCAGAATACACAGTGCATTGCAGTTTGTTGCGTATGAGGCTGCATAGCCGCAGACCAGTCAGGGTGCCCATGCTGACCCGTCCACCGCTGAAAGCACCAACAGTGGGCACGTGAGCATCAGAACTGGACCACGGAGCAATAAAAGAAGGTGGCCTGGTCTGATGAATCACGTTTTCTTTTACATCACGTAGATGGCCGGGTGCGTGTGCGTCGCTTACCTGGGGAACACATGGCACCAGGATGCACTATGGGAAGAAGGCAAGCTGATCGAGGCAGTGTGATACTTTGGGCAATGTTCTGCTGGGAAACCTTGGGTCCTGCCATCCATTTGGATGTTACTTTGACACGTACCACCTACCTAAGCATTGTTGCAGACCATGTACACCCTTTCATGGAAACGGTATTCCCTGGCAAAATAAAGCAAAAATGGTTCAGGAATGGTTTGAGGAGCGAGTTTGAGGTGTTGACCTGGCCTCCAAATTCCCCAGATCTCAATCCAGTCGAGCATCTATGTGCTGAACAAACAAGTCTGATCCATGGAGGCCCCACCTCGCAACTTACAGGACTTAAAGGATCTGGTGCTAACATCTTGGTGCCAGATACCACAGCACACCTTCAGCGGTCTAGTGTTGTCCATGCCTCAACGGGTCAGGGCTGTTTTGGCAGCAAAAGGGGGACCAACACAATATTAGGTCATAATGTTATGCCTGATCAGTGTATACTGTATATTTATATACCGAATGAAATATTATTATACTAAGGCATATATATTTTTTATATTAGACAGGATTACAGAAGTTTTTAGTCAATGTCTATTAAACTATTATAATCCATAGGGTAATATTAAAGTTGCCCAAATTATTTTTTAGCAAGTGTGTGCTTTTATACATTTAGCTATAGTAGGCTACACAAATTTGGGGTCAGTACTTTTTTTTTATTTGTATTAATACTTTTATCCAGCAAGGTTAAATTAAATTGATCAAAAGTGACAGTAAAGACATTGTTTTAGACATGTTTTTAAATGATTTCTAAAAAAAGTATCAGGGTTTCCACAAAAACATTAAACAGCACAATGTATATTTATTGAGCATCAAATCAGCATATTAAAATGATTTCTGAAGGATCATATGACACTGAAGACTGGAGTAATGATGCTGAAAATTCAGCTTTGCATCACAGACATACATTATATTTAAAAATATATTCAAATAGACAGATACATTGTAATAATATTTTACAGTATTACTCTTAAATGCTTTCAAAAATCTTACCAAAAATCTTAGTTTACATTTAAAAATTTACAGTCAAACAAAAGAATATCTGCTATTTGAAAAAGGGATGATCCCTTTTAAAAAGAAATATGATTTCATTGGGTATTTAAAAGAAAATGCTCCATTTTATGGAGTTCTACATCCTCTGGGCCAAATTTCATCATCATTGTTGAGCTTTTCCATAGCTCATAGTGACATAAAGAGGAACATGACTGAATTTTTGACATCATTTCTACTCTTCCAGTTTCTCTTTTTACATGACTTCATTACAGGCTTACATAAAACTGGCACACCATTTTGGGGCAGCTGATAATTTGGGAACTGCTGGCAGCCGTTGACTTGATGCAGATTTCTGAGTTTCCAGAAGACAGAAAGCCATACCCCACTTTCCGAAGATGCTCGAAACAACCCTACCGGGACTCTTGTATAGCAGATGGTGTACAGTGAAACACGCTGCTCTTATATGATTTCTAATGCGCCACTCTCGTGTCATCACTCCCCAGACTCATCCTGGCATAAATTTGTGTTTGGGAACTACTCTCATTTTTTTATTAGTGTTTAGAGGGCTGACAGCTTCACAAAGGTCATGATGGGGATCTTATAGCAAATGCTAGTGCTTAGTGTAGATGTATCTATGGGAATGTCAGAGCGGTGTACACGCAACAAACAGGCAGGCAATTAAGAGTGCTGTCTGCTTTATCTGCTCTGACTCTGGAAATGTGTTTTTTTCATTCGTTCCCCAGTAGGTACCACAATGACTGGAATGTGCACATTAAAATCACATCATCTGTGTAAATTAATGATGATGTGGGCTATTTAATTTGAAACTCTGTGGCTGTGGTGCTAAACCAAATAGGGGAGACCAGAGAGTGTTGTAACACAGGGTCAGTTGTAACACTGTCAGTTTGACAGTTCAGAAAATAGCTATGGCGATGTCATTAATATCATACACTCGCATCACCTGTTTGAGCTCAAAGTGGCAGGTTACTGTGAGCAACATTGTACATTTTATGACCAAAAAACTGATTTTCAGGAAGGAAAGTAAAAATTTCTATCAAGAATATTTTTTTGCCTAACAATACTTGTGTTGTACATACAGTTATTTGACTCGCATAAACTAAAGTACGCTAACTTCAAACCTACATGCTAAAACAGTTAGCTAAGTTATGGCTGTTTGAGGTGGGGAAAGTTGTAACAGTTCATTAAAAATGTTACAACCAACCCCTTGTTGATTCCAGCTATTAATCTCATCCTCTAAATTAATATGAGTTTTTGTTGCGCATTGAGGGATTTACAGTATGTGTTAAATATGTTTCCATCATAGTTTATGCACGTCTTCTTATCGGATAAAACATTAGGGGAGACCGGGTGTTGTAACACAGGGTTAGATGTAACACTAAGTTTGACAGTTCAGAAAAGTGCTGTAACATCATCAATACACTCCCATCTTCTTTTTGAGCTCACAAGAGAAATTGTATGTGACTGTCAGCAAATTTGTAAATTTTATGACCAAAAAAATGATTTTCAGGTAAGAAAGTACATTTCTTGATCGGGATTATTTTTTGCCCAGCAATCATTAAATTGTAGGTACAATTGAAGAGTTCACATGCAAAAGTCGCTAAACGCCACCTCCGTCAAAAACGAAATAATGATATTGAGCGTATGCTCTGCGCACATAATATACGTTTGTCAAATTTCATTTCAAATCCGCTAAATCCCAGCATCAGCCCAATCAGAAATACCAGTTTGTTGGCAGAAACCTCTAAACGTCACTTCCCTTTGTCAGCAAAATCCTCTAAGTCCACAGAAACCATTAATCGAATCATATGATTTCAAGATGAATGACGCTGTGCGAAAGAGCCGTCTTTCATTTGCCAAGCTTCCATCGTTACAGTTGCAATGACATGATTTTGCAAGTAGCAAGTAGACACAACAGTGTTCCTTGTGCTTCTGTAAAACTCTGAGGGAAACGGATGTGGCAGTCACTTTGCATCACAGCTCCCCCTACTGTGTGGATCAGTTTCTTCATTGTTACATTTTGAATTCTGCTTTTATCATTTGCAATGTTTCCAGTTGCATCTTTAGTGATTTTGCAACTGTTTACTATGTCTTTTTGTCCAAACTTGTGGACTTAGAGGTTTTTGCAAAAAAAGCACACATGGACTTTTTAAAGACAGTTAAATTTGTTAAATTTGAAAATAAGGCATTTCAATAACTGACTAATAACCTTTTCATTGCCATTAAAGTGAAATTACTGAACCTAAACATAGGAGCCTGATAAAAAAAAAAAATTGCTAATTTAAAAGAAAACATGTCAAATGGACTTGTAGCTATGGTAGCTATTTCTTTAGTTTAATTTGATGCTTTGTGCAGGTATTTATGCTAACTTTAAACCCACATGCTAAAACAGTTAGCCTTGTTGTGGCTGTTTGGGGTGGGGATAGTTGTAACAGTTTATTAAAAATGTTACAACCAACCCCTATGATGAGTCCAGTTATCAATCACATCTTCTGTTGAGGCAAAGTCAACAGAACGCACAAGTTTCTGTGCACATTATTAGAATTTATGCACATCTTGATGTTTCCATCCAGCGTTTTTTATGCAATATCTCAAAATTCACATGAAAATAGGTGGATCTTGGAAACATAGCTAGTGACTGAACCCTTCTGTGACAGGAATACAGTACACTCACAGAAACACATGCAGCAATTGTTTTGCACTACATAATGTTATAAAAAAATACAATAGGGCCTATGATTTTTTTTTTTTGTCAGCTTAAATTGTTTACATTGTTCAAAACTGTTTTTTCTTTGTTCTTCAATGATGTTTATGCATACATTTAGATTGTGTGGATCTTATTTCAGCAAATTACCTCTCATTGTTACATCTCTCCCCAGCTAGTGTTACAACACACCCCAGTAGTGGCGTAGGTTGTAACAAAAACTCTTTGTGTTTGACATTAACTCACATAACCTGTGCTTGATGTCCATGTGGGTTATATTTGCAGACAAATGTGGCTACCACGTATCAAATGTTGAGAGACCTAGCACAAACAACCACTGAGTTTGTTTGATGCTCAAACAAAAGGTGTTGCTTTCATCCCTGGGCTCAACCAGTTGTGTGAGTTTGGGGCGAGGCTACCCTTTTTAGTGGCAGTTAATGGGGTGTCTTTCTTTTGCAATTCCTTTGGTGAGGCTAGTAGTGCAGAAATTACAAGTTTCATTTTTAATTAACAATGTCCTGAAGAAGAAAAAGAAATACATTTTAATTTTTTTAAGAGAAGAGCTTGCATGCCTGCAGAGCGCAACAGTGTTCCAGAAAAAAAAAATCCCATTAATTTTCTCCATAGAGAAATCTACTTGATATCATGATGAGCAGTTCATTGTACCATAAAAGACAGTATATACAGAGTACATATGTCTTTTATTCTGATTTTCAAATCGAATTAAGTACTTTTGTGATTCATCTCAAAGCTGATTGGTTTGGTTCAAGACTTAGAACTGTTTATTGAATTAGCTTTTTTTAGGAAAGCTGGACCCACTTTATATTAGGTGTCCTTAACTTCTATACAGGGCCGTGCACAGGGGGGTGGCCCGGTGGCTAGAGCCAATGCCCCTCTGCCCTCATTGACTGAGGTGCCCCTCTTGCCCCCTTCCCTCCCTCAGCCACAGAGGATTAATCCGCTCCATGTTTTTTCCGCTCGCTCCGCAGCATCGCTCACATTCTATGGCAGTGCCTGCTCTCTGTGGAGACAATAGTTCCAGAATGTCGTCCCATTAACAGGTCGATTACAAACTACAATCCACATTACAGACAGTGGTTGATCCGCGGAATTAGTAGTTTGTTTTTGTATTTCTGTCGGTAATGTTTTGCTCCTTGTCTTCTAATAGCCTAGTGCTAACAACTTATGCAAAATATTCACGTCCTTGGAAGATAATTAATTGTCTAATCAAATGATCATACCTGATCTGATCTAATATAACTAAACAACACACAATTTGCTGTTGTCGGCACACTTTGTAGACAAAAAGGGAGGCTAAAGTCAGTTCAACATTGCAAACATGGATTCAGAGCTCCATGCCAGCAGGTACATCATCATAAAGAATATTTAGCTGACAGTTTGTCACATTTTAACTCCTGTAAAGTACGCTATATTTCCCACAATTGTGAGTTATATCTATAACATACATCATATTTATAGTGTTTTATTAAGACCATATTAATACTATACAAAATTTAAAAAGGTAATATACTATAAATGTTCTAAATGAGTTGTATCTTAGCATAGTAGGGTACAATGGGGCTTAATGCACACCCTAAGAAAAGTGTGCTTTTCAAAATATATATATGTTTGTATTAAACATAGCTGGAGCAACAGATTTTATGTGAAAATAAATCATAAAAAATGGTTTGTTTGTTTAAAAATCTTATAAATGTATGAGGTGGCGAGGGGGGCCTTTTACCCCACAGACGCACAGGGTCAAATCAGCATGGGGCAAAAGATACAGTATTAATACAAATACTTTAGCTAAAATAATGTTTAAATCATGTCTTAGTTAATACTTGTTCAAAACAATCACTTTAGCAAAGTATGTACTATTTTCTGTTTATTTTGATAAATAAAATAATTAGTTATTGTTCAATAAATATACTGTCATTAAAATATGTTAATATAAAAATATATTTAAAAAATACAGAATCAAAAATTATTTAAAAAAGTAAAGATTCTGAAAGAATTAAATGATAATTCAATTAAATAATATAATCATTTTTAATAAAGCTTTACAGTAGTAACAAATAACTAAAATATGATATTTTATTATATGATTAATATCATATTTTAAATATGATGGTTTCATTATAAATATGATGATTATCTCTAAGGTGGACACCCAACTTAATATATGATATTTCCCATCTGAATCTAACCATGTCATGTCAACAAATGGAAAAGTCAGCTAACTATTTATTATCATGTTAATTATTGTGACTTTTACCCCAAATGCCATACTTTTACATATTCTTCTGTCATTGAAAAACTGTTGCTTTAATTTCCTTGAACAAAACTGAAATTCATTAACAAGACTTTTGTTTCAAAATATATTCAATAGTTATAACGATTCTCATTTGCTACATAAATCTACAACATTAAAAAAAAAAAAACATTAAATATGAGATCAAATTAGCGCAGAATCAACTTTTTGGAGGAGTAATTACAACAACATAAATTGAATTAGCACTGAAACCTAACAACTGTTTTTACAATATGATTGTTATTCATTCTTTATATTAAGATGATACTCAGCCCCCTTATAGTGCCCCTTTTTTTGTTTTGGGCCCCTGCCCCTCAAAATGTCTGTGCACGGCCCTGCTACTATGTACTAACATTTTAATTAATCATTTGATACAATGCACTTATTGTGTACATACATGTTTTTACATTGTACTTACATTTTAAAAATTACCTGCATGTAATTACATCTGTAATTAATTTCTGTAATTACTGTTGACCCTTCCCTTACACCTAACTCTACCCTTAAACTTACCCATACCACCACACCTGTCCCTAACTTTAAACGTATCCCACCTCAATATCAACAAAAATATTTTGCATTACAATATGAACACAATAAGTACATTGTACTTATTTTTTGATGTAAGTACATAGTAGTTAAGGTCACTGTGAGGTGGACGAGCGAGAGACGTGGGAGGCGCGATTTTGAGTGCAGGTCTCGAGTCCTCTCATGAGGGAGCTCGAACGCATATAAGGACGAGCGACACCAGTGAAGGACGAGAGAGGACCAGGACTGGACTTTACGTTGTGTTTTGTTTATGTTTTATTATGTGTGTGCGTGGCAGCCGTCCGTGAGGGGCTGCCCGTGTTACTTTCGTTTTGTTTATTTATTTATTAAAGTCTTTTAAATGTTCGCCGGTTCCCATAACAACAAACTGTATTACAGCCACCTAATATAAAGTGGGGCCGGAAATGAATGGGTAAAATACTTACAGAACCATGGCTATTTTGTCACTGTTATGCTGTTTTACCTTAGGTAGCTGCTCAGGGCTGCTGGCAAGATGGCTGATGAGGGGACTGACTTGTCTAAAAGGGACTTTGGTTGGATAGAAAGAGGGAAACCTTATGTAGCCAATGGTGATTTTTCTTCATAGGTTGGTTTCGTGACAGCGGCGTGTTTTGGCTCACGTGTTTTATTTTGATCTATAAATACAGTGGTTGGCGTTTAGGGTGTGTGCGTTTCACCGTCACGAGTGACGGCATCGGACTTCCGGTGTGGCGCGGGAGTGTTTGTGCGGTAAGGAGCTGCTGGTTGTGGCTGTGTTTTATACCTGGTGTTGACGGGGGTTTGATAAGCTTGTTTCTTTTAGTGTGGACTGAGGAATCCTGTGGCACTGTTGCAAACCATGATTGGTATTGGATTTTAGTGGCTTGGAGTTTCCTGTGTAACGTGGGATGTTCGAACCGGTGAGTTGTTTTAATCATGGGGCCCTGTTTTATTGTGCATTAGCTTGATAGGTCATTCCGAGTTTTGTTATTGTCTACAGTTAACCACGTAGGTGGAGGCAAAGGCACTGAGATGTTGCAGTGGGTTTATCGTGAGGGCTTCGGTGGCTGCACCCTCGTATATGGGCATACTGCTTTCCATGCAGCAGTGTGGTGCAGACGACCTTGTTACGCAGCGCTGTGTATGACCGGCTGCCAGATCGGTTGTTTAACGCCGGTGAATTGAGTGCTACAGAATCAGGCCTGCTTCAGACTGTTAACCTTGCAGGTGTTTCAGCGACGGACACTGAGTATCAGACGAGCGGTAGTTTGGCTGGCCGTAAAATAATCCAATTCAACTAGATCCTGTACCTTGCCTCGTTGAAGGTTTTGAACCAATTGGGATGACTTTCTAGCAGTGCTTACGGTGTTCTGGAGTCCTGTGTTTTATCTTGTACTGAAGTTAATTGGTTTATTTGTTTGAACGTTTTGTTTATTATTCTTTTTTTTTTTCTTTTTGAACAATTTCAGAGTATTGGTTTTATGTGCCGTTGTGCTGAACTGTCCCTTTTGTTTTATGATCCTTATATTTCGTTTCGGATGGCCAAGTGGTCACTTGTTCATTTTATAAAGGTGTTTGTTTGATCTAATGCTAGTTTTGCTTTCTCTCCAGGAGTTGGGGTAATCAGTGTGAGGGACGAGCCTTCCTCTCTATTTGGTGGCGGTACTTTTCCGCGTGCAGTGTTTGACACTTTGGTGTGTGTGTGTGTGTGTGCGCGTTTTGCTGTGTTTCTTTCAGAGAATAGGAAAGCTGGATCCCCAGCCCTGGAGTGGAGGTATACGTGTGTATGAATATCGTCTTGATTTGGTTTATTCATTATTTGGTTTAATTCATTTGATTTGATTCATCCTTTGATTCATTATTTGATTTACTATTTGATTTAATTCATTTGAGTTGATTTCATTATTTGATCCATCAATTGATTTGATTCATTTTGATTTGACTTCATCATTTGATCGGATTGAGTATTTGGTTTAATCCATTTAATTTATTATTTTGATTCATTCTTTGATATAATAAAGTTATATATTTTTGTATTCCATCTGTCTCACGTCTTGACTCAGCTGTAATCGAACCTGTGTGCCTTAAGGGTTCTTTTGGTGAAGGGCAATTCCCCGGTATTTGAGCCCCCGGGGTGGCGTAGTCGGTTATTATTGGAGGTGTGGCTTACGCCTACCCTCTACGGGTGGGTTATTTGTATGGATAATTCCCCTCCCTGATTAAAGTATACCAAATTGTGACGTGGCTCCCTTGGAGGGATTAGCATCTCGCCACATTCTTACAATTGGCTGAATGTGTTGAAGTCACAGTCAATTAATTCAGTTCATTTCATAAACTGCAAGATCTGAAACTGGAGTCCATTTAAAGCTGTGCTTAGAATGGCAGTAATGATTAGATGTCCTATTAAATACCCCAACTAGATGTTCAGATTTCGATTTCGTCTATACATGTTAACCACTAAATGCATTAATTAAAACACTAGAACAATAAGTTCTTTTTAAATACTGTTTCAGTTCTCTCCTGAGTTCATCCAGACCCTTAGAAATCAAGCTGCACAAATGGTTATTTCAGAAACCTATATTTTCGAATAAGTATACTCTTTACTCCAATACATTTATGATGAATAATGCAATTAGGCCTACTTGTTACATTTTGGCGTGATTCCCCCCCCCCCCCCCCCCCCCCCCCTCCTACCTGTTAGACATATAATATGACATTTATTATGGGTTTATGTGAGGATTGTTTCACTTAAATTAAAAATTATTTTATTAAAGCCTTTTAAATGTTGAGGTTGATAGTCTATCATATATGTTTTTAAAAATAGAGACATAGCTGTATTAGTATATCAGTGATACTGGATTTCATTCATAAAAAAGATGCCATCACAACAAATATTTAAAATATACTGTCTTTAAGTTGTTTCTACATTAATTTGGAGAGTAACTGTGAAATTATTAAACTTGAATGTTTTTAATCACGATTAATTACAGAAAAAATCTATTTTTTTAATTGATTGACAGCACTAGTAATTTTACAACAGCTCATATACCTGTAGGATTTTATATATTTTCTCCAAAAACTAATATTCATATAGAATGGTGCATAAAAAAAAAATTCATAAGTAAAAAAATTCAATTCTAGTCAGAATATGAGTCTGATACTGCTCCATTGGGCTGTGATTTATGGGGCGTGTTTCAACCGAACCAGGAAAGAAAATGCCTCTGCACTCAATTGGATAGACCTACAACCAATTAGAGCAACGGAGTAAGTGACGTATGTTGAGCGACGCATAGTAGTAGTGGGAAGTTCGGATCATTTTACGGACTCGGATCTTTGAATCTCGTTCAGCAAAATGAACAAATCTTTTTTCAAGTCATTTCGTTCATTTCAGCAGAATATAATTAAAATGTCACATGTTAAATTCCCCAACACATAGTACTTATGCAAACGTTGATCACATTTAGAATAAAAAATAAATTATAAGCTAATGCAGCCAAGGCCAAACTTTAAGAAAGAAATGATTCATTAATTGCTTAGCTGGGTCTTCAGGCTATGCAGTCTGTTAGTTCACCTCACCTCCGAATCCGAGTCGTTCTTTCTTTTGTCACTTCACATTTAATCATGTCTGTTCCCTGGAAAGATTAGTTCACCTCTCCTGTCTTCGGGTTCGAGTCGTTAGTTCCGTCATCAGTGTCTGATTTGGGCCATGACAGCACCATATGCAATGCGTGCACTCCCGAAAACAGAATTGATTAATTCACCTCTCAAGTCTTCAGGTTCGAGTCATTCGTTCACCAACTCACAGCCCCATAGGCTGAATGCAGAAGATCCTGTACAGAACAGATGCGCGGTCAACACAAAATGAACGAATTGCTCTCTGAGACAACTCGTTGTTCCCAAGTCATATTTAAGATTAGTTCATAAAGAATGAATCGTTCATGAACGACACATCACTAACGCATAGTTGTCAACAGAACTCAACTGCACACACGCTGGAAGAAGTAGAAGAAGATGAGTGTAAACGATCTTTGCCGGTGTTGTAAAAAGAATTTAAGGATACACGGAGTACTTGCCAACACGATCACCATTTTTGAGAGAAATAGTATAGGTGAATGCATATACGAACGAATTCAACCCAAGCGCTCTTTGATGACGTGGCTGATTACGTTACTGTTGATCATCTGTCAATCATCGTATAAAGCCCGCCCTGACAATTTGATTGGTCTGAACAGCTTCTGTTCGGGCATAGTTACTCCACAACTGATCAAGTCCAGTCCGAATATCCCGACCTCAAATGTTGTGGGTGGGGCTAAGTTCGGCTGGCATCCAGGCTAGTCTGGGAATGGCTTTAGACTTATTTGTGAAACCGGGGATATTTTTTTTTACTCAAGTCATTTTGGAATTAGTGACTTGTAACTTGTAATTGAGTTATTTTCGCTGTAAGGTATCTTTACTTTTACTCTAGTATGGTTTTCAGGTCTTTACACCTCTGTTACAGGCACAGAATATGTTTAACTGTTTAACTCTGCAGGTCAGAGTGAGTGGAAAAAAAAGTCATATAAACCTAAATTATAGTGTTGTTTTTTTTTTTTTTGGAAACCTCAACTAAGGGTATGTTTACATGACAGTGATGTACTAAAAATAAAAACTTTTTCCTTTGCGTTTTTTGAGCACAGACAATTACGTTGTCAAAATGATCACACTCACACGGAACTGCGAAAATTATGCATGCCAGTCCAGTAGTTGGTAATGTCACTTTGTAAAGAAAAACTATGTGCCTAGACTGAACACATAATCCCCGTTTCCACCAAATTTACCCAGAAGAATTTGTCCTAGGAACTTTTTTTTTTTCCCCAGACCGGTTGCAGTCTGCATTTCCATCGCGGTCTAAAGTACCTTGAAGATTAGTCCATTTCCTGTTGGATTTCGTCCTCCACATATAAGCTTAATAAAGCCTGAACCTCATCATCGGTCCATTGGTTGTAACTCCATTGTTGATTCAAATAGCAAACGACTCTTACTTTGCACCGCAACAGACTTTTAAAAATGGTGGTTGAAATAAAATGCTGCATGGAGTCAACCAAACAAAATGCTGCGTGAACTCATCCAATTAGCATGTTCAGTGCCCAAGTCCCACCCCTAAAAGTTCCTGAACCTACCTTGGGAGCAGGGACTTTTTGAGTAGCTACATTTAGACCCTGGTCCCTGCTGTCAAAAAACACACAGAGTACCACCTCAAAGTCCCTAGTTCCTGGGGAAAGTTTGTAGTTTACATGGAGACAATAACAGTATTGTTGTCAAAAATGTGCACTTTGAAACCCATTTTCATGCCCCTAACATTATAAATGGACCTCCTGGGAAAAACTAGGTGGCTGCTGGAAGAGGTGTTAGTGAGACCAGCAGGGGGTGCTCACCCTGTGGTCTGAGTGGGTTTTAACACCCCAGTACAGTGATGGGGAAACTACTGTTAAAAAAAGCACTGTCCACTGTCCTATGACATTAAACTGAGGTCCTGAATCTCTGTGGTCATTAAAAATCCCAGGATGTCCTTCGAAAAAATAGTTGGGGTTTAACCCTGGCATCCTGGCCAAATTTGCCCAATGGCCTCTGTCCATCATCATGGCCTCCTAATCATCCCCATATACACTCACCTAAAGGATTATTAGGAACACCTGTTCAATTTCTCATTAATGCAATTATCTAATCAACTAATCACATGGCAGTTGCTTCAATGCATTTAGGGGTGTGGTCCTGGTCAAGACAATCTCCTGAACTCCAAACTGAATGTCAGAATGGGAAAGAAAGGTAATTTAAGCAATTTTGAGCGTGGCATGGTTGTTGGTACCAGACGGGCCGGTCTGAGTATTTCACAATCTGCTCAGTTACTGGGATTTTCACGCACAACCATTTCTAGAGTTTACAAAGAATGGTGTGAAAAGGGAAAAACATCCAGTATGTGGCAGTCCTGTGGGCAAAAATGCCTTGTTGATGCTAGAGGTCAGAGGAGAATGGGCCGACTGATTCAAGCTGATAGAAGAGCAACTTTGACTGAAATAACCACTCGTTACAACCGAGGTATGCAGCAAAGCATTTGTGAAGCCACAACACGCACAACCTTGAGGCGGATGGGCTACAACAGCAGAAGACCCCACCGGGTACAACTCATTTCCACTACAAATAGGAAAAAGAGGCTACAATTTGCACGAGCTCACCAAAATTGGACAGTTGAAGACTGGAAAAATGTTGCCTGGTCTGATGAGTCTCAATCTCTGTTGAGACATTCAGATGGTAGAGTCAGAATTTGGCGTAAACAGAATGAGAACATGGATCCATCATGCCTTGTTACCACTGTGCAGGCTGGTGGTGGTGGTGTAATGGTGTGGGGGATGTTTTGTTGGCACACTTTAGGCCCCTTAGTGCCAATTGGGCATTGTTTAAATGCCACGGCCTACCTGAGCATTGTTTCTGACCATGTCCATCCCTTTATGACCACCATGTACCCATCCTCTGATGGCTACTTCCAGCAGGATAATACACCATGTCACAAAGCTCGAATCATTTCAAATTGGTTTCTTGAACATGACAATGAGTTCACTGTACTAAAATGGCCCCCACATCTTTGGGATGTGGTGAAACGGGAGCTTCGTGCCCTGGATGTGCATCCCACAAATCTCCATCAACTGCAAGATGCTATCCTATCAATATGGGCCAACATTTCTAAAGAATGCTTTCAGCACCTTGTTGAATTAATGCAACGTAGAATTAAGGCAGTTCTGAAGGCGAAAGGGGGTCAAACACAGTATTAGTATGGTGTTCCTAATAATCCTTTAGGTGAGTGTATACTGATTGGCTTCATCACTCTCATTGGTCTCCTCTCCACCAATCAGCTGGTGTGTGGTGGTTGTTCTGGAGCACTATGTCAGTAAAAGGCTTCTAAAGTCATTTATTAATCTTAAATAATGTTAATTTCAACATTATTAAATACATTTAATCATTTAGCAGACACTATTATCCAAAGCGACTTACAAATGAGGAGAACAATAAAGCAATCAAACCAACAACAGGGCAACAATATATGTATGTGAATAGGCCCAGTTAGTTCAGCACAGTACATGTAGCAAGGTGTTTTGTAATAGTATTAGTATGAATAGTAAGTGCTAGTAATGTGTCAAGTGTTGATGAAAAACAAAATGCCGCTTAGCTGGCTAAAGACCCAGCAGCTCCGGTTGATTTAGGCACATCATTCCACCAGCAGGGAACAGTCAAGGTAAAGGTCCGTGAAAGTGATTTTGTGCCTCTTTGGGATGGCACCACAACGCGCCGTTCACTTGCAGAACACACTACTTCAGATTTATATGCCCTTCTGAAGCTTGAGTTTAGCTATAGGGGTGCAGAGCCAGTGGTCGTTCTGTAGGCAAACATTACTGCCTTGAATTTGATGCAAACAGCTATTGGCAGGCAGTGCAAGTTTATGAAGAGAGGTGGACGTGCACACTCTGCGGCTCGTTAAAGTCCTCTCTCGCTTCACCATTCTGGATCACTTGAGGAGGTTTGACAGTGCGTGCTGGAAGGCTTGCCAAGAGAGCATTACAATAGTCCAGCTTGGACAAGGAGTTGTATAGCACACTCCGAAAGGAAGGGCCTGATCTTCCTAATGCAAATCTACAGGACCGGGCAGTTCAATGTGGCTAGTGAAGTTTACTCAAAGATTCCTGGATGTCCTGGAAGGAGTTATGGTTGATGAACCTAGCTGAATGGAGAAGTTGTGATGAAGTGTTGGGTTTGGTCTGAGACCACAAGCAGTTCTGGCATATCGAATATTAAAATTCGTATTTGTTATTATTAATTAATGGATCTGAGCTAACATGAACTAACAATGAACAGTTATATTTTAGCTAACATTAACAAAGTTGAACAGATTCTTTAACAGATTCTGTAACATATCTATCTATATATATATAATAGATAGCTTCGCTTTAAACTCTACTTCAAAAATTACTTAATGCACATTCCTGGCATTAGTGCACATTATTTTTAATAAATACTGTATATGAAATCAATTTATATATATATTTTTTTTCATTTCATATAAATGTATAAAACATGCCAATATTTTTGGCAATAGTAATAAATAATAAATGTTAATGCATAATCTGGCTAGTTCTGAATTTGAGGCAGAGCATGTTATTCATTCATTCATTCATTCATTCATTTTATTTATTTATTTATATATTTATTTATTTGTTTATTTATTTATTTATATTTGTTTGTTTACTTAAAAAATATTGGCATGTTTTATATATTTATATGAAATTAAATGAATATATATATTGGTTTCATATACAGTATAAAAAATAATGTGCACAATAATAGTGCACAGTTTGGCCAGGAATGTGCATTAAGTACTTCCTGAGGTTGAGTTTGAAGCAATCATATAGATTCTGCTTATTCTTTTAAAAATGAAAAGACCTACAGTCCACTCAGGCCATTTATTGAAACTGCAAAATGGGTCATTCAGAAATCTTGAGGCTGTTTTTGAAGAATGGGGCTGTGCCAAATTAACTGGACCTTATGGCAAACCCACAACTCACAATTAAAGCACAGTTATTCATTTCACAAATTCAAAAAGGTCAGCTAATCACCACAGAGGTCATTTTTATATACAAGTGCTTCAAGGCACAGTAGTAAAAAAAAAAAACATTTATATACTGCATGACAGTTTTAGGTGCAAGACATTGTGGCTAATATTCCAAGTGGGTGACAGTGAGATAAGTAGCTAAAAAAATAAACTGTAAAGCGTAATATACGTCCCTTTTAAAGCAAGTTTCTGAAACAATTAATTTTTGCTACTGTCACTGTTGGAGAGTCCAGCGTTCAAACTCTGTCTCTGCCTCATCGTTCTCTCCACTAATGACAACAGTCACACTGTAGATTGAAATATCTTTCCCTCTCTCCATATGAGAAATTAAAATTCACTCAAGCATCGATTTTCTTATTATAATTGCCCTTAGGGAAATGAGCTTTTCAGGAGAGAAGAAAAAATGCGGAGGAAAAAAAAAGTAAATTGAGTCTTAACCCCATGGATACATTGACAGCAGTTGCTTTGTGGGTCTCATCTGCCCCTGTTGAATTAGTGTACAGGGAAAGTAAAGAGTAAATGTGTTGTTTATGGAGGGCAAGGTCAATAAACAACAGTGGAAAGCTGACATGACCTTAGCACTCTTAAGATTATACTGTTTGCTTAGACAAGAGCTGCACTGAATTGAATGTTTGCTGTTATCAAAGCTGACGCCAGCAACCCGAAAGCTAGTAACATTTGATTTAAACAGGGTTTAATTTATATCTAATAGTGGGACATTTGATCTGCATTAGGTTTTAAATGAATTGCAGGAGGAAATAAAGTAATATATATATACGCTAATTCATTAAAGGGTCAAACTGTTATCTGATCTGTAAAGTGAGATTACCAGCCTGAAATATTACTCCATTCACTCTCTCACTAGAAGCTCTCCTTTTTTTCTAATTTTACTAAAATATTTAGCATTTTTGATTCCTAATGTCTGACTCCTGTTACATAGAGTAAAATCAATCAGCATAGACTACCCAGATTTTTCATGCAATTCTCTTGAAGATAATTAGGAGTCCATTGGGATTTTTAAATTTCTTATAAATATGCGTATAAATATTTCTGGTAATTTTAAGCTGAATAGAAGGCATGTATAATTTTATATTTAAAGAAAAATATATCCTGTTTTGCGAGCGTGTGTTTCCAAACAGATTTCCCAAACACTCTCCGTCTGCTATTGGTCAAACATTCAGGTAGCCCCGCCCCAAACTCATGCCAGTCAGTTTTGCTTTGTTGGGCTGGTTAAAACATTTGATATAAATGTCTCTGCATATTAGGCAACACTAGGATAGCCGAAATTATAACATAAAAAAATATAAAATAAAAAATACAAACTTCAGCTTTAATAAAAGCACACTTGTGTTAATGGTTTGCCTTTTGCTTCTGAAATTCTTGCTCACAGTGTCTATGTCAGGACTCTTCAGCTGCTTGTTTTTTATGGTCTGAATTTTTCAAATTTAAATTAGAGTAGGGAAAAACACCATCAAATCTAATTATATAATTGTAGTCAAACGTGTTAACGTGAAAAGCAAAGCTAAACACACTGTTTATTAACATTAACATAGTAAAGGGAATTCCATAAATATGTGTGAATATCTTTTTAAAGGTCTGGCTGGTGAGCAAACATGACTTCACAACCTCAACTATAAAATTAAATGGGTTTTGAAAAATTATACTGCTTTGAAAATTCACATATATAAATGAAATAAGAGGAGATTTATATAGTACTTGACAAAATTAAGCATGAACACCCATTAGCTTGTCTGCATGCTGTTGTCAACTGCTGATCAACTGCTCTCACTAATCTATATTATTCATCTGAATATTAAGTATTTGCATAAATGCATTTGACTGGTATCCACAATATAATATCTGAGTATATACTGTACTAATTAAGAAAACTAGCTGATAGCCATAGCTATAACATGAAAGTGCTTGTTCTAGTTCTAGGCCAGTGCTTTTGATCTCACCACTGAGTTTTACAAAGAAATCTTTATTAGAGCAGCAAGTTCACCGTTATCAATCAGAGGAACAAGTAAAAAATCTTTACCAAGCCAGATTTGTGTATTTTGCAATAAACTATATTAACCCTTAAATCCATGAATGTTTCTTCCAATCATTATTACATATTAGGGTCTTTTGCGACTGGATCTATATCTAACATGAATGGATCTCTGTCGCAATAATACAAAACTCTCCTGATATTAGAGTACAATCACAGAAGAGTAAAATAAAGCATATTTTGTTATTTTTTGGAGCTTGGAAGGGTTCAGTTTGAGCAGATGTTTCATACCATCATCACTGTCCTCATCACAGCTCCTTTCCCAGTACATTCAGCATCTGGCTCATATTCACAATCGAAAAACATATTCTCAAAACAAATAATTTTCAACATCTTCAAAGCCAATATTTTGGTCGCTGACAGCTACTTCACCAGATCCACCATCAAGTGACAGTAATATTTGATTGCTTTAAATACTTGCTCTGCAGTAAATCGCTGAGCTGTTTTACTGATGATACTTCCTATTCTTTTGTTCCCTTTCAGTCTATCACGTTCGACATTACGTCGACGTCTCTGTTCCCTCCTTCAGGGAACGAGGGTTACATACGTAACCGAGACGTTTTCTGCCTGCGGTAACTATGAGTGAAACGTCACTTCATCATTGTGTTTCAGACATTGCCACCTTGTGGAATAATGGTGAATTGTACTTATTTAGTCATCAAAGATTCAATTATTGTTGTGCAGAAAAAATATACTTACACTGTTACACACCTCGGGTCGTTAGCGACCCTATACAATAAAAAAAAAAAAAAACATGGGAAAGAGATTGATGTCTAACTTTAAAAAATGAATGAGGAGGAGGGTAGTGAATGACATCCCGGGTCACTAAAGACCCGAGGTATGCATTTAAGAGTTAAAAATATAGGCTGCATAATTATTCACACTAAAATTGTGATGCAAACAGTGCAATTATTATTAATTATTTAAGCATCCAGTATAGTTAAATAAATTCTAAATATTGTGTATGTTGATTCTAATTGGTCAGTCACAACATTTTGTGGTCAAATATATTTTATAAAATTACTATACACTCTATATGGGCCTATAACATTGCTAACATGGAGCAGACAAAGACGATGGTAGCTTAGCGAACCCAAGTGCAGATGTGTATATATGGTCACACTTTAAGTTATGGTCAAATTATCACTATTAACTACGACTTTTGCCTAATTACTGCTTATTAATAATTAGTAAGGTAATTGTTAAGTTTAGGTATTGGGTAGGATTAAGGAATGTAGAATATGGACATGCACAATAAGGCATGTATATGTTTGAGAAGTACTAATAAACAGCCAAATACCTAATATGCATGCTAATAAGCAACTAGTTAATAGTGAGAATTTGACCCTAAACTATATCTGGGAAGTAGCCGCATAATTAGTCTTCAGGTGGATCTTCAGGAATGACTGTGCAATACATTATCCCTCATTTTCATGTCAATCTTTTTTTAGATGTTTGATGTTTGACTTTTAGTTTAAATAATCACAATATACTGTGAACTACTGTACTACTGAAACCGTTTTGAGGTCAGTAAGATTTTTTTCTTCTATTCAGCAAGTATGTATTAAATTGGCCAAAAGTGAAAGTAAAGACATTTTAATTGTTCCAACAGATTTCTATTTCAAAATTAATGCTGTTCTTTTGAACACTGTATTTATCAAAGGGAAAAAAAAACTAATGAAGATTATATATGATTAATAGATTAAGTAATCATTAAATAGTTATTAGTTAAATGTGTCATATTGTATTAATTCCCCAAGAACATATTATATTAACTAATAGTCTAAATCTGCTTTATTTAATCATTAGTTAACGATTTGCAAAGGTATTATTATGTTATGACTTTACTTGTTGAGGCACATGACTGTTAACTAATTCAAAATTAATTCAAAACTCATAATAACCACAATGACATATTACTTAACAATTAGTTAACAGTCATGTGCCTCAACAAGTAAAGTTATAACATAATGATACCTTTGCAAATCGTTAGTTAATGATTAATTAAAGCAGACAACTGAAAGTTGAAATGCATGGCTTTGACCCATTGTAGTAATTAACATATGCATTTACACTATTAGTTAATATAATATGTTATTAGGGAATGAATACAATATGACACATTTAACTAATAACAATTTATTGATTATTTAATCTATTATTCATATAGAATATTCATTAGTTGCTGATGCAGTAATCATTAATAAATGGTTTAGTTCTTCATGAGTCATACATTAACTCATGATTATCTGTGCATTAGTTAAGCATGAATTAATGCATATTAGTGCACCCGTATTGTAAAGTGTTACCATTATTTTAAGTAAGGGATAATGTACATCCAGCCGGTTGTTATCGCAGAATAAACCCTGACAGAGTGAGGGGTCTTGCGTCACTCTGAAGGGGTTTATTTTGCGATAACAACCGGCTGGATGTACATTATCCCGCTTATTACACGGCTACTTGTCTCAAGTAAATTAGACATGAAATATTGTCTTGAGTTTAAATATTTGATTAGCTCTTACGCAAAGCTTCCGTGAAGAAAAACAGTTCCAAATTGCTTTAAGCCTTTATCTATTGCTGAAAAGATTAGTTTTTACCATATATGTTGAAATTAAAGCTGAAAGGGATAGTTCACCCAAAAAGGAAAATAAGCCCATGATTTACTCACCCTCAAGTCATCCTAGGTGTATATGACATTCTTCTTCCAGACGAATACAATCAGAGTTATGTTAAAAAAAGTCCTAGATAATCCAAGCTTTATAATAGCAGTAGTTGTAGCTCTGTTTTTGAAGTCCATAAAAATCCATCTTTCCATCAAATAACGTGCTCCACACGGCTCTGGGGGGTTAATAAAGGCTTTCTAAAGCGAAGCGATGCATTTGTGTAAGAAAAATATCCATATATCCTTTATAAAGTAAAGTTCCGACCAAACGCCTTCCGAGGAAAAAGTATTGAAAGTGCCTCTCGCAATTAAAAAATCGTGCGCTACGTCTGATGACTGCAGAGGCACTTTCAACACTTTTCCCATAAATTGAATACGGAAGGCGATCGGCTGAAACTTTACTTTATAAAGTTTTAGATATGGATATTTTTCTTACACAAACGCATTAACCCCCCAGAGCCGTGTGGAGCACGTTATTTGACGGACAGATGCATTTTTATGGACTTCAAAAACATAACAACAATCGCTGCCATTATAAAGCTTGGATTATCCAGGACTTTTTTAATATAACTCTGATTGTATTCGTCTGAAAGAAAAATGTCATATACACCTAGGATGACTTGAGGGTGAGTAAATTATGGGTTAATTTTAACTAACCCTTGAAGTCTTCCATCAGTCAATGACAGCGGAGTGACACGTTAAGCATACAAGTATACCGGTCAAGATAACTCGTAGTACCCAGATGAGCGGTGTTATTCACTTTGGCGGTTGTTATCTGGGAATAACAAACGATTGACCAATCAGAATCAAGTATTCCACAGAGCCGTGTAATAAATTGTAATACTATTTCACAATATTGCTGTTTGTACTGCATAACAAATAAATGTAGCCTTGGTGAGCATAAGAGACTTCTTTGAAAAACATAAAAAAAATATTACACCAAACTTCTGGACCAAAACATGCAGCCATAGTTATGGAGTGATTCTGATGCTTAAGAACTGGTCGACTTTGACTTGTAGGATCAAAAGATCTGACTGGTGAATGCGTGTGTGTGCGCGCGTTTGTAGGGTATTACTTTCACAGCTTCAGAGGTCATTCTCTGTGATCTCCTCACTGAAACGCATTATGACATGAGAAGGGTGCTGCCGACCAGCCACTTTTTTCCCCCCTCTTTGCAGGAAAAGGACATCGAGTTTCTGCAAATTCTTGCAGAGGAAGCTGTCACTCCCTCTGTCACTCGCCGCTTGTAGCCTCTTGAAGGCAAAATGTCATCCAACTTGTCAGGACTCTAATCCCAGAGAACCATTTACTGCAGTGCTCCATCTCTCTTTCTGTCTTATTCGTCTCTCTACATCCTCTCCTTTACGGACTTCTCCCTTTCCATTTGTGTCTTCCCTCTCATAAATATTCCTTTCTCTGCACCCACACTCTCTCTATCTACAGGCCCGCTGACGATCATCTCTCCAGCGTGACACGTTAACTTGATCAGCGATCATGAGTGATGTCACGGACAAGAGGTGTGCGTCTCTCATCCCTTAACGACCTCCATGACTCACTCCCATCCATCATTTCACTTTTCCAGTGCCATTTCACCGCCTCTGTCATCGAAATAACAGCTGTTCCTCCCCAAAGTTGCTCTATCCCTGTGTGGCGCGCTCACAGACCTCTCCCTGAGCAGCTGCACTGTGACTGGAGATGCTGGGGTGTCTCCCGCTAATTACCCAGCGCAAACAAAGCCCCAGGGCCGTGTTTCTAGTTCCTGTTTATTTATTTCATTTATTTTTTTTTAATCAGGGTCTGCTCGCACTCAATCAGAGATGCTAATCTTGCTAGGGGATTAGCTATTCCGCTGTGTTGCAAACACGTTACAGTTCTCTGCGACTTTCTCAAAACAATCCATGTTCGGTGGAGTCATTAGCATGCTTCTGTCGAAGCAAAGCAGTGCCTTTATCTTCCCCTCTCCTCTTCCACATCCTTCCTCTCAGCCTCACTTCCTTCTTATTTTCAGTGTCAGTTCGATCTCTGTCTTCTCAAATTAGCCTCAGAATCAGACGGGCCGCCCACAGTCCATTTACCGACCATTTGATGCACATTGCACTCAAAAATAAGCAGTTTAATATGATTGGCTGACTTTGTACATTCTGTCTGAAACTGATCTGTATTTGCAATGTACCGATTTGTACATTTTACATTTGTACACTTTTTATGCATTTGTCAAAACTTTATCCAAATCGATTTACATCGCATTCAAAGTATATATTTAACCAGTAACACTACAATAAGGTTTGTTAACATTAGTTAGAGGATTAGTTCACCCCAAAATGAAAATTAATTAATTAATTGCTCACCATCATGTCGTTGCAAACCCATAAGATTTTCGTTCATCTTCAGAACACAAATCTGAAATCTGAGAGCTTTCTGTCCCTCCATTGACAGCTATTTAACTACCACTTTGACGCTTCAAAAAGTTCAGAGCTTCCAAAAGAACCAATGAGGTTCATTCTCATGTGTTACGCAGCCCGTTTGAGTTTCCACAAGAACCAATGAGGTTCATTCTCATGTGTTACGCAGCTCGTTTGAGTTTCCACAAGAACCAATGAGATTTATTATCGTGTTATGCAGCCCGTTTGTGCTTCTACAAGAACAAATGAGGTCCATTCTTATGTTACGCAGCACAATTGAGCTTCTGCAAGAACCATTGTGATTAATTCTCGCATGTTAAGCAGCACGTTTGAGCTTCTGCAAGAACCAATGAGGTTCATTGCTTGTGTTACGTAGCACAACTGAACTTCCGCAAGAACCAATGAGTTTTATTCTCACATGTTATGCAGCCTGTTTGAGCTTCCACAAGAACCAATGAAGTTAATTCTTGTGTTATGTAGCATGTTTGAGCTTCCACAAGAACCAATGAGGTTCATTCGTGTGTTACGCAGCACGTTTGAGCTTCTGTAAGAACCAATGAGGTTCATTCTCGTGTTACGTACCACAATTGAGCTTCCGCAAGAACCAATGAGGTTCATTCTCGTGTGTTACGCAGCACGTTTGAGCCTCCACAAGAACCAATGAGGTTCATTCTTATGTGTTACGCAGCACGTTTGAGCTTCTGTAAGAACCAGTGAGGTTCATTCTCGTGTTACGTACCACAATTGAGCTTCCGCAAGAACCAATGAGGTTCATTCTCGTGTGTTATGCAGCACGTTTGAGCCTCCACAAGAACCGATGAGGTTCATTCTTATGTGTTACGCAGCACGTTTGAGCTTCAGCAAGAACCAATGAGGTTAATTCTTGTGTTATGTAGCATGTTTGAGCTTCCACAAGAACCAATGAGGTTCATTCGTGTGTTACGCAGCACGTTTGAGCTTCTGTAAGAACCAATGAGGTTCATTCTCGTGTTACGTACCACAATTGAGCTTCCGCAAGAACCAATGAGGTTCATTCTCGTGTGTTACACAGCACGTTTGAGCCTCCACAAGAACCAATGAGATTTATTATTGCATGTTATGCAGCACGTTTGAGCCTCCACAAGAACCAATGAGGTTCATTCTTATGTGTTACGCAGCACGTTTGAGCTTCTGTAAGAACCAATGAGGTTCATTCTCGTGTTACGTACCACAATTGAGCTTCCGCAAGAACCAATGAGGTTCATTCTCGTGTGTTATGCAGCACGTTTGAGCCTCCACAAGAACCGATGAGGTTCATTCTTATGTGTTACGCAGCACGTTTGAGCTTCAGCAAGAACCAATGAGGTTCATTCTCATGTGTTATGCAGCACGTCTGAGTTTCTGCAAGAACCAATGAGGTTAATTCTTGTGTTATGTAGCATGTTTGAGCTTCCACAAGAACCAATGAGGTTCATTCGTGTGTTACGCAGCACGTTTGAGCTTCTGTAAGAACCAATGAGGTTCATTCTCGTGTTACGTACCACAATTGAGCTTCCGCAAGAACCAATGAGGTTCATTCTCGTGTGTTACACAGCACGTTTAAGCCTCCACAAGAACCAATGAGATTTATTATTGCATGTTATGCAGCACGTTTGAGCCTCCACAACAACCAATGAGGTTAATTCTTATGTGTTACGCAGCACGTCTGAGTTTCTGCAAGAACCAATGAGGTTTATTCTCGTGTTACACAGCACTTTTGAGCTTTTGCAAGAACCAATGAGGTTTGTTCTTGTGTGTCAAGGAGGTTCGGTTAAGCTTCTGTTTATGTTCGCTGATCAATGTTTATAAAAGACTAAATTAAATCTGTTCATCATATAAAGCAACCGAGTCTCTTCAGAAAATGTGGACTAAATCGCTCAATTCATATGGATTAGTTTATGAACTTTTTGAAGAGTCAAAGTGATAGTTGTGTAGCTGTCTATGGAGGGAAAGAAAGCTCAGATTTCATCAAAAACATCTTCATTTGTATTTAATATTTAAAAAACATTAACCTAGATTATTAAATGGTGTTATTTCATGATACTTAATGTTAATTAATTTAACCTTACTGTAAAGTATAACATTTCATCAGTTTATACACTACCTTGAAATCAATCTGATGACCTTGGTGTTGCTGGCACCATGCACTACTGTTTGAGTTTTTAAACATCATTGTGGTATCACTGTTTTCAGTTATACCTGCTCAGCTCTAGAAACTGTGGTTCGTCAGCCGATATTTTCTATCTAAATAGGCCATTCTCGGCCATACTAAAGTGATTCATCTGCTTGACCAGTCGATAATCCATCTGATCAATATCATCTTGGATCAACTGATGACCTTAAATCACCAACTTGGACCAGCTAAAAACCATGTAACTTTTACCAGAAGCTGGTTTTAGCTGGATTTTCCAGCATTGCCCATCTCCCTCATCCCCTACAAGGTGACTTTTTTCATTTCATTGTAGTTGATTGTGTGCTTGTTCTTAAGACATAGGTATCTGTCGGAATGATGAAATGGCTCTCTGTAAGCTTGAAGCTTTTTGTTTAAACACGGATTTGTGTCACATTTCCATTCCGACTATACAAATAGAGCCCCAAACAAGCTATGCCTCCCACCATGCATTTGTAATGCCGTCTTTCCCTCTCCGGATTGTTTGGATTCCTACACAGGGGATGTTTACTTGTAGAACTGTTTCAGACATGATAGATGGTCCATGAAAGTGTGATTTTACAAAGTCCACACGATTTGCTAGTCTCAAGTTGCATTTCTAAATGTAAACAGGTTCGTTTTCGCTTCATGAAATGCGATGCGCTGTGATTAACATTCAAAAACTCCTTTACCCAAAGCCTCTCGCTCGCTCATATCTCAAAATATCCCTAGTCCACACTTAAAAGTAGACCAGTGGGGTGTCAGTTATAATATCTAATTAATGAGTTAATTAAAAGACTTCTCTCCTCTTCTTTCACGTGGTGTCAGAGAGAGAGCAGATGTCTATATATATATTTAGCTCTAAGGTGCCCAGCCATTACTCTCCTCCTCTGAGTAACTTTTACTACTTTTTTTTGCTTTAGGGTCAAGCAACCAAATAGAAATCTAGGTAAAAGCGTTGTGTAATAGTTACTATGATCCGACAAGGACACAAAGATGGCCTCCAAAGATGCCTTTCATGTCCTGAAGGGATTTTTTTTTGAGAGAGAGAGAGAGAGAGAGTAAAACTGAAAAAAAATGAAGAGAGACGGGGCTGTAAGTACACATCTTACAGAAATTCTGCATGTGTAGCTGCTGAGTTCAGGTCAGTCAGATCTGTTTAATGTCACTGATGTTGTCGCCTCTGGATGAATGGGACCCCAGGGGTCCATCAGAAACAGCTCGACTCGCATTCCAATGACCTTCACAATGATGCATGTCTGCACAGGGAGAAAAAGAGTGATTCGCGTTTGCATCTTTTTACTGCGTGGGTCAGTCCACACAGGTTCTCTCTCGGTTGTAGGGTTCGCCATAGCCTGGAAAAAGCATTGGTCATTTACTATACTGTCACAAACATCTCCCCGGTGAGATCTCCGCCAGGGTCTGTGTGACAGACCAATAAGAGGCTTATTAGAAATACACGATTAAGTGATTAGTTTTTCATCAGCAGAGAGAAAAGTAGTGGTTCGGTGGAAATGAAGCATGTGGTTAAAAAAGAAATGTCAAAAACATGTTCTCTCAAGGGAGCAGTTAGATCTCCAAGCTAGACTGCTTTTACACTGCCAAGATACAGTATTTTGACACACATTCAGCTATATGTCTGTTTACTTTTACTGCAAAAAAGTTTTAATTAGTATTTTGTCTAAACATCTTTAAAAGAAGATTTACTTGAGAAACCAAATTATGTATTATATCAAGACATTTTTGCAAATAATCAAGTAATTTTTTTCTTGCTACATTGGCAAATTGACTAAATGGATTCATTCAACAAAAGAAGAAAAGGGATTTGCTGATAAAATGTACTGCAATGCTTAATAAACTACAATACTACAGTTTATGTGTGGATATTGTGTTGGTCCCCCTTTTGGGGACCTAGATTGGATTGAGATCTGTGGAATTTGGAGGCCAAGTCAACACCTCAAACTCATTGTGCTCCATTCCTGAACCATTTTTGCTATGTGGCAGGGCTCATTATCCTGCTGAAAGAGGTCACAGCCACCAGGGAATAACGTTTCCATGAAAGGGTGTACATGGTCTGAAACAATGCTTAAGTAGGTGGTACGTGTCAAAGTAACATCCACATAGATGGCAGGACCCAAGGTTTTCCAGCAGAACATTGCCCTTCTTCCCATCCTGGTGCCATGTGTTCCCCAGGTAAGCGACGCACACTCACCTGGCCATCCACGTGATGTAAAAGAAAACTTGATTCATCAAACCAGGCCACCTTCTTCCATTGCTCCGTGGTCCAGTTCTGATGCTCACGTGCCCACTTTTGGCGGTGGCCAGGGGTCAGCATGGGCACCCTGACTGGTCTGCGGCTATGCAGCCCCATACGCAACAAACTGCAATGCACTGTGTATTCTGACACCTTTCTATCAGAACCAGCATTAACTTCTTGAGCAATTTGAGCTACAGTAGCTCATCTGTTTGATCAGACCACACAGGCCAGCCTTTGCTCCCCACGTGCATCAATGAGCCTTGGCTGTCCATGACCCTGTCGCCAGTTCACCACTGTTCCTTCCTTGGACCACTTTTGATAGATACTGACCACTGCAGACCGGGAACACCCCACAAGAGCTGCAGTTTTGGAGATGCTCTGACCCAGTTGTCTGGCCATCACAATTTGGCCCTTGTCAAACTCACTCAAATCCTTATGCTTGCCCATTTTTCCTGCTTCTAACACATCAACTTTGAGGACAAAATGTTCACTTGCTGCCTAATATATCCCACCCACTAACAGGTGCTGTGATGAAGAGATAATCAGTGTTATTCACTTCACCTGTCAGTAGTCATAATGTTATGCCTGATCAGTGTGTGTATATATATATATATATATATATATATATATATATATATATATATATATATATATATATATATATATATATATATATATATATATATATATATGAAACAAAATGTGTTTAAATTCCATTGACAAGAATTATTATTTTTTTTTTTTTCATTTATTGGTCTATTTAAATGCATTTTCCTGTGATGTATATTGACCAACTAAACAATGATACAAACACAATGCCACTGTTTTATCTTCAATAATTACACTAAAAAAGGTATAGGATTTACTTTGAAATATTCTTTTACTTTCTAAATTTCTAATGAATTTCACAAATAATTAGAAAGGGTGTTTTATAAGAAAAGTTTTATATACAACTTCAAAACATTTTACAGTGTACAAAATTTCCAGTCAATGAAAGTGGGCTGCACATCTAACATAACCTTTTTTTTTTTTATAAATATGTGTATATTTTACATATTGCACACCAGCTTTTAGCTTTTTAAATTGATTATTGGATAACACAATCATTTTTAAAGTCAATTCAAGATCAGTGAATCAAAACACAATACAATGAGTGAATTCCTATGCTTTCAGTAATTTTATGTGAGCCTTATCCCAAATTCTGAGGACAACTGTGCTTAGATGATTGTCAGATGAACCACATTGTATTATGGCCTGAATCAGATGCCAAAATGTTTTTGTTTTAATTTTTGTTATTTACATGGATGCAACAATATCTGTGGTAGATGTGTGAAATAGTCAGAACAGGTTGATAGTGCAAAACCGCCATAGAAATGATCCTTTCCAGAAAATGCCGAAAATGTCTCATGAGAGAAAAATGTGTTGCCCATGTAATTATGAAAATTAATCTTAAAGTGAGCAGTGTAAACATGTTTATTGACCCAGTGCCCCACTCTTGTGTGTCTTTACGTGGTGTAATTGCGGTCCAGCGTCGAATGGAGACTGATTTTTCCGGAGGATACATCCATTTGTCTTAATCTGCAGTGACCTACATCCTAGACATCTTCTCCTCTAAAGCCGAATCTCGCACTGGATTGCAGGAGCACTCTTCTTAGCCGTGCATAAGTGTAATTGATGACTTTGACCTTCTAATGGTCCAGCATATTCAGTCACTCACAGATACAGCATCCCGTGTCTCTTAAGGGCGCAAGTACACAAATAAATTACCCGACGAGGAGAGTGGTTTCAGCAAATGGAATAAGATAAAATACGTGGGAGCTGTCATCACCCTTCTTCTTGTACGAAAAGGTTAATCCTCAGTCTTGGATTCGTTTGAGTGTAAGCCTGAAAATAACATGCGAGACATGCATGTTTTCTTAAACTCTTTCTTCCTCCCTCTTTCTCTCTCTGAATTGGTAAGAGAGGTCTTAGACGCCCGCTGCTGTATTAAACTCAAATGCTGCAGAAGTAGATTGGATCACAACAGGAAACAACACTCCGGCTAATCTAACACAGTCAATGTTCATCAACAAAAATGTGTCATCCGCTGACAAGGACAAATCGTTACTCTCAAATGGTTTGGCAAGGGAACTCAGCGTGATGTGTTTGCTTTGTTCCTTCCGAGACTTTGCAGACATGAACACATGTTAGAATCTTCTATTCGCCAATCTATCTGTCGTTAGTTATGTTGCGTTATTCTGTTGCCATTAATCAACATGCCGTCAATTTCCTCAAAAACTCATTCAACCACAACTGTCCATCTCTTTTTGTGATATGTTTGTTTTTGGCAGATGTTTGCATTATTCCAAAGTGATTTAAATTGCATTTAAGATACACATTTGATCAGGTCATGCATTCTCTGAGAATCGAACCCATGACCTTTGACATAGCTAGTGCCATGATCTACAAGTTAACAAGTTTGAGTACAAAAAAAAAAAAAACAGGACAGCCCTTGTGAGAAAGAAGTGTGCTTAATAGTGCTGAATATGAATATTTGTAGTGTACTTAAGTATATTTATTAACGCTTTGTTTTACAGCGTCCCTGTTACACATCTTACATGTACTGACTATATTAATAACGTCTCGGTTACGTATGGTAACCCTCGTTCCCTGAAGGAGGGAACGGAGACGTACGTCGGACGTCACCGACGAATTGGGATCACTTCAGGGAGCCCCTATCAGCTTCGAGATATAGAGAACCGGCCAATGACTATTGGCGTGCGAGATTTGCATCTCGCGCTCCGCAGCGCTCCGCAGCGCACAGTTGTTTTTCACTGAGGAGCCGAACTAGTGACTCGGCCATGCAGTGATGGTACAGCAACTGTGGCGACGGGACGTACGTCTCCGTTCCCTCCTTCAGGGAACGAGGGTTACCATACGTAACCGAGAAGTTCCCTTTCAGTCGGTCACGTTCGACGTACGTCGGACGTCACCGACGAATTGGGATCCCTTTGGAAAACGCCACAGTTACTACCACTTCCAGTGCCCAGCGAGAGCCCCTCAGACCCCGTCTGTTCCGGGCGGGGAATTCACGCAGGGAAGTCACACTGCTGTTCCGCAAGACCCACTTCAGCAGACTATTGGATAACGCTGGGAAAGCGTGCCCAGAGGGACGCTGCGGAAGCCACATCATGCCCGAAGGGAGTTACCATGTGGAGAATACACGTATGGACTGGCCGTGGGCAGTGCAACATACGGAAGTCCCAGGGGTGGCCCCGGCCAAACAGGCGGGGGAACAACACCTAACTGAGACGGCAGAGAGCTCTGCCGAGGGAAAGACACGGGCTCGCCGTAGGGAGCCGTACCATGGAAGAATACACATATGGGACCGCCGTGGGGGTCACAACATATGGAACCCAGCCTAACACAAGTTCCACCAATGCATACGAGTGTTAAACCTGGCGTCGGACGCTCCGCCACATCCGACTGCCGCGGGTTGCGGAGGACTCAACAGGGTTCGCCGTTCTGGGGAACTCGACTGGAGCATATAAGCGCACGTATCCGTTCCATAGGGAAGGGAGTGGCGCAGCAAGCCGACACTTAGAACGGGCACTTCGGTGTTACTGACTATGGGAAGCGAGCACACAGGAAGATACCGGCTCTACACGGAGGCTATAAAATCTAGCGAACGTGTTAGGTGTCGCCCAGCCCGCAGCTCTACAAATATCTGTCAGCGAGGCGCCACGAGCCAACGCCCAGGAAGAAGCTACACCCCTAGTGGAGTGGGCTCTTAACCCGAGCGGGCAGGGCACGTCTTGGGTTAGATATGCCAAGATGATGGCATCCACTATCCAGTGGGCCATCCTCTGCTTGGAGACAGCCTTTCCCTTCTGCTGGCCTCCATAACAGACGAAGAGCTGCTCTGAGGTCCTGAAGCTTTGCGTTCTGTCCACGTAAGTCCGCAGAGCGCGGACTGGACAGAGAAAAGCTAGGGCTGGGTCTGCCTCCTCCGAAGGCAGCGCTTGCAGGCTCACCACCTGGTCCCGGAAGGGAGTGGTGGGAACCTTGGGCACATATCCGGGCCGGGGTCTCAGGATTACATGAGAGTTACCGGGCCCGAATTCCAGGCACGATTCGTCGACCGAAAATGCCTGCAGGTCCCCTACCCTCTTGATAGAGGCCAATGCAGTCAGGAGTACTGTCTTCAGAGACAGGATTTTTAACTCAACTGACTGCAAAGGCTCAAAAGGCACCCTCTGCAGTGCGGTTAGCACCAGAGTTAAGTCCCAAGAGGGTATAGAGGGAGAGCGAGGCGGTTTTAGTCTCCTCGCCCCCCTCAGGAACCTGACGACCAGATCGTGCTTCCCTAGAGACTTACCACCTACCATGTCATGATTAGCGGCGATAGCGGCAACATAGACTTTGAGGGTGGAGGGAGACAGCCTTCGCTCCAACCCATCCTGTAGGAAGGAAAGCATGGAACCGATCGAACATCTCCGGGGGTCTTCTCGGCGAGAAGAACACCAGCCGACGAACAGGTTCCACTTCAACGCATAGAGGCGCCTCGTAGAGGGAGCTCTAGCGGAAGTGATGGTGTCTACCACAGCCTGTGGTAGGCCACCTAGAACCTCCGCGTCCCGTCCAGGGACCAGACATGGAGTTTCCAGAGGTCCGGACGCGGGTGCCATAGGGTGCCCCGTCTCTGAGTCAGGAGGTCCTTCCTCAGAGGAATGGGCCAGGGAGGTGCTGTCGCGAGAAGCACTAGTTCCGGGAACCAATACCGGTTGGGCCAATACGGAGCGACCAACAAGACTTGCTCCTCGTCCTCCCTGACCTTGCACAGAGTCTGTGCAAGAAGGCTCACTGGGGAAAACGCATACTTGCGTAGGCCCCGGGGCCAGCTGTGTGCCAGCACATCCGAGCCGAGGGTTCCCTCGGTCAGGGAATAAAACAACTGGCAGTGGGTCGTGTCCGGGGCGGCAAACAGGTCTACCTGTGCGGTCCCGAAGCGACTCCAGATCAGCTGGACCACCTGGGGATGGAGTCTCCACTCTCCGGGGAGCACTGGCTGTCGTGAGAGCTCGTCGGCCGCACGATTGAGCAGGCCCGGAATGTGAATGGCACGAAGCGACCTCAGATGCTTCTGACTCCATAGGAGGAGATGGCGGGCGAGTTGTGACATGCGACGGGAGCGTAGACCACCCTGTTTGTTGATGTACGCAACGGCCGCAGTGTTGTCCGTACGGACCAGAACGTGCTTGCCTAGTAGCGGCGTTTTGAAGCGGCCCAGCGCAAGACGAACTGCTAACAACTCGAGGCAATTGATATGCCATTGCAGTTGAGGCCCCATCCACAGACCCGAAACTGCAAGCCCGTTGTACGTGGCACCCCAGCCGGTGGATGAGGCATCCGTGGAGACAACAGCATGCCTGGACACTTGTTCTAGGGGAACTCCTGCCCGTAGAAATGAAGGGTCCGACCACGGGCTGAAGGTTTGGCGGCACTTCGGAGTCACAGGGACACGGAGGGATCCGCTGTGCCACGCCAATCTCGGGACTCGGTCGTGTAGCCAGCGTTGAAGCGGTCTCATATGAAGCAACCCGAGCCGCGTTACTGCGGCTGCGGATGCCATATGCCCCAGGAGCCTCTGAAAATGTTTCAGTGGTACCGCTGTCCTGCATTTGAACGAATTCAAGCAGTTCAACACCGACTGGACGCGCTCCTCGGTGAGGCGCGCTGTCAGGCCGACCGAATCCAGCTCCATACCGAGAAAAGAGATCCTCTGCGTGGGGCAGAGTTGCTCTTTTCCCAGTTGACCCGAAGACCCAACCGGCTGAGGTGACTGAGCACCATGTCCCTGTGTTCGCACAACTGTTCTCGCGACTGGGCAAGGATCAGCCAGTCGTCGAGATAGTTGAGGATGCGAACTCCAGGCTCTCTCATTGGATCAATGGCCGCCTCCGCGACTTTTGTGAAGACATGGGGCGACAGGGCCAGCCCGAAGGGTAGGACTTTGTACTGATATGCTCGTCCGTCGAACGCAAAGCGTAGAAACGGTCTGTGTCGAGGGAGAATCGACACATGAAAGCACGCGTCCTTCAGGTCGATCGCTGCAAACCAATCTTGGGGACGGATGCACCTGAAGATGCGTTTCTGCGTTAGCATTCTGAACGGTAGCCTGTGAAGGGACCGGTTCAGGAATCGCAGATCCAAGATCGGCCGTAACCCGCCGCCTTTCTTGGGTACAATGAAGTACGGGCTGTAGAAGCCGGTCTTCATATCGGCTGGAGGGACCGGCTCTATCGCGTCCTTCGCCAGTAGGACTGCGATCTCCACCTGAAGCACAGGGACATTCTCCTTCAACACAGAGGTGAAGTGAACGCCCCTGAACTTGGGGGGACGCCGGGCGAACTGAATCGCATAGCCGAGTCTGATGGTACGGATGAGCCAGCGAGACGGGCTGGGGAGCGCTAGCCAGGCTCCCAGCGACCGTACAAGAGGGACCATCGGCACCACAGACGTACCCGCAGCGGGGCAGCGAGGCGGCATGCAGGGACCCGACTCGGACGGCATGAGAGCGGCCCGAAGTGGGGTCTGAGTGAGCTGCGCAACACTTACCTGCTTCCGCTGAGGGGGTGTGCGAGTGTGAGAAGGCCGCTTGTGTGCGTCCCCACAGCCGGCACCCCCTGCTGGCGATTGGAGAGGCGCCTGAGGGTGACAAGGCATGGGAGCATCGAACACCGCCAAGCACGCTCTCTTGGCACCCAGAGATTTTGGAAACTGCTCTTTCTTTGAAAATTTGGGTACAGAAGTCAAACAAAAGATTCTCCCCCGGCCCTCCTCCGGGGGAAGGAGTGGTGCTGCAACCATCTCCTGAAGAGCCGTCTCCTCCATCTCTGGGTGGCCCGTCTCAGGGTCTCTTACGACGGCGCTTGCCACCTGGCTTGGCAGCAGCCTGAGCGGGCTGGACGTCCTTCCCACGGCCGGCTCCACGCCTACGCCCGGGTGGAGGCTGCTGCTGAGCTGGGGCGGGAGCGGGGGCGGCGGTGGGTGGACGTCCTCGGCGACGGGCAGGCGGAGGCGCTGCGACCAGCGGCTGGGTGGAGGCAGCAGCTGGCCGCCGGGGCAGGATGTGTTTGATCGCCTCCTTCTGCTTTTGGGCGGCCGAGAACTGCTGGGCAAAGCTCTCTACCGCGTCGCCGAACAACCCGGCCGAAGAAACGGGGGAGTCCAGGAACCGATACTTGTCGGTCTCCCTCATGTCGGCCAGGTTGAGCCAGAGATGCCGTTCCTGGACCACTAAGGTGGACATCGTCTGACCGATAGAACGGGCGGTGACTTTCGTCGCCCGGAGGGCGAGGTTTGTCGCCGTCCGGAGCTCCCGGAGGAGCTCTGGGTCAGGATTTTTTAGGGTTCCACTGAAGCCCGCTGGCGGCCCGGGAAAGCATAGCCGTCAACTCGGGGTCCGACTCAGCCGTTGCCACTCTCCCAGAGGGAGGCAGTACGTCGAACGTGACCGACTGAAAGGGAACAGTAAATTATGCATAATTACGAGCAACTAACCTTAAACCAAACCCTAACCCTAATTATGTAGTATGGACATGTAGTTAATTAATGTTACTTAGTACTCAGTAGAGTGTATAATTACACTGTAACAAGGGCACATTAAAATAAAGTGTAGGGGAGAGCAGGGCACAACCTAACTTTCTCAGTTTGTGTAAATCCACTTGGGGTTCAGAGTATTTATTTTTTCCCACACTAATTTCACACGTCTAGTACAGAGTATACTTTTTTCTTGATTTACCCTGAAAAAATGGAAGTAAAATGTGACAACATGCCGCTTAGGTGGGGTACATTGTAACATGTGAGGGACCCATTGTAACATGACCATATGACAGCTTAAAATGTTATCTGATATAATCAAAAAAATATCCAAGACAAACTAAAATATTTTGTCAATAAAATACAATTATTAACTTTTTCAAATAAAATAATGGCATTTTTTAATTATAAAAAATATGCTATGCTAATGCATAATAATAATTAATTATTTTTGAACATTGATTCTCAGTCATTATTCACCTTTTTCTCGTGGTTTCTCAACAGAATTCATCAAAGTATAGAATATAATAGCGTAGTTCTAATAGGGGCACATTGTAACGCAGTGTTACAACGCACCCCGCCTGCACAACTGGGATTTAACCCCGGCTCGTGTCTTCTGCTGGTTAGATCAGCTTTAAAGAACTATCTCAACTGTTAAATAACAGTTATAATATTTCAGAAAATAATCAGATTTGTCTAGTTTTAAATAAACACAAAAATCAGAGATGAAAAATAAACTTAAGAAATTTACTTTTGCTATGGTTAAATAAATGTTCAGTAATATTTTTTTTTAATTTTGCCGCAATTATTTTTCTAAATAATGTTTAAATGGCTACTAGTAAATACTAGTTTCGTCATCCTGGCATGTGTGGAAAGTTTTAAACCATGTGTGCTACAACTAACCCCGCGTTAGGTTGTGCCCCGCTCTCCCCTAACCATATATTTAAAAAAAAAACTACTTGCAGATAATATTATATTAACTCTTTCCCCGCTATTGACGGAAATTTCCGTAATTTGTGAGACAACGCTTTAATGCCATTGTCTGAATTTTCCCGGCTTTCCATGTTTTCACTCTTATACACTAGGGGGCACTATTACACATCTTCTAAAAGAGTACAGAATCTCCGGATCAAAACACAGGTGAAGAAGATGCAGAAACAAGTGTTATCATATGTAAGCAGATGTAAATGTAAAATAACGTGATCATCAGCATTAAACAGCATGAAATGAAAACTGCCTAACGTTACCGAATGAAATGTCGACCCAGGACAAGCTTCAGGACTGTGCAAGCTTTGGTGGTGTTGATGGACTCTATCTACTCCATCTATGTTTTGATAATCGTTCTGAATCCGATCTGGATGTAGTCTTTCACAAAAACAAGTTTTTCTCAGCTTTTTGCTCAAAATCTTGCTTTTTTATATTAAACTTATCCACATTCAAGTGTTGACAAAAAAAGAATGTACAGAGCTAGAATAAAACGTTTTGTTGTTGTTTGAAAACAGAGACTGTTCTTTCCTTTGATATATTGTATGTTCAGATATTCATACAACAAAATATTCTGGGGGCTATGACTTTATAAATAAAAAACTCTGTCAGGGAAAGAGTTAATGAAATAAAAGGCTGATAAAGCATATAAAGAAAATAAAGAGGGTACACTGTCTTAACCCAATTAAGTACACTTTTAAAAAAGTGCCCTTTGTAATAATATCCAATTAAAAGTTTACAATAAAGTACTTTTAATAATTTTGCTTTTGCCTCAATAAACTCCTAATTACTGCTTATTCCTAGTTAATATAGGTATTGGGTAAGATTAAGGGATGTAGAATATGGTCATAAGGCATTAATATGTGCTTTATAAGTACTAATAAACAGCCAATATCCTAGTAATATGCATGCTGATAAGCAACTAGTTAATAGTGAGAATTGGACGCTAAAATAAAGTGGTACCTAACATTTTTATAGTGTATTCTTTTTAAAAGTATGCCTAAGTGCATTTCTTTTTCACAAGGGCTAACAATAACTGAACATCCTGAACAAAGCAGAGTTTGCACAGGCAGTTGCTTTAGAAAGGAAAAAGGATGAATTATGGTGTGGGCAGGTAGCAGGCAGCATATGAGGGACATGGACATGCTTTAGATGGATTTCCGACATGCAGTTCCATTGTAAGCTGTGACACAAAGACTTGAGACGTCTGCCAGGAGCTTTACATCCATGGCCAGAAACCACAGCAGGCTAGAGGCTTCCTAAATCTCATCTCCTGGTCCAGACACAAGGGATGAGGAAAGAAGCTCGGTAGAAAGAGTCAAAAGGAAGAATTATCAGACTGACAGAGAAGTGCACTGAGGAAGAAAGAGGGGGGTGACGAGAGGGAAAGCCGCCCCGTAGCTCTCGTTCCTCAGGGGCAGGAGTTGGCGGGTGACGGCACAGATGGTACTTATCGCCCTGGGTATGGAGTGCCTTCGGCTGGGGGGTGAGCAGAAGGAGTAATGAGAGGTAGAGAGGGGACGTCATGGCAGGTACGGATCCGGTGAGAGTCCACCATCCGGCTCCAGTCATAGATGGATGAGACCAGGAGGAACGAGCCATTTATGTGCGAGTCTCTGTTGGGCAAATGGGGCAGGAAAGAGATGTAGAATGGGGGTGGAAGGACTTGGAGTGCTTGAATAGGTTTCCTGGCAATCTGAGTGCTGGATGGCACAGTGAAGACTGCTGAATCCTCCAAAGACAGTCCATGCCAGGCAGTGCCAGCCTGTACAATGGCGTGCCATGTGCTAGCAGGGGACAGACCTTGTGGATTTTGATGCACACATTTGCTGCTCAGTTGTTGGAGATAGATAAGTCACACGGTAGACATAAGTTGACTGGAGTGATAAATTAACTTCCAACAGACAACATCCTCCCCTCACATCATTAACTCGAGTGAAGTATCCTGCTGGAAATCCAGCAAAAGCCACCCATGCTAGCTGGATTCACATGCTCTGGCTGGTCCAAGCTGGCCTAGATGCTTGAACAGCTGGACCACCAAGACCTGATTTTCACCATGTAGACTAGGGATGTTTCTGAAGCCGAATTCCTTATTCAGAAAGGCACGGAAAATGGCTTCAAAATGAATAACGAATTCTACAGAATAATAGGGAAAATATTCAGCAGACACAGTCACTCCTCACATTTGCTGGATAACAGGTGAGCCAAGAAATCATATCATGATATTATACATAAACCTCTAAAATCACTATGCAAAAATTAGTTTGTGAAGGGAATGAGTCTAAATTATATGAATGCAGAGGTGTCAAGTAATGAAGTACTAATACTTTGTTACCTTACTTAAGTAGAAATTTTGGGTATCTATCAAGGGCGTAGGTTTGATTTTGAAATTGGTGAGGATTCAGGAAAAGAAAAGGATAGTGTATTAAGGTTTTTAGTCTATATTGACAATTAATTAATTCTGTAATGTTACAGATAACTAATAAAGACAATGAGGCAGTTTAACAGAGATTTAACTTTACTCCATTGCAATTGTAATGCAATAGCCTATGCTGCAAAAAATGCTTTTCTTACTTAGTATTTTTGTCATGTTTCCAGCCCAAATATCAAAATATTCTTGAAAGCATCTTGAATTCTTAAATCCAAAGTTCAAACAGAAACATTACAAGATTTGTCTTACCCCATTGGCAGATAATTTTGCTTGTTCTAAGCAAAAACTCACTTCATTTTGATTTTATTTTCCAGAAAACAAGAAAAAAATCTAGTAGGCCTAAATGCGTCTTGACTTATCTTTTTTAAATATATATTTAGACTGGAAACAAGACAAAAATACTAAATAAGAAAAGCATTTTTTTGCAGTGTAGTCAATGTCAAAGTGTCTACAGTCTTGTTCCTTGCTATTTGAAGAAGCCAAACACATGTCTGTGTATGTCCTTAACAAAAAAAGGAACTGTTGGCATATTTGTTTCATATCAATATTGTCCAGTTTGTCTTGAAGGACATGGCACACAGCAATACTGTTAAGTCTCACTAGTGCCATTATTGTTCTATACCATGTTTTCAGTCTCCTAAGAGCACTGAAACTTCTTTCAGCCCTGAGCTGACAAGGATGTTAACTCTCACTTTAACAAGACCAAGCAATGTTGTGTTTTCATGTTTTACATACACATCACACAAAACTTTCTGCACTTTTACATTTCAAAAAACATCGCTTAGTGTGATTCATAATCTTTTTTTCTCATGGGGACAAAAAATGTCTCGAGAATTATTTCGGATATTGCCATCTTTGTAATGTAGAGTTTCACACACACACACACACACTAACGTTTAGGTTTGCCACTTATCCCGCGATTGTCATATATTGAAAAAAATATATATATTTACGTGCACAGAATGGTTAATTTCTCCCTCACTTACCGCATCTAGGTTTCGGAGGAGCTTTGCTTTGCCTCTTCGCACAACCAAATGTAGCTACGGCCTCTCACAAGTTAGAAAGAAAAAAACAAAGCCAATTGTATCAGCGATGTGGATTCAGGAGGCGGGACTATTGTTAATCGTTTGTGTACCAGGAATTGCGTATTTTTCACAGAACGCTCTTGTTTTTTAATCTCAACGATGTTTCCTGGTTAAATAAAGGTTAAATAAAATAGGCTACATAAAAACCACAAGATAAATCTAGATAAATCGCACATAGAGTGAATTTGATTGTGGTTGGATGAGAAGTATAAACATATACCATTCCAACACCATATATGTTTGTACACGATCCATCGCACCTGCACATGACACAAATCACGTCACACTCCAGCAAGAACATAGCCAGTGTTGGGGTCGTTACTCTCAAAAAAATAATAAGTTACAAGTTACTCCTTTAAATTGTAATGAAATTACTTTACTCGTTAGTCATTTTGGAAAGTAACTTGTTACTCGTACTTTGTAACTCGTTACCCCCAACACTGGACATAGGCTAGCAGACGTATATAGCCAAGTACTAAGATGTCCGTGGCAGAGACTCAAGAAGAGAACTCGAGCGAAATGTCCCAACCAAGCACCAGCGAAGGAGGTTGGTAGCCAGGAAGACCAGCCAACCCTTATACATCCCTGGCCGTACCTGTAAGAATTTTTCGAGATGGTTGAATGTAAAAACAACTCCGTTTGCTATGGCTAGACATGCCATGGTTTGCTTGCTAGCAGTAGGCTATGATTCAACGTTGCAAGTTCGTTTGGTGGGCTCTGTGTGAGATTTGAAAATCGACTTGTTATCTGAGCTTATATTATTACTATATGCAATATTTGTAAGTTAATTGTGCAAAGCTATAGTCTACAGCTGGTTGATAAACCCTTATGAAAAATAACCATGGTTTTATTATAGTAAAAGTGTAGTAAACATGGTTTTTTGGATAACTGATTACCATTTATATAACCACAGTTTTACCACAGATACCATGGTTAAACTATGGTTAGAGTAGCAAAACCATGGTTAATTTGTGGTTACCATGGTTTAACTACAATTTACAATTTATTTGTAGTAAAACTTTTCGTAAGGGAAGCATGTACTAAGGATAGGCATGATCCTGTCTGTGTATGAGAGTGTGCATGCCTGTGTGGGGCAGGCCCTATGGGTCCTTGTAAAGAGGTAATAGGCCCAACTACCAACTATCAGCCAAATGCTGTTTAAAATGAATTTAGTCTGACTATCTCATCAATAATGCTACTTTTCAGTCATGCCAGTAGCTGCTTGTGGTCCTAAAACAGCTTTAAGTGGCAATATTCTGATCTGCTTAACATAATTGCATAGACCAGTGAAACTGCTCCCTAACTTGTAGTCTGACCTTCATTCATGAACTTCAAGCATTACATTTAATACAGCGGAAGTCCTAGATAGTCTGAGCTTGTGGTTTGAGAGAAATAATATGAATCTCAATCTGTGCCTGTGCATTCATTTTCTCCACAGAAGAAACACCCCACTTGTCTAGAGAGGTACACGCAACTTACTTCAGCAGCCCTCAAAAGGAAGTCATCCACTGAAGGTTCTTTGGCCCCACTCTCCAAACAAACCAAGCTGTGGGAGACTTGAAGAGTGTCCCAGGCAAGTGTGGATAAAGTAGTCCTCAAATTTGTTGTCCAAGGCTTGCACCCACCACACATTGTTCAGCAACAGGGCTTCATTGATCTTGTGCAACATCTTCAGCCAAATACAAAAGTCATGACACGCAATACTGTTTTAAACAAAGTCACAAAGGCCTCTGTTGAAATTAAAAGAAAACTGAAAGCTGCCCTTAGTGAAATTAAGTTAATAGCAACAATAACAGACTGCTGGACGGCACACCGTCACGGTTTCATTGGTGTCACTGCGCACTGGTTTAACTCCCAGACCATGCAGAGATCCTGTGCTGCCCTGGCATGCAAGCAACTTAAAGGATCCCATACCTTTTCTGCCCTGGCTGGTGCCCTAAATGATATTCACACAGAATTAAATATCAGAGAGAAGATTGTTCACCCTACAACTGACAACAGATCAAACTTCCGGAAAGCCTTCAGAGTTTATGGGCAGACTGACGAGAACAACAATCCTGAACTTGTAGGAGAGGGTGATGGAGAAGAGGATGATGGTGGCCAAAATGATGATTACGATGAAGAAAAGGAAAGTGTTGAGGGTGTTGAATTTGTTGATGCCGGAGCCCTGTTGGACGAAGATGACTACTTGGAATACAAGTTACCAAAGCACCATCGCTGTGCCTGCCACCTCCTCAATTTAGTGTCCACAGTTGATGCTTCAAAAGCAGAGGTCAACCCATTGTACAAGCGTGTGTCAAGGTCCACATTTGCCAAATATTCTAGCCTGTAGAACAAAAGTTCAAGATCAACCACCGCATCTGAAGTAATTGAAGACCACGAGTTGCAAACTCCAGCTCATAAGGCCTGTTGCTACAAGGTGGAATTCACTCTTCTCAGCCATAGAAAGAATAGTGAGAATAACAAGAGAACAAGGTCGAGGAGCCCTTGCAGCTGTCTGCAGTGAACTAGATTAGTTAATGGAGTGATTAACAATAGATTAAGTCATAGTTTTATACTTTTAATAATGTAGAACTCATGTATGCACTATGCCAATATGCAGTCCCCATATTTACTATGGATGTGATATGTAGCAACTAAAAAAATAGAAACTAAAGGGGGAAAAATGTAGTAAAGGGGGAAAAAATTTTAATACATCATGACTAATAAAGGTTTCTAAGGAACCCATCAGGCTCTGAGAACCACAAGGACAAGAATAAATATTTGTGACAACAGATGAAACATATTAGTGGACGCAGGCCATATGCAAATGGTGGCTGCAGGACTAGAACTACATTTCTAAAAGTCTCAGATGACAATATTTTTCCTTTTTAATTATCAGTTCCTCCAGTTGAAGGTGCCACATCAAGTAGGCTAAATTTTCCATGTTGTGTTTTTCTTTTCTTCTTTGTACAGGTTTACTCCAGTGGAACTTGCATTTCTTGCAGAATATGCGAAGACAATGAGCCCAGTTGTAAAGGCACTGGATGTCCTTCAGGGAGAAACAAGTGTGCAAATGGGATGGTTGGTCCCCACCATAACTCTACTAAGGACCAAGCTCCAGCACCTTCACATCGCCTCCAAGTTCTGTGAACCTTTGATTGCTGCACTTCTTTCAGGCCTTGAAAAACGCTTTGGCGAGATGCTTGCAGATCCAGAGCTGATAGCCACAGCCATTTCATCTGGACAATTGATGAAAATATCATCAAACTTGGTAAGTGTCTCACTTCTCAACTTTCCATTAATACAAGTAATTTCTATGGAGACAGTGAAATGAGTTTGAAATTACATTTAATGACACAAACACACACACACACACACACACACACACACTATCCAATACACAATTACAATACTGTCCTATGGTCTAAATTGTCTTAAGTTTTGTTTTTTATTCCACAGGCCTTGACTATATCAGAAGCCACTTGGACTGTCAGGCCCGAGAATCATATCAGTGAAGAGGGCTCCCAATCATCTGAGGAAGAGGACTTCTTTTCCTCCTTGAAGAAGACCGGCCCTCCTGAAACAACCCAGCAATTGGATTACCTGGGATGCCCAGGAGACACAGTAAAGGTACTGAAGTCCTTCCCAGCTGCGTGCCAGCTATCACTTAAGCTTAATACGGCGCTCCCTGCCTCAGCAGCCTGTGAAAGACTGTTTAGTGTTGCAGGGCTGATCTTCAGGCCAAGAAGAGCATGCATTGGCTCAAAAAATCTTGAGAACCAGCTGCTTTTGCGACTGAACAAAGCCTATTGGTAACTCTTGGTTGCATGTTCTGTACCTAACTGATGTAGATCCTGATATAGATTACCCTGTTGTTGTACATACAGGATTGAGTCCAAAGTGTTTGTTACATCTTCTAGTTAAATGTGACATTGTTGCCATTAGCTATATAATTGAGCATAGTACATACCAGGAATGTGTCAATCAGGAAGGTATCAATCAGGATTATGAGTTATTTTTTACTTTTATTTTTTGATTAATCACTTGGATTAATCATTCATTTTGACAGCACTAATGTATATAGACAACCATACAAGGGTAATTGTTACTACACCTACCCTGGGTACACCAATTTTCTTGTCCGTTACCCTCACAGATTCCTGCAGCTAAGCTTGGATGTGCATTTACATTCCAATAAAGGTTATTCATAACATGCCTCTGAAGTTTGACTTTTTGCACCATTACAATACTTAGGCAACTAGTCATTATATCTTCCGCTCCATGAAACACGTTAATTCTCAGTAGTACACATATATGGTTCTTTAATGTATTTGCATTGTACTAAAATGCGTTCATTTTCAATGGGCATATATGCGGCTGAAACAGGTAGCCTAGTGCATCCCAAATTTTTCAACATTTACATTTTAATATAACATTATAGTCATTATGGCCTTTAGAATTATGTGGGGTAGTGCACTATAGGCCCCTGTGGCACAGCCTAAGCTTTTGTCCTTAACTCTTTCCCCACCAAACACGGAATTTTCCATTATTTGTGAGAAAACACTTCCCTGCCAAACACAGAATTTTCTGGGTTTCCGTGTTTTCACTGTTATACGCTAGAGGGCTCTATTATATATATATATATATAGGGACGCATCTTCTGAATGAGTACAGAATCTCCTGATCAAAACACAGGCAAAGAAGACGCAAAGAAACAAGCGATCGTATGTAAGCAGATGCATATGTAAAATAACGTAATCATCAACATAAAACATCATATAAATCAAAACTGCCTAATGTTACTGAATGAAATGTCGACCCAGAACGAGCTATAGGACTGTGAAGCAGTAGGGGTGTTGATGGACTCGATCTACTCCATCTGTGTTTGATCATCGTTCTGAATCTGATCTGGATGTAGTCTTTGACAAAAACGTGATTTTCTCAGCTTTTTTGTTCAAAATGTTGCTTTTTTTTATGAAACCCATATTTAATTGTTGATTAATTGTTGATAGTGTTTAAAAGCAGATGGTCTGCTCTTTCTTTTGATATATTGCATGCTCAGATATTCATACAACAAAATATTCTATGGGCCATTACATTTTTGTGAAACCCTGGCGGTGGTTGGCAACTTTTTTTTTAAAAACGCTGGCGGGGAAAGAGTTAATGCCATTTTTTTCCTTACATTACTTTTACTTTTATACTTTAAGTAGTTTTGAAACCAGTACTTTTACACTTTTACTTGAGTACAAAGCTTGAGTTGATACTTTAACTTCTACAGAAGTCTTTTTAAACCCATGTATCTATACTTCTAACTGAGTAATGAATGTGAATACGTTTGACACCTCTGTATGAATGAAATGAGCGTAAATCAAACAGCCGCATTGCCTCTGTGCATCTCTCAGAAATCAGTTTGGCAAGAGTAATATCAACTAAAATACTATATCATAAACGTTTCCATTATTTGACATCTATTTAAATTATTTAAAACTTGTATGAAATGCTACACGAATGAATGAAATAAGCACGGTTGCAAATCAAATAGCTGTGTTGCCGTCTCTGCGCGTCTCTCAGAAACCAAACCAGCTCTGTCAAGAGTTGGCTAATATCAGCTAAGACACTAAATCATACACATTTTCTACACATTTCCGAAGCACAACCACATCACGAAGCACTGCCTACAAAGCCTTCAGCTCATGCAACAATTAGAATACATTTAAATAAATGTTATAGATTTAATAAAAAAGTTAAGTGTTATAATAAAAAATAGTTATAAAAGGCATATTTGTTAAATCCTAACTAGGGAACAGAATTAAATGCTCTTCTCAAGTAATTTTATGAACATCCTGCCCACTTCCATTTTTTTTTTCTTTTCTGAATTTAGATACAGATATTGGTTCCACTGCACACCCCTAATGTAGACCATCTTGGTCTATTTAGTTAGAGCTAGTAGAACCAAAGATAAAAAAAAATGTGGAAATCTATCTATCTATCTATCTCACATTAAAGTAAATAAAAAAAGAAAATGTAAAAAAAAAAAAAAAAAATCTAATCTCAAAAAAAATCTAAAGTTGTAAATAAAAATATTATTGAAGTACGTTTTACAGGAAAATACTATTTCAGTGTTTCTCCTTCAAGATTTTCAACATGTGGATTTATTCAAAATTACACATTTAATTCAACGTGTTACTTGCCCTTTCTTTGCAATTATTTGTGAAACGTACTAGCAATTTCTGAGGGAAAACTGTTTCAAAGTAAATACATAAATACATACATTAAAACAAATTAAATCACTAATTTCTCTGCAAACCACTGTTCAAACATTTTCATATACATACATACAATATGGATAAACAAGAGCTATAGATAAAATACAACTGAAAGAATGGATAGATTTTTTAGTACGATGTAAAGTGATGAGAGCAAACATCCATTTAGAATGAGAATGAGTGGATCTCTGCTGTGAAAACAACCATAAACGCAGACAGACAAGATCCTCTCATTTAGCAAAATGTGTTAATGAGAGTTCTCTACAGCTCAGAGCATGAAACTAGTCTGTTTCCATTACACCACATTACAGGCTTTGAAGGACTCACAAGCCTAGGGCCATTTGTTTTGCAAATCAAGTAAAATACAGCTAACCGGACTCAAAAAAAAGCTGAGAAAAATCACAGTGCTGGTGACGGAAAGCTTCATTTATTTGCTTTCAGAGTAAAGTCGGTTCTTTCGCCGAGCAAACAAAAGACTGCTTAGGAAATGCACTGTATCCAGCAGGCCATTTCAAACAATAGGGGTATTTGGGAAGTCCCAATGCTGGCACTAAGAAAACATCTCATGGCAGAAGTAGAGCAGAGAACTAATGATTCCAGCAGGTCTCCAAAGACCTCCAGCCCCAGCAGCTTGATCACTGTCAGCGCGGCTGTTGCTGGGTCGCCCCGCTGTTTGCTCGCGATCGGCCCACTATGGCTCGCCGAGCCAACAAGTCCTGCAGCCACCATTTGCATATGGCCTGCGTCCACTAATATGTTTCATCTGTTGTCACAAATATTTATTCTTGTCCTTGTGGTTCTCAGAGCCCGATGGGTTCCTTAGAAACCTTTATTAGTCATGATGTATTAAAATTTTTTCCCCCTTTAGTTTCTATTTTTTTTTTCCTAGGCTCTGCTCTTTGATTATTCATGCTTCTGTAGGAGTGGCTTTTAGTGTGAATGCAGGTGCTGTAGAACAAGTTCACATGCAATTCTGTCATATCTCCTCTAGATCTTTAGTAGCAAGCAGATGCAAGAAGGTAGATAGTAATGTTCAACCCACCGTAAACACACGTCATTTCTTTCATGTTTGTCAGAGATGGTCTCTTCTGACAAATCAAGGCAATCAATTCCAAGATGAAAGCTGTCTAAAAGTGTGTGAAATGTGTTCTCATTGAAACGTGCCATTTATATACAGCTCAACAAACAGGTACAATAGGGTGTGAGAAGAAACTTCAAGGGTTTTAAAGCAGCACTCAAAGCTATTAAAAAATCCTCTTGATCCATTTGAAAGACTCAATTATTTGTGAGAACAGGTAATAAGCTCTTAGCATAAATTAAGCATGTGCCGTAAACATTAAGAGACCTAGAGAAAAACAAAACAAAAATATATTTTACCTACAGCATAATGTATCACATCCGGTTGCTTGGTTACAGAGAAGCAGTTTTAAATATAAAAGATTAGACATTATCTGTTTTAAAATGTAACAATTTTATCCAGAGGCCCAAACTGAACAAAAATATAACAGACTACTTGCAAAAAATGCATAGACTGTAATATGTGACCCTGGTCTACAAAACCAGTCATAAGTCGCACGGATATATTTGTGGCAATAGCCAACAATACATTGTATGGGTCAATTTTATGCCAAAAATCATTAGGATATTAAGTAAAGATCATGTTCCATGAAGATATTTTCTATAAATTTCCTACAATAAATATATAAAAAATGTATTATTAGTAGTAATATGCATTGCTAAGGACTTCATTTGGACAACGTTTTAAAACATATAATGCAATGAAATACAATGATGATTGAGAGATGAACAAATAACCGTTCCTCAAAAGCCTGATGGATCATATTTGATACTCATACTTGAATAAAAATATGTATGGATAATCAAGTAAATGTAAGTTGAGTCTTGAAATATTACTAACAATATAAAATGTCTTCTCATGTTTACTTTATAAATCAGTAAAGATTTTTGCAGTAAAAATACACATGTATCCCGATTTGAAAGGTGAGGTTTTTAGAATTATACTAAAAGGTCATTTATCTTTTAAAGGAACACTCCACTTTTTTTGAAAATAGGCTCATTTTCCAACTCCCCTAGAGTTAAACAGTTGAGTTTTACCGTTTTCGAATCCATTCAGCCACTCTCTGGATCTGGCGGTAGAACTTTTAGCATAGCTTAGTATAGATCATTGAATCTGATTAGACCGTTAGCATCTTGCTCAAAAATGACCAAAGACTTTCAATATTATTCCTATTTAAAACTTGACTCTTCTGTAGTTACATCGTGTACTAAGACTGACGGAAAATTAAAAGTTGAGATTTTCTAGGCTAGGAACTATACTCTCATTCCTGTGTAATAATCCAGGAACTTTGCTGCCGTACCATGGGTGCAGCAGGCACAATGATATTATGCAGCGCCTGAAAATAGGCTAACTTCTGTCAACATAACCAACGTGACAACCTGCTTGCACAGGGAGCGTGCTGGGGACTATTTTCAGGCGCTGCGTAATATCATTGCGCTGCTGCACCCATGGTACGGCAGCAAAGTTCCTTGATTATTACGCAGGAAAGAGTGCACAATGTAACTACAGAAGAGTCAAGTTTTAAATAGGATATCAAAAGTCTTTGGTCATTTTTGAGCGAGATGCTAACGGTCTAATCAGATTCAATGATCTATGCTAAGCTATGCTAAAAGTTCTACCGCCAGACCCGGAGATCGGCTGAATGGTTTCGAAAACGGTAAAACTCAACTGTTTAACTTTAGGGGAGTTGGAAAATGAGCAAAACATTAAAAAAAAAAAAAGTGGAGTGTTCCTTTAAAGTATAAACCATCAATCAGATGATAGAAGGCATGTAAAACTGTTTTTTTTTCCAGCAAAGTTTACATCATGTTGATATTTTAGGTGCCTTAGAATTTTGTGTATCAAATATAATACAGTAGGCTTTATAGGGTTAAGACTAATTTGTAGTAAAACAAATAACGGAAATCCTTGAAATATGGTTTGTATGTATATTTAAGAGTAAATAATGCAATGAACAGGAAAAGAATGTAATTAGAATCATAAAAAAAGAAGAACTTAAGCTGCTGGAGATGCTGTTTGTATGCATCCTCAAGCACAGAAATCACTTCTCCTCTGGAGAGAGCTGGTCATTGTGCTGCGGCACAGCAGAGGTTTTGTGCGTTTTCATTAATGTTTCATGCTTAGCAGCGTGCGAGTGGTTAGCGTAGTCTAGCAAGCCAAAGTTTAATATTGGCAATAGGTCTTACTGCCAAGACAATTCCCTTGGATGCATTTGAGCATGCTGTTTTGTTTCTTTTTCTTTGGACATTGCAAAAGCAAAACAAATATAACACTCCGTATGGGTATTACAACTTTATTTATTACCGACGATAAAGAGAACCGTGGAAAATAAAAGAGATCCATTACGCATACAATGTAAGCAAACGCTGCATAGAATAGCCAGGGGTGTTCAACAGGATAATGGATTGTATTATATCATTAAGGGTTTATACCTGTCTTATACCTCAAAAAACACACAGACACAAGATTGTATATGTCTACAATTTTGAAATGACAACGAAGTGGTAATACAACATTTTCTTGTGTAGGTAAAACATGATGTTGTGCTATAGATCTGAATTTAGTGTTTTCCATAGCCAGGTGTGCTCATATGTTTCATCACAGTGCCATGAAGCCTGTCTAACAGGGAACGTTCTCTCAAAGTCATGAATAAATGTTCAAGTAACGTTAATAGAATGTTGTTCAAAGTTATGTGGTTTTTAATAATGTTCTCAAGAAAGAACAAAAACATAATTTATACATTGTTCATGAATGGTTTTTTTTTTGTTGATAGTATGCTTTGGGCATTCTACTAACTTTAAGTAACTTGCAACTACATGTCAACAAGTATTAGCAGACTGTCTGCTTAATATCTGCAAACACTTTATTTTGATGCTCCCCAACAGACATGCCAACTTCTACTGACCCTAACATAACCGTCTACTAATACTCTAATGAGAGTTAGTTGACATGCACTTGCTAAGTTACCTATAGTTAGTAGAATGTCTAAATTGGACTATCAAAATAATAAAGACTAACCTGTATTATTTCTGAAATGATTTAGTTGGATGTTCATCTAACATATTAGTTGATGCATTTAGTGCCCTTGTTACATGTGTTACAAGTACTTACCATAATAATAACAGTAAATTATACATAATTACATGCAACTAACCCTAAACCAAATCCTATCCTAACCCTATAGTAAGTGTATATAGTTAATTATTATTACTCAGTACTTAAATGTATAAATACACTGTAACAATGACATTTTAAAATAAAGTGTAACCCATTTTTTTTATGTTACCGCTTGTTTCACAATGTGTAGATAATTATCAAAAGCAGGGCTTGACATTAACTTTTTTGCTCACCAGCTGCTGTTGCTAGTGGTTTTCTAAAGTTGCAAGCCACTCAGCATTTTCACTGACTTAAATTTTGACATCGAGACCATGGGGAAAACTGCCATATAGATATTTTTTATATTATCTCATAATTTGGCAGCAGGTATATTAGGCTGCTGTCACTTTAAGACCTGGCACACAGATCCATTATACTGTTACACATGCATTTTCTTTCTCAACTGTTTATGTTCACTTAAAACATAACTGACTGTGTTTACGTGAATACTCATCAAGACCGGCATTTTGACATTTATCTTGTATGTATTGTTTAAGTGCCTGTTGACTTAACTGTTTAAGTGCAATATGTGCGCGCACATAAAAATTGGAAATCCCAATCCAATCCCAATCCTGCACCAAAATTCAAGCCCTGTAACACCAACAATATATATATATATATATATATATATATATATATATATATATATATATATATATATATATTATATATACACTACCAGTCAAAAGTTTGGAAACTGTACTATTTTGATTGTTTTTGAAAGACGTCTCTTCTGCTCACCAAGGCTGCAGTTATGTTATTAAAAATACAAAAAAAGCTGTAATATTGTGAAATATTATTAAAATGTAAAATAACTGTTTTCTATTTGAATATATTTTAAAATGTAATTTATTCCTGTGATCAAAGCTGAATTTTGAGCATCATTACACCAGTCTTTAGAGTCACATGATCCTTCAGAAATCATTATAATATGATGATTTGCTGCTCAACAAACATTTATGATTATTATCAATGTTGAAAACAGTTATATATATATTTTTTTTTTAGGATTCTTTGATGAATAGAACGTTCAAAAGAACAGTATTTATCTGAATTAAAAAGCTTTTGTAACATTGTACTACCGTTCAAAAGTTTTGAGTCTGTAAGAATTTATTTTTATTTTTTGGGAGAAAAGAACTTAAAGAAATTAATACATTTATTCAGCAAGGATGCATTAAATTGATCAAGTGACAGTATAAACATTTGTAATGTTGCAAAAGCTTTATATTTCAGATAAATGCTGTTCTTTTGAACTCTCTGTTCATTAAATAATCCTGAAAAAAAAATTGTACACAACTGTTTTCAACATTGATAATAATAATAAATGTTTCTTGAGCAAAAAATGTTTCAAATCGGCATATTATAATGATTTCTGAAGGATCATGTGACACTGAATACTGGAGTAATGATGCTGAAAATTCAGCATTGAATCACAGAAATTAATTACATTTTAAAATATATTCAAATAGAAAAAAAGTTATTTTAAATTGTAAAAATATTTCATAATATTACTGTTTTTGCTGTATTTTGGATCAAATAAATGCAGCCTTGGTGAGCAGAAGAGACTTCTTTCAAAAACAATCAAAATTTCCTAACTTTTGACTTGTAGTGTATAGAATTCAACCTGCCAAAGTGGCTAGTAGGAGTGACTGTGTTACATGCCACTTCTGAAATACACCCGCATTTGGCCGGTTGGCGGGTGTTAATGTAATGCCCTGGTCAAAAGTAACATTCAATTAATGTTTGAAATATTAAAATAAATGGAATCTTCCCTTAACATTTGCATAACCAAGATAAAATATTTGTTAAGCATTTTTAATGTTCAGAGATGACATTTTCAAAGTTAGTAAAATGTTCTTAGAACATGTTTTTGTTGGCTGGGTGGGGGCCATTTGCAAACTGATCCACACAGACGCACATCCCTTCTGTATTTCTCAAACATCTCAAGGACTGTCAGGGGCCAAATTGAGGATTTGATTTCATCTTAAATCCCAGAGATACCTCAAACCTGTCAGAAACTCCAAGCCTTGGTGAGCGCTCTGCTTCAGGTTTGTCTCAGAGGGCGCATCTGCCCAGGAGAGAAGGGCTCTCACAGAACAGACAGACAGATTGAATCATTAGTGTGGCTGGGTGAACGGACAGGGGCCGGGGGGGGAGGGGGTGGGGGTGTGGGTGGGGGGGGGGTGTTCGACTGTTTGTACGTGAGCAAGCACTTCGACTCATTCCAGTCTATTCATAGACATGGCAGGTGTTATGTGTTCAATGTGAGCTTTGGACAAAATCGGGATGAATTTGGTGGACAGTTGCAGCTGTTATTTTAAATCTAATATCGCATAGGCCAGTGGTAATCTCATCAACAAAATTGCAGGTGAAAATATTCAGAGTATTGTTGATTTCGTCAGCAATAATGATGCATCATTACGATGATTAAATGAGTTTAATTAAAACATACTGTAGATTATAATATAACTGAACCACTTTGCTAGAGGGTTAATTAACTTAAATGCATCCAATACATATATGAGATTAATTGGTTATATCCAGAACATATAATATAATATGCACAGACAATGAAGCAAATGATTGCTACAGTTTACAGGCACATTATTGCAAACTAAATTATTACTTTTTTGTATGCTATTTCAAAATAAATTAAACTAAAATGAATGGATATGACATGACATGAAATACTGACTAAATTTAAAAGACAAGCCGTTTCTTTTTAAAGAATATGAAGCATTGCCACATTTACAGTGCAGTTTAATGGGGTTTTAGGTACTTCGTCTTATGTCTTTCATTGCTTTACTATGGGCTATAATAAACCTAATGACTATATAGCATGCTGCTGATTACCACAGACACAAGACATTGTGTTCCAACATATCTCAGTGTTTAACAAAAAGCCTGGGAGAGAAGATGATTTTTTAAAAAGGGATTTAAAAGACACCAGTGTGGAGGCAGTTCTAATTTGCAGAGGCAAACTGTTCCAGAGCTTCAGGCCTACCACTGCAAATGTGCCGTCACCCCTCCATTTATGTCTAGACTTGAGAACAAGCAAGACTATTGTAGTAAAATTGTAGTAGGTCTGAAAGATAACATTGTGCGAGGCCATTTATAGATTTAAAAATGAACGACAAGATCTTAAAATCAATTCTGTAATTGGTCAGCAACCAGTGCAGAGAAGACAAAAAAGGAGTAATATGCTCACATTTACGAGAACCTGTCAACATTTTATCAGCAGAGTTCCAATGCATGGCCAGCAGAAAAGCAGTGCTTTTTTTGAAGTACTTACAGTACATGAATCCTTTAGTGAATAAAATGTAAATTGTCTTAATTATCCTTTTGAGGTGGGACTATTTTTTAGGGTTGTTTACACCTGGTGTTAAGAAACATTTTCGTCAATCCCATCACAAGTGGACGACGCTAAATACAGGTGTAAATGAGCTCTAAAATGTTTTGAGCTTGTCCACTTTTGACCACTTCCAGAGGTAGTCCACAACACATCCGACTGGATTGCTTTAGTAGTGTAAACGCTCATGTGGTCAAATGCGTTCAAACAGCCACTCCGCCTACTGACCTAACACCTAAACATTATAAGAAGCGTGCCAGCCAGATGTAAAGTTTGGTTTGAAGACGAAAAACATACCAAGCACAATGTTCTCTCACCATTCCTGATTTCACAGTGTTCGACGTGGTGTTGTGGATATCAGAGCAGAAACGAAAGCTGATGCTCTACATATTTTTTCCATCTTCTCCTTTCACATTCATATGTAAATTACATGAGCTTATTTTGTCCATTAGATCGAAAGATCTAAAAAAAGCCCATACATTTATCCACCCATAGACCCTCCCCTTGAAGAAATCAGGACAGAAGTGGGCAAAAGTGGGCAAAACACGGATTAAAACACGAGGTGTGAAAGGGAATATATGGTCTTCATCTACTGTGATCCGATCGACCAAAATGCATACCAGGTGCGAACAGGGCTTAGGTTGGAAAATTATTTGTGGGATCCCAGTGGGTGGAATTTACTCAATGTACACAGTGTTGTATGGACAGTTTCATCTTGTCCTTTTCACATCTCTGCCTGGTATTCTCACATGGATATCAAGTAAAAGTAACCAGGTTTATATTTTTAGCTGGTCTTGACATGAGTTGAAAGATTGGATACAGCATTGCATAGACAGGTTGATCAGAGGTTTGCTTGTGGAAAAAAACAAATTCTTGTGTCATATAGTATAAATTTCACCAGATTAATCTGTGTTATTATTTATTTTTTTGGAAGATGTTGCAGATAATAGCTCTGACTGGAGAGTTAAGTCACAGGGTTAACCCTGAAATTGGAGATTTTGACAGCAGCACAGAAGTAGCACACAGAATAAAACTGCATTTGCTACAACAGAGCATCTGCTCTGAACGTATACATCCACTATCTATTTTTCCTGAGATTGACTTTGTGGGGTAAAATCACCCAAATTGATCCAATTCTGAGAGGCTAACGGGTATGAATTTGTATCATAGCCCAGCGAAGCAGTACACATGACTACGGGGAGCTGTCGAGGGTATTACAAATAAATGGAATATCTCAACAGGTCTTGGGACACGCTTCCCCTGCGCAGAGCCAGCGAGGTTCAATTGTTATGTGTATTCTTTTATTAAACATTTATGGACAAAGCAACCTTGCTTGGCTGCCGGTGCTGCTCCGGCTGCGAATGGCCTTGTTCCTATAGTGACGTGGCACTTTGAGCTCCTATTCAAGAGCACTGTGGAGCGGAAACATTCCCCATGGACACAGAGCACCAAAGAAAGGCACAATTACATGATTGAATAGATAATAGGTATATTGTACTGACCGTTATGTTGTTTCTGTTGTCACTTTCTGAATAAAAGTGAATATTTGTGTACATGTGTAACCGGTCCTAAACTGATCAAAAAAAATTCTGTGGTGAAGTAAATACAACAGAAAAAACAAATGTAAATTCTACCTGAATAAGTTAGTTCAGGCAAAAATACAAAAATAAAAAAGTTAACTCTATAGGAGTACTCAATTTAAGCTTGTAGGAATTAAAACATAATCCATCTCCAACGCTATCTCACGACCAATTCGTACGTATTGTACGAGGAGGCTAATTCGTACGACCTCACTCGTATGAATTTGTACGATTTGTCTATACTGCAGTGATGGGTAGGTTTTAGGGGCGGGGTTAGTAATAGGTAATTTGCATGAAATCATACGAATTGACCAACTCGTCAAATATGTACGATTTAGCAAAAATAAAGCATACACTTTAAAAGCATGGCTTAAATTCAGTATTATATTATTTGAGTAAAATATACTTGAAACAGAGTATGGCAAAGTAAACTTCAACTAAGTTATCTTTGTAAATTGTAGGTTACTCAACTTAGTTAAGTAGATTTATATAATTTTTCTTTTGCAAGTTCTAAGTAATTTTCACATTGGAATTAAGTAAATTTTACTTATCTTTTTTTTCAGTGTTCTCAACCTGTTCCTAGCGGGATTCGAACCGCAGGGGCGCTGGGGCGTGCTAACAAGGATGCAAAAAAGTACAGTTTTTAGCATCAGTCACTACTGCACCTTTTGAGCCTGCATGAGTGAGGTTTGCACTGTAAAAAAATATTGTTTGAAGTTGTAAATAAAGATAATTAAAGATAAATGCAATGTGTTACTTGCCAGGTCTTTATAATTATTTGTGAAATCTACTATCAATTTCTGGGTAGCACTTTATTTTACAGACATGTTACCCATGTACATACTATTTACTTATTGTAGTAGTTGCAATAACTGGGTAATAACTAGGTACTAATCCTGAACCTACCCCTAAACCTAAACCCATAGTTACCTTATATTACCCAGTACTTTCTTAGGTAAGTACACTGTAAGTAAATCGTGCACTATTTTTATTATTATAAATTTTTTTGGTAACACTATATTTTGATTGTCCACTTTAGACATTTTACTAACTATGAGTAACTTTGCAACTACATGTCAACTAACTCTCATTATAGTATTAGTAGACTGTCTGCTTAATATCTGCTAGCACTTTATTTTGATGCTCCCCTAACAGACATTCAACTTAGTAACTTTACAAGTACGTCAACTTATTCAACTTTTTTTTTTTTTTTTCAGTGTGGACGGGTGCTGTCAAAACCCAAAATGAGAACAATAATGGGTGTGTAAACAATCGCAGAATTTTATATAGTGAATTATTCTGTTAAGTTTTAGATCTGTTTGGCTGCAGTTTGTTCCTTCCATCAATCAAGCTGCCAGACACTACACGTACTGAACCACAACCAGAAATGATCTTGGCTGACATATTACCAAAATATGATTTGTAAAATGTAGTCTGGAAATGTGTATTTGTAAAGCATATCATTCCAGTAGACAAATGACGGTAGAAATTATCATGTCTCGTAACACATTTAAAAGTCAACTCCTATTGATTATGCTCAACTTGAAAATGTGACAAATTATTATAAATTATAATACTGAGTAGTATGCGAAATCTGGGGAAAATGACATAAATGCACATTGAATAGGCCTTGAGACAATGTCACGAAAGTGCAAGCAGTCAAGCAATCAAAACACTTCAAAATTATAGTCAAAATTAGTACATGTCATGCTACTGAATGGAAAACCTGTTTCATTTAATTTTTTCAGCATCTTTGCAACCTAAAACTTTATTAAGCCAGGCCAGATATGCTGTGATCATTTTTTTTAAGAAGCATGCTCACTTCTCAGCCGACTCCTTTTCTTTTCGATTTCTTTTCTTTCTTTCTCTTTTGCATCTAAGTGTCAGAAGGATTTTCAGTTCTTATAATTAGGCATGAGAAAGTTTCAACAGTTGGAAGACAAACAAGTAGCGTGCTGCCAAATGAACGAAGACCTCAAAATCATATTTGTTTGCTGATCTGGTGACCCTGGACTCATTTCACTTTTAACAAATGCCAGAAATTTGGTTGAGATTATGAGCAGCCAACCTGCTTGAGTCAATGTCCTCTCTTTTGTTTCCTATAAACCTCAAATTTCAGTTGCACTGTCAGTGGGTAGCTCATTTTAATTGGTCTACGGAGGGAACATCAGTATGAGTTTGTTTACGTAGTGGCTTTGCGGGGATTTCTTGTTAATGAGATGTTGTTTTGATAAGTCATTGCTGAGTGAATAGTATCGCCAAATATGCATGGTCCACAAACGACTGGTTCTTAATGTGAGCACAAGCTGATATTTCAGAGCTGTGAATTCCAAAGTATACTTTTCTGTAATTAGTATAACGTAATAAATTAAATGCATATGCATGTGTTGTTTTGGTTTTGACCTCCAAAATGGTGGTGGGCAGAAAAGGATTCATGTCACCTTGGAGGGTTTCTGTTAGACTCCCTGACAGACGGATAATCCTCTAGTTTAAACTTGGCAAATATTGATCCAATGGCCCTCTGAGGCTGGTCTCAAGACCCAGAATTGAGGGAAATGGATTATTGTGCAGGGACGAGGGGGTGGGGGGAGGGTTGAGATGAAAATACTATCTTGACCGTCAAATGAGATAAGATCATGTGAAATCCAATGTTGGCCCCATTCTCCGGCTTTGTGGAGATGATGGGGGGGGGGGGGGTGTCTTTTGTGGAAGCCTTTAACCTTGTGAAAGGTTGATGAAGCAGATTTCGTTTCACTGCATAGACCTTCAGCAACAATAGCAGAGGTCGTTCCTCAAATGCCTTTAATCGCATATTGGCGAGCAGACAGTCTCTAAAAGACAAACCAACTACTTTATTCTAAACAAGTTTATGGGATCTTTAAAGTTCTCGGGACATGAGAAAGTAATTGCAGATGTGACCTGTAGGGTATTGCACGTGTATGTTGCATTGTACTGAGGGTCTCCTCGTGTACAGTACTTGGTTGTTTCATTATAAAAGTCACATGACCTTGTGTTGCACATTAAATTCTGTGAGTGGCATCCAATTGTGTTCATTTTGAATTTTTTTTTTTTTTTTATCTCATTTTATATTAAAAACAAAATGTCTTTACAATTAAAATACATAATGTCTTTACAATTAAGGATCCAGACAGGTTTGAGAGGCAATGTTCTACAGTATTTATAGAAAAATGAGTATTTTACTAGTATACTCTTTTGAACATACTGTAGGCACTGTGCACAATACTGTTTCCCACAATACTGTTTTGAATTCACATGATTAGACCGTCTATTTCTAGTATAATAAATAAATTGGAGAAAAAAAAATATTAAGCAGCACAACTGTTTCCAACATTTATAATAACTGAGTATCAAATCAGCATATTAAAATGATTTCTGAAGGATCATGTGACACTGAAGACTGGAGTAATGGCTGATGAAAATTCAGCTTTGCATCAAATAAATAAATTATATTTTAAAGTATACTGAAATAGAAAAATAAACATTTTAATTGTAATAATATTCTACAATATTTCTGTTTTTTTTTTTTTTTTTATCAAATAAATGCAGCCTTGATGAGCATAAGAGACTTCTTTCAAAAACATTAAAAATAGTAATGTTTTCAAACCTTTGGCCGGTACTGTACAGTATTTTTTTTTTCTAGACCTGGTAAAGTCATTACAATTAATACAATCTTAAAAAGTCATTGAATATAAATCATAGACTAAAATATTTTACAGGTTAGAAATTGCTATTTGTAATTACAAAAACAAAAAAACCACTAATGACTAGAAAATTCATAGGAATTCACTGGTAACAAAAAAACCCTCAAATTTTGTGTAGGTGCAACAGGGAAAAATGACTCACCGTGGGACGACATATTGAGTATCGTGGTATAGCAACACTTTTTGGGACAAGAGTGTCACTGTGGCACCAATATTCACAATACTTTTTTACTTGATATTTTACACTGACATGATGATGATATTATGTTAAAATTGCTGAGCACCACAATATGGAACACAACCTTGTTTTTCACAATGTAAATTCAAATTTAACACACCAAAATGGCTAAAGACACAACTATAACAGAAATAAATCACAACCTAGATAGACCTACTCCAGAGTCAATGTCAAAATGCTGTTGTATCATAAAACATAAGAAACAATAACAACAAAACAACAATGTATGATGGTCCTAATATTGTGGCTATATATTGACTGGTACTGTGACTTGATTTGTCCTTTTAACTCCACTGCACCCAGGCCCGGATTAAGAACACGTAGGGCCCTGGGGATATAACAAACCCAAGGGCCCCCATAATAGCTGATCTTGGTGCCACAATGTTTTCTACCACAGAAGTAATTAGTATTTTTTTTAAAAACTAAATCTTCAAAGCACAGAGATACAATGAGTATACTGTCTGAACATTACATTTTAATATTAAGTAGGCCTATATATAAATATTCCAGGCTGCAACACATTAACAGCATAAATGCATTAACTCCAGATATGAGGTCAAAGCAAACAGGTTTCCAGAAACAGCAACAACTTTTGAGCATATACGGCCTTAAGGAGTTTTAAAACCTGTGAGGTCCCAAATTTGAGCTATTTTGGGGGGTTAGGGGGGCATGGTCCCCCAAGAAAATTGGATTTCTCTGATCTATTTGTGCATTTTAAGATGTTTGAAGGCTAAAAAAATGAATAATAAATAGCTTTCAAAACCATTTTAGTGGGAAGTACATTATCTGTCATACCTGCTCTCTCCATCACTCTTTCACTCTTTCTTTTTCTCTCTTGCCCTGTCTCTTCCCCTCTTAAAGCTGAGCTCTGACTGATAATCTTCTCATTTTTCGTCTGTGTCAGTGAAGAAAGTAAACATAGGGTCAACTGATATTTAGCCTATATTTAAGCATTTTCTTAGACAAGTTAATTCACTGAAGGCTACGAACGCTAGGTAAATAAGTTTAATAAATTAATTCACAATATACACACACATCTTATGCCTAATCTGATGAAATCGACTTCGTTAATGTCCTTTTTTAATTCAAAATTGTATTAGTTTGCCTGATTATTTTTGTCGGTTGTTTAACATTTCTATCCTCAAACAGCTGTCAAATATGAAATGTTTCTACTTTAATTTTATTTGGTCATCTCAAATATTTTGACAATTACGAGAGGTGACAGACCGCAGGCAGCTCAGATGAGAAGATATCATTGCAGCACTAAAGTAGTGTTAATACTCTATTAGTCTATTAATTATTTCACAACATTTATTATATAAAAAAATACCGAGGTCCGGACCTCAGTGACCTCATAGCTGGCTACGGCCATGATTACAGTCGTGTAGGCAGCCTATAGTTTACCTCAACACCTCAGTTTACATGGTCTGAGCTATTCAGTCTGGTTCAGCTAGTTTCGCCACAGAGCCTTTACTGCACACATGATGTTGCACTTGTATTCAAATGGATAAAGCGACTGCCTGACTCTCGTTAACACTTCAATAGAGCGGCGAAAGCTCTGAACAAGTTTGTCAGCGCTGTGTGTGAGACAATCCAGCTGCTCTGGCACTGCAACTGCTGGATCTATTTATTTATTAATTTATCTGAGGTGCTGAAACTCAATTCCGGACCGTTCTGGCCCACTTTAACCCCTGTAAATACTGCAAAATATATTTAGTAGCCTAAATAGTAAGCCAGTGTTCCATTCTTCCATTCATGCAGTTCCAGGACATTTCAACAAAGGACAGTATTTTTATTTTTGCTACTATTTGCTTAATACTTTCTGTATCCTCCCTGGTCCCTGTGGCACTGCTGGAGCGAAGCGTGAAACCACACTTTTCCATAACTAATATCATGACTCCTGAGTTTCAAATCCACCATGCAGAGCAAACAAAACAGAAACTTGCTGTGTACCAGAACATGTTGAACTAAGACTCAGAGAAGAAAACATGTACGACACTGAGAATCTGTGTTCCTCGACCTACAGCTCGGCAGAGAAAATGCTCGCTGGGTTTATGAGCTGAGAGGCTGGATTGGAAGTTTGCTGAGGTCAGAGAAAAAACGGGAAACAAACTAGCCTGGAAAATGTGTTTAAAGCATTAGGGCATTAGTTCTTAACCTGTAATCTTCCATAGTAAAGTAAAGTAAAGTAAAGTAAAGTAAACAGATGTACATGGACTCTGAAATCAGTAGCTTTTAAAGTGCAGAGTAATTTATGTATTCTGTATATAAAAGTGATTTCTGTCCTTTACTCATTCATCATTCGAAAACAGTATGCCTTTCTTTCTTCCATGGAAAAATGGATAGGTTTTGCAGAATATGAGAATCCAAACAATGGAAGTGATCATTGATGTTTTACTGCCAACAGTGCCAAGCTCCAAAAATGGTCCAAATATCACAGAATGTATTTAACATTCAAGCATGTTGTTTCACAAGGCATGTGAGAACCAATATTCTTTGACATACAAATCTGATATATTTTTTATGCAAATAAACAATTTAACAATTTAATATCAGTCTTTTACTCACTATATGTATGGCTTCAGAACAGAAACACTTTTTTGATGCTGTTCTCGAATGTAGTAGTAAAAAACTCCATTATTACCTACCAACTATATAAAACAGATTCTCAAAAATTCTTTAAAACATTTCCTTTTGTGAACAACAACAACATAAAGGTGAGTAAATAATGACATAATTTAGTTTTTGAGTGAACAAAGTCTTTAAAACTACTTTTTTTAAAAACTGTTGCCGGGTAACAGCGCTAGAAATAAGAAATACTATGACAATCTGGGAAGCTAGCTTATGCAACCCTGAGATTTACTTCTAAAGCTTAATATATAAACACTTTATCTTTTGCTTCATTCTTTCGCCTCCCTCCAGTGTTGTTGCCAGGCAACATTGTGAAAAAGTTGCCCTGTTGACCATCTGGATAAGACTAAGAGCTCACTTCTAACAGGTTTAACTGGTTTAGCGTGCAGCTAAAATCAATGTGAAATCCTTCCGAAATGTTCTTTCTCAGACTTCAAGCTAAATTACTCAAGTATTTAATATAATCTGTGCATCTGTTTGCGGGCATATTTTGGATTCGACCAATTTCAGTGCCATGAATGAAGTATTGAGTTTATAATCTATGTGAAAAATAGAAAATGACTTCTAAGATGTCCACAGTAACACAGGCTACTTCCAAATCATTTACATTAACAGGGTAAAGTCAGCTTAAGTCCAAAGCAGGCAGAAATCAATGGAGGTTATTGGAAGAGTGCACTTCGGCCGCCCTGTGGTCTTAAAGGCATTAGCAATCAACTAAATCTCTGAACAAAATCAGTTTACCATGGCTAGTTGTCAGCTACTCCCATTTCTCCAGTCACATCTACAAAATCTGCATGGTCTTGACCTTGTTTTGGTGGAAACGGCCTTGAAAGACATGATATATTACCAGACATTTCAGTTATTTGGTAAACATGTGATCAAATAGCTCCTTTGAAAAAAAAACATGAAAAATATAATGTAACTGTTAAAGGAAACCAACCGTTAAGAACAGAAACAAAAGGAAAACACTGAAATCTGGCTCGCTAACGATGAAACAACACAATGAAACAGGAACCCAATTAAAAGGCTTCTCCCCGACAGTATTCTCACGTGGGCTAGAGTTAGTCATCTCTCTAATTTGTGCAGTGTACACTTTCTTTCTTTTTTTTTTTTTAAAGAAGGAGTGCAGTGCATCTCTCACTGCTGCATGAGCTTATGTTCACACAGAACATGGCATCAGAGAATGGCATCGGAGGGCATGACTTGTGGGTTGGGGGTCCTGCATGATAGGTGAACCTGACCATCTACTAGTCCAGGCTCCTATTTTATAGATATGGATTATTTGATCCTCCAATTGTGGATGCTTTGATCCAGAGAGAGAGAGAGAGAGAGAAGAGAGAGAGAGAGAGCGCACATGCCACGACTACATGTATTATAGCAAAAACAATAGCAACTTAAATCTGTATGGCCAGTGCATGTCCACCAATGATATGAGCTACAGATCAGTACAGTACAGTACAGATTATGGGCCAGATTTACAAACAGCTCTTTTGGCTTTAAAAAAACTACTGTTCGGGATTTACTAAAGACACGCAGTGAAAAATTAGCGCTGAAAAGGTGTAGACAGAGTTATTTTTGCAGCTGACCTTATGTATGCATCTGTAGAAGTTTCCCTTTCAGACACAAAATTTATGGGAGGAGTAGATCACGCCCATAACTTTCCACTCCCATCAGATTACGCTCTCACGCTAATTTACTAAATCTGACCCTAAATCGCCAAAATGTATATATTTGTACCTATTTAATCAACTCAGTATTTGATCAACTTAATTTCCATCTGAATTCATAATAATTTGTAAAAGTTGTACAAAAATGTATGATTTACACTAAATATGAACTGAATATTAATTCTGAATTTTTTTAAAGATTTATGTATGTATGTATGTAAGTATGTAAAAGTAAGACATTTAATTTGTTCATTTGTCAGTGTACACAATGTTAATCTTTTTTTTTTTTTTTACTTTATGTATTTATTTATTTATTCAAATATAAGATAATAGATGCATAATCTCATTTGTGACCCTGGGGGCGTATTACAGAAACTTTCTATTTTAGGTCTTAACTTAAGATATGATAAGTTAATTTAGAATTTTTCACAATTTTGTATTACAGAAGAAAATCTTAACTTGATTTAGGATTCTTATCCTATCTTACAAAATCTCATCTCATGTGTATTAAGAAATCTTAAACCGGTCCATCGAGTTCGGTAATCAACTGTCAGGTCTGTTACCAAGCAACCAGCAACGCGCAATATGCTTCTGAGGTAACGTTAAACCTAAAATAAAAATGGAGAAACAACGGCGTGCTTTTAATTTCAGTGCGGCAGAGATTGAAATGTCGTGGGAGTCTGTAATTATTTCCGAGTATTTTATCATCAAAGCACAGCACATCCTCTGGGTCCTCCAAAAGTCTCTCCACCATCAAACGTCGCTGCTCTTCATCTTGTATAATCAATAAATGTAACGCCAATCTCGAAAAAGGCTTTTTGTACTGTGATTTTTACCATTGGATTTCAAAAAGTTTTGAAGTTAGGACATCAGTGGGGTTGTCCTAAAGTTAAGACAGCTTTTAGGACTTTTAGGATTTTTGTGGTCGAGGGGGCGTATTACAGAAAGATCTTAACTTTAGAATCCTATCTTATCTGTTTGGTAACCATGGCAATTTCAGTTCGGACCTCGTTTAGGACAAAAGCTATTACAGAAGGACATTTCTTAAGTGCATAATCTTATATTAACTATAGATAGGAAACGGGTGTTACAGAAGCGTCCTAACTCGACAAAAAACCCTATTACAGAATACATTTTTTTGAAATGCATAATCTTATCTTAACTATAGATAGAAAACGGGTATTGGTGTCCTAACTTCAAACCTTTTTGAAATCCAATTGTAAAAATCACAGTACAAAAGCTTTTTTCGAGAATGGCGTTACATTTATTAACTATACAAGACGAAGAGCAGTGAAGTTTGATGGTGGAGAGACTTTTGGACGACCCAGAGGATGTGCTGACTCCCATGACACATGACTTTGCAGTTAGTTGACGAATTGTGACCAAAGAGGCCAACGAGCCATCACAGAGCATTACCTGTCATTCTTCAAGTGACTAACGCCTTACTTTTTTTGTAAAAGGTGATTTTCAAAGTGAGGTCGCTTCTATAGCAAAAATGTCACAACCTGGCATATCTAAAAAAATTACAGAAGTGGCCAGGGCAATCAGTGCTTTAGTACCTACCTACATTCAGTTTCCAAGGGAAGAGCTGTCGACAATCAAAACTGCCGAATAAAACAGGCTTTAACTTTTCAACAGAGCTTATCAAAATTTTAATCTCTGCCGCACTGAAATTAAAAGCACGCCGTTGTTTTTCCATTTTGATTTTAGGTTTACATCAGAAGCAGTTTGTGCGTTGTTGGTTGCTTGGCAACAGACCTGACAGTTGATTACCGAACTCGATGGAGCGGTTTAGGATTTCCTAACTACAGATAAAATGAGATTTTGTAAAATAGGATAAGAATACTAAATTAAGATTTGCTTCTGTAATGCAAATTTGTGGAAAATCCTAAATTAACTTGTCATATCTTAAGTTAAGACCTAAGATAGAAAGTTTCTGTAATACGCTCCGGGTCACATTTGTTCATTTGTCCACATACCAGATTTGAACATGAAAATTTGAATGCTATTCAGAGACCTTGAAATATAGCATGCAAATTGTATGGACCTCTTTTATTGTTTTAATCTATCATTTCCCATTCACTGATAGGAAAATAATAGCAAAAATATCTAGGGTTTGGTCATTGGAGTGAGAAATGATCACAGAACTTTAATTTTTTTGCATGATTTGGTCAAAAAATAACTTTAAGCTGATATGATAAGGAGAGAGTAAAGAGAGCAGGTAATACAGGTTATTGACATTCATTTTTAATTGAGACATTTTAACAGCATTTTATTTGAATTATTGGCAAATGTTCCTTTCTTAGATTGATTTTTGGGAAGTATGCTAATTCCTATTGTGTCAATTTAAAATGGTGTTGGTTTGTGTCAGAGGGAGGAAAAGTCATCAAGCTTATCGCGTCAGTTCTGGCAGGTCATGTTAGTCAAGCTCGCATCAGCTGACTGTCAGCTGATCACATCTACCTATAGGAAAACGACTATCACCGTATATAAGCTCCTTCTGTACTATCAGCAGCTATCGTGTTTCTCCAGCGCTCATTTACCCTCCTCCATCCCCAGCTCCTCCTCTCGTCCAGTCAGGATTTGGTATTCTGATTCCCCTTGAATCAGACTAAATTCCTGAATTATTTTGTGCATTTAATATCGACATTAATGATATCTGCAAATACATTATGTTGGTTCTGTTCTGGTTACCCTTAGGGGGGTTATTGCTGCTCTCCCTGCTCTTATCCATGCTAGGCTGCATGGATGTGCAGGGAGTTCTTGCCTAGAACAGAACCATACCGCCAATCCAAACTGTATGCTAATAGTCAATCAATCATCTTTGATGATAGTGGTCCTGACAGAAATATGTTTTTGAATGAACCAACTTGTACAGTATCTCAGTTTTTAATGACGTTAACACATAAAGATGATTACGAGTTTGACGTGAGATGTTGGCTTGCATGTGATAATTGCCAGAATGATGATGGCAAAACATGACCACAGACATCCAATATTTGTGTTTTTAAGTCCCAGATCAACCAATAAGCCACTACTTTCAAAGGGGCTAAAAATTGATTACATTTTTTTTAGTAATTTCAATTGACTGTGCCAAATCTCTCTCCAGCAAAATGTCCAACTACCAACTGTGATCCCCCATCCCCCACACCATTACACCACCACCACCAGCCTGCACAGTGGTAACAAGGCATGATGGATCCATGTTCTCATTCTGTTTACGCCAAATTCTGACTCTACCATCTGAATGTCTCAACAGAAATCGAGACTCATCAGACCAGGCAACATTTTTCCAGTCTTCAACTGTCCAATTTTGGTGAGCTCGTGAAAATTGTAGCCTCTTTTTCCTATTTGTAGTGGAGATGAGTGGTACCCGGTGGGGTCTTCTGCTGTTGTAGCCCGTCCGCCTCAAGGTTGTGCGTGTTGTGGCTTCACAAATGCTTTGCTGCATACCTCGGTTGTAATGAGTGGTTATTTCAGTCAAAGTTGCTCTTCTATCAGCTTGAATCAGTCGGCCCATTCTCCTCTGACCTCTAGCATCAACAAGGCATTTTCGCCCACAGGACTGCCGCATACTGGATGTACAGTATCTCAGTTTTTAATGACGTTAACACATAAAGATGATTACGAGTTTGACGTGAGATGTTGGCTTGCATGTGATAATTGCCAGAATGATGATGGCAAAACATGACCACAGACATCCAATATTTGTGTTTTTAAGTCCCAGATCAACCAATAAGCCACTACTTTCAAAGGGGCTAAAAATTGATTACATTTTTTTTAGTACTTTCAATTGACTGTGCCAAATCTCTCTCCAGCAAAATGTCCAACTACCAACTGTGAGATGTTTACAAGGCAACTTTAGGAAAACTGCATATGCATCAAATCAACATCTTCCCCATGGGAGAAAGAGATAAACAAATAAAATGAAATAAATAAATAAATTGAGAAATCTTTAGAGGCTTAAGTGCTCGTCTTGATTACTGTGCAGATATATTTTGGATGAGCTTCCAGGCTCCAGCAATATGTGCTGTGGAGTGTGAAGCGACATGGTAGCACTCTGTTCCCGCTGAATAAAGGCAAGCCGCTCTCCCTAAGGCAACGGCACTTTGGCAGGAGTCTCATTTTCTCGTCTCTGATAATATTTGTTTTAAGTTTAGTCTCTCCCTCTCTTCATAATGACTCCACATTTGCTACAATACAAACTCAGCACTTGAGCCAAGCTGTTTGTGTCTGCAATGGGGAAGAGCTAGCTTTATATCAGCAACAGGATGGATATCATTTTAATGCACTGAGAGAATTAAGCACCTTTTCTCTTTTGAACCAGTAGAGACTGGCCTAAATGAGAGTGTTCTCTTAAACAAATTATTGTGTGTCTATTCAAAACTGCCTGTAGGAAGAAACTGCAATAAAAGGTGATTTAAACTCCCCATTCAGAGAAATAGAAGGAGGCTTAATTATAAAATTCACTCTTTCAAATCCTCCCTGCTTACAGTTTCTCTTTCAAATGCATTCCATATAGACCTGTAACAAGGCTTGAGTAAAAGAATAATCTGTTTTGATTGTGAAAGAGGAAAGCAAAATTAAAAATGAGAAAGTCTTCCCTAGTGAAATAGTATACTTAAGTACAATTTATTCGTATGCACTTTACTATAACTAAATGCTTTTGTGACACACTATAAATTGGTATGCTTAAAGTCTGTTAAATTGGAACAACTAATTTTGTACTAAATTAATTTTAGTTGTACAAAAGCAGTGCTAAAGTTCAAGTAAAGTTGTATTAAATATACTTGTTTGTGCTAAAGTGGAACTATTCCAAGTATACTTAAATACACTTTAAATATACTCTTGTAATTAAGTTTTGAAATGCAGAATACGCTCAGCATATATAAACTTCAAATGCATTTTGATGACATTACAATTGTAATTAAATTACACTGTAAGAGTGTTGAACATACATTAATATTATACTGATAACAAACTTTTTGTGATTTTAAAACACATTGCAATGGCATTCCAAGTAAACTTGAAGTGTTCTAATGGCATCATTATAGTGTGCTTCAAATAGGCTACAATACAGTAATCTTTATAAATAACAGCACAGTTCAAGATTTTGCCTTTTGCTGACATTTTATATACCCCCCAGTATACCATTAACTCACTTATCCGGTGAACATGAGTGCATTATCCTGCTGGAAGTAGCCATCAGAGGATGGGTACATGGTGGTCATAAAGGGATGGACATGGTCAGAAACAATGCTCAGGTAGGCCGTGGCATTTAAACGATGCCTAATTGGCACTAAGGGGCCTAAAGTGTGCCAAGAAAACATCCCCCACACCATTACACCACCGCCACCAGCCTGCACAGTGGTAACAAGGCATGATGGATCCATGTTCTCATTCTGTTTACGCCAAATTCTGACTCTACCATCTGAATGTCTCAACAGAAATCGAGACTCATCAGACCAGGCAACATTTTTCCAGTCTTCAACTGTCCAATTTTGGTGAGCTCGTGAAAATTGTAGCCTCTTTTTCCTATTTGTAGTGGAGATGAGTGGTACCCGGTGGGGTCTTCTGCTGTTGTAGCCCATCCGCCTCAAGGTTGTGCGTGTTGTGGCTTCACAAATGCTTTGCTGCATACCTCGGTTGTAACGAGTGGTTATTTCAGTCAAAGTTGCTCTTCTATCAGCTTGAATCAGTCGGCCCATTCTCCTCTGACCTCTAGCATCAACAAGGCATTTTCGCCCACAGGACTGCCGCATACTGGATGTTTTTCCCTTTTCACACCATTCTTTGTAAACTCTAGAAATGGTTGTGCGTGAAAATCCCAGTAACTGAGCAGATTGGGAAATACTCAGACCGGCCCGTCTGGCACCAACAACCATGCCACGCTCAAAATTGCTTAAATCACCTTTCTTTCCCATTCTGACATTCAGTTTGGAGTTCAGGAGATTGTCTTGACCAGGACCACACCCCTAAATGCATTGAAGCAACTGCCATGTGATTGGTTGATTAGATAATTGCATTAATGAGAAATTGAACAGGTGTTCCTAATAATCCTTTAGGTGAGTGTACATTGAATGTAGGAACCAGTACGGACAGGAATCGAATCTGGGTTTCTGCCACACAAGTGCACTCGCTTTACCAGTTATGCCACCACACAGATATGGACTAGGTAAAACTGGGGGTACTTTCATGTGTTCTTTCATACTGTTTCAAGTCCTGCTATAGGCAAACAGATTTTTCCATCAATGACAGGACAATTTATATGGATTTAAAGACTGAATCGCAGAGAAAAGTCTCAATATAGGCGCAGTAAGCGGCGCGTGAAAAAAACCTGCGAAACGGCCTGTTTAGAACACGAAAGTGCGTTTAACTTGGAGCTGTTGAAGAAATAAAGCCAGCAGAAAACAACAATAAATATCAGCTGCAGATTTAAATATGACGCATGAATTGAAATTGAAATACTTTTCATGCAGTTAACCTTTCTGAATTTATTTGACATTTTAACTTTTTTAGCTTTTTGTGTAATTTTTGAGGACTGGTCAGGATAATTTTAATAAACATAATGCAAGGGGCCATTAAAGTACCATTAATGGGAAAAGTGTATTAGTAATATTAGGAATACACTTAAGTAATTAAACTTCTGATCAGGTACGTGAATTTCTTTCACCATTTCAAACTGACTATATGTTGTTTTCTTTATTTGTCATAATTAGCTTATATGTATTACCTTTTTTAATACTTTGTATGTAAAGCTGTTTTGCAACCATGCAAAATTGTGGAAAGTGCTAGAAATAAATTTGAATTGAATTAAACAATAGCCTACCTGATATTTAAAGTGTTGGCAAGTGATTGAAAAGGTTAAGGTCATAATTATAAAACTTCATGATTTTTTTTTTTTTTTTTTTCCAACTCAAAACATTTCCTGTAAACTTTTGTTGTTTAAAATACTGTTTTTATACTCAACAAGTAGAACTCAAATACAGTTCATTGAATTGCACATTTAATCATAACAGGTCAACAGAGGAATCAACAAAAATAAATTACTAAAGTAATACTTCAGTATTTAACAAATTAAATCATTTTATTTGCAAATTGCTCATTGTTACATTTGTGCCGTAAGCAAAAGTTGTGGAAATTCTGACTAGGTGTTTCATGTTGATACCTCACATTTCCCTTGGTTTGCACAAAAAGAAAGCATCATCTAAACATAATTTCATCATTCTCAGATTTGAAATACATGGTGAGACTTGTGTTTAGCTGCAATGAGTTTCTAGACTCTAAAGGTTTCCTTCTGACAAATGTGCCAAATCTGCAAACATTCCCAATAGTGTGCACTCTAGCAAGTTATTTAGCAAAAGTACAGCAAAATCGATTGTTGGCGAGTGTGATGGCATTGGCTTTGTGGTGTGTTCGAAACATAGATCAAGCACAGTGCTAACTTCTGGTTCAACCAATGGTAGGACACTGGGGCAGGCCAATGGGGGTCAAGGTTTAGCTTCGGCAGTTACGTGTTTTCAAGTCATGTCAGAAAGAATGTATTTATGATTTAAAATGCACATGAACATCAGCACAACTCGTAATTATGAGTTTTGGTAACTTTGGATTTTCTTAAGACTTTCCGAGTTAGGTGCGTGATGGTGAGAAAACATGTCAGGGGCAATGGATGCAGAGTCTGCCCTAGTTAAAAAAAACTATGCCAAAATGTATTTAAAATAGGCCTACATTTATTTCATGCTAACTATACTACAAACCCATTAATATATTTACTGACTGTAACGGGATTCGTTGTTATGAGAAGAAGGAGTAATATTTGTCAAATACACAGATGTTTCAGATAAATTTTCATTCAATACTTTATGTACTGCATAATACAGTGTCTGTTTGTATAAGAATAAAGTTCAACATAAGCCTACGCTATCAATGAAGTGGTGTATACGTTTTATTTTGATAAACATTACACATTACACAAAATTTCTAACCGGCATGCACCGCTTCAAGACAGCCGCCGATCGGTCTGCGCATCGCTGCATCAAGTCGAACAAGCCTAAAATCCAGGCCTGGTCCTCTCTCGTCCTTCACTGTTGTCGCTCCTCCTTTTATGCGTCCGAGCTCCTCCGTGAGAGATCCGAGACCGGTGTGACGCGCAGCTGGCACTCATCATCAAATCACTCACCGGCCTCGCGCCACTCTCTCACGGCTCTTGCTTGCCCGGCTTGTCAGATACCCCCATCGCAGGCTGGGGGGTACCCACGAGACTGCGCTCTGCTCCCCCCCGGGGCCAGTCTCGGCAGCCGCAGCACCTGGGGGTAAGGACAGACAAGACGAGAGAAAAGGAGCCGGAAGCATGAGGAGCGACAGAGACGAGAGAGAGGAGAGAATAATTCTGGTCCGGTTCCCGAACACACTGCCGCTCGGTCCTCAGCCAGCCGAGAGTCTCTTCCTCACGGTGCCATGCAATGGTTCTGGACGCTCGCTGGATGGCTCGATCCTCCTCTGCCCCCTGGCGGCTGGCGGTGGCTCCTCCTGTTGAGGGCAGCCGGCAGCAAGTCCCCCGCTTCCTGCTCCTCCCCATCATGGCGGATGGTAGCAGGCTCTGGCCCACGGCAAACGTCGGCGACTCCTCTGCTCCCTCTAGGACGGCAGCCACCCCACCTAGACCAAGGTGCATGGCAGCGAGCTCTCCGTCCCACCAGCTCTTCCCTCGCTCCAGCACCACCGCCTCGGGCAGTTCAAGCTCCTCCATGAGAGATCTGAGACCGGTGTGACCGGTCACTCTCTCACGGCTCTCACTCGCCCAGCTGGTCACACTCACATATCGCTTGAGACTTACTGATATAAATATTATAATTAACCTTTATTTGGAGTTCTTCTTTATTGCACAATGCATATTTCTTAATATTAAGCTTAACAGTGTTTATATCACTATTACTAAGGATAGTATGATCACTGTATAATTTAAATACAAGATATTTAAAGTACACCTAAAGTATATTTGCAATAGTTCCACTTTAGCACAATCAAATATAATCAAAGTATATCTTTAGTTGGACCTCAGCACTATTTATGGATAACTAAAGTGCATTAAATACAAAATTACTTGTTCCAATTTTGCAGACTTTAAGTGTACCAATTTAGTATACTAAAAGTACAATTGCAGGGTATTATATTAAGTTAATAAATATAAATGTATTTGTAGTATATTTAGCATAAAATAAATGCATTTCAAATACATTTTAGCATATTTATTTGGGGTTTAGAGGTAGTAGAGGAGGGTGGTATAATCACAATATCAAATCACTGCAATAATGATTTTGTTTCACTGCAATGGTACATTTTATAACATACAGTAGTTATTTTTTGCTGGAAATGAAACCTAGAATTGTTTTCTAGGGGCAAATTGTCACACTTTTTTAAAAACACAGGTTCTTTATTGGCATCGATGGTTCCATGAAAAACCTTTAACATCCACAGAATCTTTTCATTACACAAAAGGTTCTTTATAGTGGACAAAAGGTTCTTTACATTTTAAAAAAATGGTTTAATGGGTTAAAACACCATTTTCAACTGAAAACGGAAAACTTTTTATGTGTTTTGGCCGTTCATTTACACTACAATAGCTTTTGGGGGCCTGAAAATTCAAACTTTTGAAAACGGGTTTCAAAGTGCAAGTTTTTAAAAACAATACCATTATTGTTTCCATGTAAACAACAATACTGTGAATTCCTGAAAACTGTAACGTCATGCGCATGCGCATTACATGTTCAGTCTATGGATGCGTACTTCTCTTTTTTTTTTATACAAAATTTTTTTTTTATAAAGTGATATCGCCAACTACTGGCCTGGCAGCATAACACAGCATTTATAGTCATTTTCGCGGATCCTTGTGTGAACAGGGATCGTTTTGACAACGTTGTCGTTTGTACGCAAAAAAAGGAAGGGAAAACTTTTTTGTTTTTAGTACATTGTCATGTAAACGTACCCTAAGTCTCCAGTAAACTTATTTTAAAGAATTGATCACTGAAAGGTTCTTTGGGAACCAACAATGGTTCTTCTATGGCATCGCTAAGAAAACACCCCTTTGGAACCTTTTGTCACAACCATGTTTTGTTTGTGTTAGTTTTCATGGACTATCAGTTGTTTTCATTGGTCACATGTCTTCCTTTGTTCTATTTTCCCACCACAATCTGTCACCATGGACACTGATCACATCCATCACAGCTGTTCGTCATTTTAGTTAATCATCTGTGTATTTAAGTTCCTGCTTGTTTTAAGTTGTCTGGTATTGTCTGTTGTGCACCTTGCCTTCTTTGTTAATAAATCTTGTATTTACCTCATCCTCATCCTCATCCTCATCCTCGTCTTCATCTTCCTCGGACCCCAGCGTGACACCTTTATTTTTAGGAGTGCACTGAATATTTCTAAGAGTAGGTTTATTTTTTAATGCATTTTTAGACACATGCCTTAAAGTTTTGAGTACAATGACGATATTGTCCAGGAAGAAAGATACATTTCTGAACAAACCTTTGAGAGCTCATACAGTGTTCTAGCAATCTTGTTATGGATAACAAACGACAGCATTTGGGGATTACAGATATGACAGTTTGATTTATTAGGAAATAAAAAATATATGTCTTTGACATACTTTCTTGTACCTTGAGTATTTTTGTTTATGGCCTTGAGGGTATATCTTGGCATCTGTTAACTAGTTTGACTAACTTTACTAGTTCTATAGTGACAGATAATTTTGCACCGGATAGACCAAATTGGATAGACCTACAACCAATCAGAGCAACGGAGTAAGTGACGTATGTTGAGTGACGCATAGTTTTAAACAGAACTCAACATTCAAACGCATGTTGGAAGAAGTAGAAGAAGAAGATGAGTGTAAACGATCTTTGCCGGTGTTGTGAAAAGAATTTAAGGATACACAGAGTACTTACCAACACGATCATCATTTTTGAGAGAAATAGTAAAGGTGAATGCATATACGAACAAGTTCTCCATTTAGATCGAATTCAACCCAAGTGCTCTTTGGTGACATGGATGATTACGTTACTGTTGATCATCTGTCCATCATCGTATAAAGCCCGACAATTTGATTGGTCCGAACAGCTCTGGTTCAAGCATAGTTGCTCCACAACGGATCAAGTCCAGACTGAACTTCCCGACCTCAAATGTTGTGGGCGGGGCTAAGTTCGGCTGGCATCCAGGCTAGTGGCGTATGATTAGATGCATAATTCTCTCTTCTTGAGAACTGTTTTTGGTAACACGTTGGTCCACTCTAGACATTTAACTAACTTTGCAATAACTTTTGCAATTACATAGTGTATTAGCAGAATGTTTGCTTAATATCTGCTAATTATTCTCCTCCAACAGGTATTCTATAAGCCAACTTTTCTAAACACCTAAACCTAACCTAGCAGTCTACTAATACTCTGAGTTAGTTGACATGTAGTTGTAAAGTTACTTATGGTTAGTAGAATGAAGTGGACCATCAAAACAGAGTTTAACCTGTTTTTCTATTCTAAATGTTAATTATATTAGTTTTTTTTATCAAACATATTTTTGTATATTTCTTATTATTATGTAGCATTTTCACCTTCTGCCCTTGACACTATCAGAACTTGCAGCATATTTTTCGCCCATGGCATGCAGTTGAGAACCACTGTATTAAAAGTATTTTAATCATATGTGATATTGAAAACCCAATTCAAATTAGAGTCCAGCAACTAATTTAGACTCTATTTACCCTCTCTAAAGTTGGAAATAAGCAAGCAAACTCCCAGCTGACTTTGTGTGCTTTTTAAATGTAGTTCATTGAGTTTTTTCAAGCAGTAAGATAAGATGGACGCATGAATGTCTCTTTGATCTTTCTCTATTTTTGGTCTATACTAATTAGCTGCTGTCTGCTCTCTCTACTTATGTTCATTAGAGCTTTAATTTGCTTTTTAGATGGTAATGGGGTGAAGTCTTTCCATCTGATTACAAGGGTGTTTTGCCCTCATCTTGATGCTGGATATCTTTGCACGCGCTAGCGCTGGGCTAACCAGGCACAACGTGTCTTACTTTATCTCGCTTCTCTATGATTAGCGTTCTTTTGTCGAGCCAAACGATTGACTTTTTTTCCCTCAAAGAAAGGGATTTAATGTCAAATATGGATGCGTAACATTAATGCGGTATATTAGCCATCTTGTAATGTCATTAACAATTAAGAGCTGTTGATTAAGGCAGAGACTGATTGCCATATTTAGTGTTCAATTATCCTTTTAGGGACCTATCTTTAACCCACCCACACTAATCAAAAGCTCCAAGCTGGCATCAGCAAATATGAACAAGAAACGTTTGCCCACTGTTTTGCTTGACGTCCGCCTTGTCTTTGAAGTTTATGAATTATGAAACGCAATTCACGCTCTGTGGGTGTTGTGCCGAGCGTGTGCGCCTGGGCTTGTGCGCTTGTGTATGCAAGGTGGAAATGAGCGGTGTCGATGTGTGTTTTCCTCAAATTAATACTCTGGCCTCAGTCGACAAACTCAATCAGGTTTACAGCACCTAAGTGGGCAAGGAGCTAATAGAGGTCAGCTGCTACATATGGAACAGGGAAGAACACGGTTACGACCACAGTACACAACGCAAAGAACAAGCACCTCCAAGACACTGCCTCTTCCACCCGTTCCCCTACACTCGCACGCAAACACATACACACTCACAAATGCAATCTGAATGGGTGAAATCTCTCATTCATGTCACAGACATAAAAAATGTAGTTGACCACCTCACAATATGGACTACTTTTGTGATCATTCTACATTGCAAAACTATGTAACACTTTATTTTGAAGGTCCCATTCAGACATTGTTGACTATATAACATTGAACCTATATGTCAACTAACTTTTATTTTTATTAGAGTACTGGTAGCAGTGTTGGGAAAAATTACTTTAAAAAATGTATTACAATATTGTGTTACTCCCTTAAAAAGTAACTAATTGCGTTACTTAGTTACTTTTTAAGAAAAGTAATGCGATACATTACTTTTGCATTACTTTTTCAAACCTGGGCTGGGCTTGTTTTGTTGATTTGTTTTTTTATAACAAAAAAGTTAGATTTTTTATGAAATCCGAGAGCTCTCAGGCCCCTCCATAGACAGCTATTTAATTAACACTTTCAAGGCCCAGAAAGGAATTAAAATCCTTTATGTGGTTCAACTAATTTTATGATTGGACAAGAATACTTTTTTGTGCGCAAAAACAAACAAAAACAATGACTTTATACAACAATTTCTTCACGTCTGTGCCAGTCTCCTGCGCAGTTTACATTGTAAATAAAGCGCAGCTCCTGCGTCATCATCACATGCATGCGTCGTGGTGCTCACGTGAACAGCATCGGCTGCCGTAGAACTCGAAAGCGCTGCACTGTTGCGTTAACTGCGTAGGTGACTGATACAGACTAGACGAAATTGTAAAGTCGTTATTTTTGTTTGTTTTTGTGCATAAAAATTGTCGCTTCATAAAATTAAGGTTGAACCACTGGAGTCACATGGACTATTTTAACAACCACCTTTCTGTACCTTGAAAGTGTTCATTATGTTGCTGTCTATGGAGGGGTCAGAGAGCTCTCGGATTTAATCAAAAATATCTTAATTTGTGTTCCAGTCTTACAGTTTTGGAACGACATGAGGGTGAGTAATTAATGACAGAATTTTAATTTCTGGGTGAACTAACCCTTTAAACTGCCATTATAAAGCTTGGAAGAGCCAGGACTTTTTTTAATATAACTCCGATTTGTTCGTCTGAAAGAAGAATGTCATATACATCTAGGATGACTTGAGGGTGAGTAAATCATTGGCTGATTTTCATTTTTGGGTGAACTATCCATTTAATTCTAACCCCTTATTCTACTAACCTTAACCCTACCTCTAACATTTTAATAATACTCATCTAATACTCTAATGAGAGTTAGTTGACATGTAAGTGCAACTCGACATATAGTCAACAGAATGTCCAAAGGGGACCATCAGAATAACGTGTAACCCAAAACGAATGCAGTTGGCTTTCTGATGAACAATATTTTGATTATGAGCGATTGTGGCAGGGTGATTGAAGAAATGTTGGGTATGACACCATGAAGGAGAAGGCACATGTGCACACTTTTGGGGTGGTTATTGTGTAATGGTGTGGATGTTTCATTTTTCCCTTAAATCATTATTTCTTTCTTTTAATCTGTTGGTTCTTTCTGACAATGGGTTTCTGTATTGCTGCTGGTCAGCAATCATGTTGCCACTTTAATAAATGATAAAATATTTATGGGCTATACTCATAAACACACTGTGTGTTTTGATCAAAGCATTGCAAACTAAGAACAATGACCATAGAAATGTTTGGTGGCTTGCAGAGTGACAGTTTTGTGGCATGCTTTCTTTTACTGTACCCCTGGAAGCAATGGGCCCTCTTACACGACACCATTTTCAACTGAAAACGGAAAACTTCTTATGTGTTTTGGCCGTTCATTTACACTACAATAGCTTTTGGGGGCCTGAAAATTCAAACTTTTGAAAACGGGTTTCAAAGTGCAAGTTTTTAAAAACAATACCATTATTGTTTCCATGTAAACAACAATACTGTGAATTCCTGAAAACTGTAACGTCATGCGCATGCGCATTACATGTTCAGTCTATGGGTGCGTACTTCTCTTTTTTTTTTATACAAAATTTTTTTTTTATAAAGTGATATCGCCAACTACTGGCCTGGCAGCATAACACAGCATTTATAGTCATTTTCGCGGATCCTTGTGTGAACAGGGATCGTTTTGACAACGTTGTCGTCTGTACGCAAAAAAAGGAAGGGAAAACTTTTTTGTTTTTAGTACATTGTCATGTAAACGTACCCTAAGTCTCCAGTAAACTCAGTATCCTCAGCCGCAACAAGCACATTTGATGGACAGAATAATATTAAATGTAATATTACATTTCACATATAATAAATTATTCCTTAAACATTAAGCTTGTTATTGTTGATCAATGTAGAAAAAAAAAATCCACAAAAAAGCAGAAGGAAATAAAAAGTACTTACAGGGTCAAAGTTCAAATGAAAAATGAAAAAAAGGCTGTTCAAAAGTGCACATACTTTGTGTATGTCGTACTTTCAGTCCGAAATTGAATATTTCGCTATATGCTATGTGAAAAAGTACCTGGATGAGCTACTACTTCCACCGAGATTCTGAAGTGCACATTCAGTGGACACTTTACTATCCCATGAGATCATGGGAGAGGATCTATAAATGGCAGTTAATCGACGCAACTGACGCTTGTAGGTCACATGGCAGTAATAACATGGCGAATGTAGTACGTCCAAATTTCATTCATACTACCCATATTCATGCAATATAGAACTATATAGAATATTGCAAAGTTCAAATTAAAATGTACCTACTCAGACAGAATGCGATTTCATATGCAATGATGCTGAATTTAAGAAAAGTTAAATTATTTTTTTACATTTGATATCTTATTGTATCATTGTATCATTATTTACTCAACTGATTTTTGTCATTGGTATTGCAGTGTTTAATATGAAATAATTTAGTTTTAATTCATTTTAGTTTAACAACTTTCTTTGTTTGTAAAATATTATAATAAAATTGTGCAATTTCAAATTAAGAACACAGTCAGGTTTTATATTGCGATAATGAACTGACTGTACATGGCCATTGTTATGATACTGCATGTTCAGTGAAGATCTATTTCAATTAACCCACCTCAGTCTGTCCCCATTTTAGATAGTGTCATGTAAGACAGTTTATTATTGTTTATCCAATACAGTATATTGTTTAGTGTAGCAATGCGTGTATGCTTAACTGTCAAGCCTGAAAAACAATGCAGCACCATATCAATATACTGTACGACTCTGCATTTGTTATTTAGTAGATGTCACCAATATGCCGAGACAATTTGATGACCGTGAATATATTATATAACAAACTGCACTCCATATCAGACCAAATACATGCATGCTCACTGTGAAACACATGCTGTTTTCAAGATGAATATAAAAATATAACACACACACACACCAACACTGGGCCGTAGAATGTGGGGGGTGAAAATTGCTCATGCATTATACATGACACTAATGTCATGTAATTATCTTGAGGCCCATAGAGAAAATTAATGATGCCAATTAGAACAATTGAAGATTGTTAGAAATTTTCCCCCCTTCTGCTACTTTTATTAACCACTGTAAGTTACATGTGCTGAGACCTCTACTCTCAAATGAGTGTTTTGGAAGCAGAGAAATAAATAGTTGTGTTAGAATCCGTGTTCTAAAATTTAGAGCTGCTCTCATCACCAAAAACCATACAGATTCACACAAATGCATAATTCTAACAGGCATTTATTTATGAGTCAACATTGTAAACGATCTATCATTTGGGATCTCTTGGGATTTATTGTCAGATACTTTAATGCATTATCTAAAAATGGCAACAATACAAACAGCAGGTTTTAAGTGACATTACTGTGTGATCTCATTAGTATTCATAGGTATTCATACGTAGGTGTGATCCCAGCACACATAAATTTTTCATACTTGATGAGATTTGATAATTAAATTCAGCCATACAAATAGTGCAAATGGCTTCGTTTTATCAGTCCATCTCGATTTCATTTCAGTTTCAAATCAGTCATCACAGGATTCATAAAGTTTGGTACATGTCTACAAATCTTGTACATCAGTTCAAGATTATTCTTATGCAAAAGGGTTTATGCTCTTATGCAGTTCTGATGCTCACGTTGGCTCTTTCGGCGGTGGACAGGGGTCAGCATGGGCACTCTGACTGGTCTATGCAGCCCCATACGCAACAAACTGTGATGCACTGTGTATTCTGACACCTTTCTATCAGAACCAGCATTAAAGGAATAGCTCACCCTAAAATAAAAATTCTGTCATCATTTGCTCTCCCTCAACTTTTTCAAAACCTGTATTTCTTTCTTCTGCTGAAAACAAAAGATTGATATTTTTAAGATTGTCGGTAACCAAGTAACCAGGTAATCAGTTACGTCATCAGTTACGTTTTTTTAAATTAAGAAATTTAAAGTTTAAGTAAGCCAAACTTACATATTTTTATTTTCTCATACATTTTAGTTGCTCTTGAAATATTTGAGTAAGCTAATGCAACATTTAACTTAAAATGATCATGTTCTCTCTAACTTGGTTAGCTTTAATTAGCTAATTCAATAACTGCTACCTTGCTAATTGGTAACACAATGCTTTGATAGCATTAGCATAGTATAGCACTTGCTGAATGACTAGGGGAGAGCGGGGCACACATGGTTTAAAACTTTCCACACATGCCAGGATGACGAAACTTAATGTATTTACTAGTTACCATATCAACATTATTTAGAGAAAAAAATGCTCCAAAATAAAAAAAAATATTTGGAAGATATCAACATTTATTGAACAATAGCAAAAGTACATTTCTTACTTGAGTTTATTTTTCATCTCTGTTTTTTTGTGTTTATTTAAAATAAGACAAATCTGATATTATTTAAATCTTATATCTGTTAATTAACAGTTGAGATAATTCTTTAAAGCTGATCTAACCAGCAGAAGACACGAGCTGGATTTAAATCCCAGTTGTGCAGGCGGGGTGCGTTGTAACACTGCGTTAAAATAAAAAAATAAAAAATATTAATAATTGTATTTTATTGACAAAATATTTTAGTTTGTCTTGGATAGTTTTTTGATTATATCAGATAACATTTTAAGCTTTCAGTTGGTCATGTTACATCGTGCCCCTCACATGTTACAATATACCCCACTTATGGGGCATGTTGTCACATTTCACTTCCATTCTTTCAGGGTAAATCAAGAAAAAAGTATACTCTGTATTAATGAAACAAAACCACATAATTGTACTAGAAATGTGGGAAATTAATGTGGGAAAAAATAAATACTGAAAAAATACCAAAGTGGATTTACACAAACTGAGAAAGTCAAAAAGCGTTAGGCTGTGTCCCGCTCTCCCCTACAGCAATATAAAACATTTAACATGTATCTGTTCTCAAACTTAGCTCTCTATAGCCACCGGTGTCGCTATAACAAGCGTTAACGAGGGATTTTTTTTTTTTGGGTGACTAATAAGTGTTAGATTTTATATTTCTCTTCTAAAATGCATGAAACACTTATATGATCAAAATAAGAATCATACTGATTATATCATAGCCTATTACGTGTGTGCCACACACATATTTGTTTAACTTACAAACTATTGTAAGTTACTGTAAATGAAATCCCTCAGATGTAAAGGAATGTTCACATGTTTTTAAGGATTGTGCTAGATCCAGTAATCAATATTATCCTGCCATCTGTGGACTTCTAATAATATCAACAGTATTCTGCTGTGTCCCCTTCAGTGAAATCTCTGAGGTTACTCTGTTACTCTTCTACCAAACTTTAAAGTGTAACTTTTGTCTGCCCCAGAGAGCCTCTCTATTCCTGTTTTTGTTCCTTTAGTTTCACTTAAATAGAGCGGACTGCGTCAAAGTGAAGGACACATCCATCTGATGTTTATGGTCTGACATAAATGAGTTCAACTTTAACAGGATTACCCTGCAAAGAGTGCCATGAGAGACAAAAATGATGTGCTTTAATGGTGAGATTATAACCTTATTAACCCAACTACAGACGAAGTGCTCATCTGGGACTCGGACAAGAGTGGGATGTCTGGGACTACAAAGGCTTTGGGCCTGAGTGAAGAGAAATGCGGTATATATGATCTCTCAGCAGAACGCCCCCCCTGTTTGCAAGCGAAACCACGGTCCGTTGTGTCATTCTAAGGTTAGAAGACAGAATATTGAGTTTCTGCCGCGGGTTTGGAGCATAGGCTGTGCTTTGACACTAATGAAAGACAAACAAGCGGTGTGTCTCTTTGAAGGTGTGTGAGACCAGTGTCGAAATAAATAAAAAACACCCGTGGGTTTAGTATTCATAGGCACTTCGGAGGCACAAGGGTGTTTGTAATACATTATTTATCCACACATTTTTAATCCCATTTGCAAATTAGCAGCATTTTTAAGTGCTATTGTTTTGCTAGATTAAAGGATATCACATCAACAAAACCTCCGGCGCAAAACCAGACTTGTCGGACATTAATATTACATGGCAAGGCTTTTGTTTGTGTGTCTGAAGAGCATGTAAAGGTAAATTTGGACCAGTAAACACGCTAAGCTTTTATCCCAAGCTGATAAAAACAGCTTCTGTTTTTCAGTAAAGTGTCTGTAAAGTGCTCATATTGTCTAATTCAGTGTTTCTCAATTTCTCAGGGCAACTACCACCTTTGATCAAATCTCATTAGTATTCAGAGTTATTTGTGGCGAAGAGTGTTTTATATAGAGAATATGAACTATAAATCTCCTTCACATTGACCTTTTTCATGCAGAAAGCAAAACTCCTGGGGTCCGTTCTTCGTACGTCACTAACTCAGTTAGCTGGATTTGATTGTTGACGATTTGGCATGATCTTGGATTGTTTGGTTCTTCGACGCTCATCCTGGAGTTGCTGTCATAGCAACAGGTCAGTGAGCTTAAACCTGCTCTGGAGCAGGCTTATTTCATGTAAACAGGATTAGATTGCATCTTTTTAAGCGGAGGTGATACTTAAAATGTGTCCCAATCACTGCTACATTATTACAATAGTTCCTTACTGAACCAGGAGCAATAACATTTTTAAATAATAATAACATAAAAATGTATTTGAAAATAATATTATAATGTTGTGTATAATACTATTGACCAGCCACTTGACTGAGAGATTTATTTGTGATGGAATAATTACTTTATAATTTTATTGGAGGTTTACACACATGTTGTACAGTTAATCTGAGCCGTGCATTAATTTGAGTGGTGACAGATATTATGGGATGGCTTGATGCAGTGCAGGAGATGCAGATAACTGGATCTCGACCCTTAAGAAACTTTAATACTGTCACGTAACAAATCTGCTTCGAACTGAATTAAAAATTAAATTACAACATTGAAATAAAAATGTAAAGGGTGTACAAATACTATAAAATCGTGAATATAAATAATTGGGAATCATCATCAAAACAGTGCACATTTCATTTATCTATTATAACTTTTATGTTTGTTTGGTCGTTTGGCTGTTTCCTTATAAAGGTCCAGAAATTTGTGTTTTTTCTTTTTTTAATTTGTCATGTTTTTTTGCCAGGTGGCTTTTTTAATTATATGATGTCATTACGCTGCTGTCTTGCCGCCAGCCAATCGCTGCATTGCTGAACGTGGTTTCGAGTATCGATGCATCTGCCCTCTTCAGGGAACACAAGAACGCGCAGTAATGTTAGATAACTTAATCCAGATATTTGAATCCAATCCGCAAATTCGTTTGAAGAACCAAATTAGCCAGAGATCAGTTATCACGTTTAGAAGATCTGGGATCTGTTAAATCATCTCAGATGTATTAAGCGAGGTACGAAGAATGGACCTCTGGTGGTCTCTCGTCTTAAACAAACACACATAGACGTAATGGTTTTTATACTGTACAAACTGTTTATTCTCTCTCCTTACACTAACCCTACTCCTAAACCTACCCATCACACAAAACTTTCTGCATTTTTACATAAAAAAAACTCATTCTGTATGATTTATAAGCTTGTTTCCTCACAGGGACCTCAATTTAGGTCCCCACGGTGACCAATGTGCATTAAGGTTAAACTCACCACCGGAATAAGATAACATACATACACACACACACGCACACACACACACACACACACACACACACACACACACGCACACACACACACAATGGGTTTCCATGTTTTATGTGGACTTTCCATAGATAATTTTTATACTGTACAAAATGTATAGTCTATCTCTTAACTCTACCCCTAAACACAACTCTCACAGAAAGCGTCTCGGTTACGTATGTAACCCTCTTTCCCTAAAGGAGGGAACGGAGACGTACATCGGAACTGACCGACGAATTGGGGATCGTTTTCAGAGACCAATCTACTTTGAGTGTTTTATAACGAGCCAATGAACATTGGCATGTGGTTCACTAATTCAACGCTCCTCCCCGCAGCGCGCGTATAAATAAGGAAGTGGAAGCACTGCATCTTTGTTTTACCGCTGAGGAGCTGAACTAGTGACTTGGCCGTTCAGCGGAGGTACAGCACCTGTGGCGACAGGACGTACATCTCCGTTCCCTCCTTCAGGGAACAAGGGTTATATACGTAACCGAGACGTTCCCTTTCAGAATTGGGGATCCTACCAACACGCCACGGATGATGGCCCTTCCAGCGCTCTGCTCGAGCTCCCTGGACCGCCCCTTCTGTTGGAGCGGAAAGTCAGGGCTCTAAGCAGAGAAGGTCAGTCACTGCTGTTCTGCAAGACCCACTCAGTGTGACTATTGGATAACGCTGGGAAAGCGTTACGATGGAACGCTGCGGGCCACATCCTTCAGTGGAAGGAGAGGTGGCAGATACACATAAGAACTAACCTAGCAGGGTAGTGCAACATATGACAGTCTCTGAGGTGGTTCCAACCTAGTTCTAGGGGGGAAAGAACAACATCAGAGACGACAGAGCGGACTCTGTCAAGGGAAAGACACGGGGCTAGCCGAGTAGGGTAGCTGGTACCATGGAGGAATACACATATGGGGTCGCCGTAGGGTCCGCTACATATGGTTGCCCAGCCTACATACACGTTCCACATAGGCACATAGGATTGATATGCCAAGACTATAGCATCCACTATCCAGTGGAGACAGCCTTTCCATTCTGCTGGCCTCCGTAACAGACGAAGAGCTGCTCTGAGGTCCTAAAGCTTTGAGTTCGGTCCATGTAGGCGTGAAGAGCGCGGATGGGACAGAGCAAGGCAAAGACTGGGTCTGCCTCCTCCGAAGGCAGCGCTTGCAGGTTCAGCACCTGGTCCCTGAAGGGAGTGGTGGGAAACTTGGGCACATATCCAGGCCGGGGTCTCAGGATGACGTAAGAGTTGGCTGGCCCAAATTCTAGGCTTGATTCGCTGACCGAAAGTGCGTGCAGGTCCCCTACCCTCTTGATAGAGGCCAATGCATTCAAGCAGTTCAACACTGACCAGACTGGCTCCTCTGTGAGGCATGCAGTCTGGTTAACCGAATCCAGCTCCATACCGAGATATAAGATCCTCTGCGTGGGGTAGAGTTTGCTCTTCTCTCGGTCGACCCGAAGCGCCAACAGGCGGAGGTTCCTGCATAACCCCTGGGTTGGAACTACCCTCGTGCATTAAGAGTGCAGGACAGAGGTGGCCTGCCAGTGGCACTGCCACCCCACCATCGAGGGTAGTGAGAGAGGGGAAAACTTATACAGATTATGGCCCACTTAGTGTTCCATATTTTGGCACCAAATGGTTACATACTGCTATGTTTTCCAATGCACATCCGGGAAAAAAGGCACGGGGGCAGGCAAGGCATTGCACTACGCCTCAGCCACCCGGGAAAGCATGGCTGTCAACTCTGAATCTGATTCAGCATGAGCGCACACTATTATAGTGGGAATCTCTTCATTTCCAGTGCATAACAGCCCTCTCTCCGATGCAGCAATTGACATCTGTCTTCTGCCAGAGCCCCCAATGAAACGCTAGGTCCCTTTTTTATAAGGACCAGCAATCCAGTGAGCGTGGCTGTCAGACTCAACGCTCAAGCCCTTATGAAAAAGGCAAGACAAACAACGCGCTGATGTGGTCATGTTTTCATGAGAGAACATGAACCACCCACGAACACAGTCTCAGCATGCTTGCGATGCGATAGAGGAGTGTGGTTGCCCACGGAGACGTACTCTGCGGGGAAAGCCCCACTGTAATCCTCAGGTCACCAAGGCTTATTATCCGAAGTAGCCCTTTTCTGAAGCACCAGAAAAGAAACTAGATCGGGGAATAGGCAAAGGGACTCAACCCCGTTTGAGGTTTTATAGTCTCGGCCGTGCATCTAGAACGGCGAGTGACACGCTGGGTTGCCGTGACAACCCGTGCTGTCAGCCGGCCGCTCGACGGCACACAGTGCTGAACGCTCAAGCCCTTACGAGAAAGGTGAGATGAACAACGCGCAGATGTGATCATGTTCTCGGATCACAGCAGTTCGAAAGTGCAAGCCTGTTGTATGCATTCAATCTCATTGAAGACGCCCAGCTCTGAGCTGTGAAAACGGCTGTTTTTTCGTCAAACATGACACGACCACCGTTGGCCGTGCTATATCACCCACACCAGATCCAGAGACGACAACTCCAGACTCGTAGTAACACTCTTCGTAGGAAACAACACTGGAAACCACAGCAATTGTTCGGCTCCGAAACAGAAAGCAAAGATGCAGTGCTTCCACTTCCTTATTTATACCCGCACTGCGGGGAGGAGCGTGGAATGCGTGAACCGCATGCCAATGTTTATTGGCTCGTTTCAAAAGTAGATTGGTCTCTGAAAACGATCCCCAATTCGTCTGTCAGTTCCGACGTACGTCAAACGTGACTGACTAAAGGGAACTGACATTTATTATTATTATCATTATTATTATGTAGACTAAATAGTTAAAAAGCATTGCTAGACTGAACAGTAAATCCTTAAATGTTAACTTCATAACCTAATGTGAGAAGTAGCATGTCTTTTTGACAGAAATGCACGTCTGTTGTGTCTTACGCAAGAGTTAAATCCTGCTGACTAAACTTCACACCCACAATCCTCTCTGTGGTTTAACGGCAACCGTGAATATCGCATTGCCAGAGAGGCTGATTGATCCAGACCTTTCCAACCCCTCACCGTGGCTCCCAGTGCTTGACCAAGCAGAAAGAAGGAGTGGAGTCTCAGAGAGATTATGTGACTGTTACTACTGTAATATATATAGCTGCTTTAATGTGGACTTAGGAGAGGAGAGCAGTTGATTCCAGGCCTTGAATGACTCTTTTGGAAAATGCCAGCGGAGCATGATGTCAGTGTTGGCATGAGCTTCTCTTATACAACCGTATACAAGCCTCTACTGATGATGTACACCAACAACCTACATCCATCAATGACTGCGCCATAAAGAATATTTTAAAACATTCAAACACTGAGATTCATTGTATGAAAACACAGTCTATGGACTGACTGGTCTGATGCAAATGTATTTGTATTATTATTATTATTATTATTATTATTATTATAACATTATAATAGTAATATCATTATTACTATTATTGTTTTAGTAACAATGTTTATAATTATTTTGATTATTATTATTATTACATGTACATGTCTAAAATAGAATATTTGGCTACTTATAATTTATAATAATATACTTAATTATATTATAATAATTTTTGGGTAACACTTTATTTTACAATTACATGTTACATGATCTTACCATTAGTAATAACAGTAAATTATGCATAATTGCATGCAAATAACCCTCAACCAAACCCTAATCATACACTAACCCTATAGTAAGTACATGTTGTTAATTAATATTAATTGGTACTTAAATACAACAACAATTTTTGCTTATTATTTGACATGTTTAGTAAAATGAGGCGGTGATGAAAAGAAGAACTGTTTGTTTGTTAAATGCTTGGCAAATGGCATTTCACGTCTTTTAGATTTCTGTACTGTGTGTTGTGGTTAACCTGTTGGATTATTTGTTAAATGAATGGATAATTCTTTTGATATGTTTGTGTAAGTCTTCAGTAGAGGTAAGACTGCAGCCCTGCAGCTGAGTTTTCTGTCATTCTGTTCAGCTCTCAGCACAAGAGCACTGATCCGGTAGAGGAAACCTCATCTGACTCGGCTGTGTGAGGGATGTGGAACTGCAGTCGTGTTACAGTTCTGGGTCCAGCATTGCAAACGTGTTGTTCCGGGCGCTGAACTCTTTATGTAGTGTGTTATGGGCACTGTCCAAGGTGCTGAACTACTTAAGCAGTGAAGCACAACCTCAGTGTAGTTTTCAAGAGAGCAGTGGTGATTGACAACCAATACCTAAACTCAACAAATCTTTATTAATTCCTTTATTGGTCAATTAAACCACAACAAAAAAACATTTTTTTTAACGACATACTGGATGTTTTTCCCTTTTCACACCATTCTTTGTAAACTCTAGAAATGGTTGTGCGTGAAAATCCCAGTAACTGAGCAGATTGTGAAATACTCAGACCGGCCCGTCTGGCACCAACAACCATGCCACGCTCAAAATTGCTTAAATCACCTTTCTTTCCCATTCTGACATTCAGTTTGGAGTTCAGGAGATTGTCTTGACCAGGACCACACCCCTAAATGCATTGAAGCAACTGCCATGTGATTGGTTGATTAGATAATTGCATTAATGAGAAATTGAACAGGTGTTCCTAATAATCCTTTAGGTGAGTGTATACTAAAGGCAGAATTTAACAAAGATATTGAACTTTGAAGTGACAAAGTCATGTGAAGTTAAGATCAAGTATGGTAACCCACATGCAAAATTTGTCCTCTGCATTTAAGTTAGTGCACACACATTAGGAGAAGTGAGCAGTGAACACACACACACACACACACACACTGCAAACCGTGGACACACACACCAAGAGCAGTAGGCAGCCATTCTGTGGCTCATAGGGTGCGATTGGGGGTTAGGTGCCTTGCTCAATCAGTCATTTTCTTCTGGTATTCAGGTTACCATTCTGATGCTCTAATTATTAGGCCACGACTGCCCCATTACTTTATTTATTTATTTATTATTATTATTAGAGCAGGCAGGTTCAAACAGGTTACGTTGGTGCCGTGACCCGGCTGGGAGTGAGGTTTAGGGGGGTGAGTGTAACGGAGACCAATTAGTAGTCACTGTGCAAGTAAACCTTACTCCTCTGATCTCAAGAGACACTCTAGCAACTGACGCTAGAGGTTGCAGCATCCGTGTTAGAGCGTCCGACTCTCATGCCAGCGTACCCGGGTTACACGAAGAAGACGAAGAAACAAGCAATCTCATATGTAATCATATGCAAATATAAAATAATGCGATCATCAACATTAAACAGCATATAAATCAAAACTGCCTAATGTTACTGAATTAAATGTCAGCCCAGGATGAGCTACAGGACTGTGCAAGCATTAGGGGTGTTGATGGACTCAATTTACTCAGTGGCACTGAATTTATGTTTTGATCATCGTTCTGAATCCAATCTAAATGTAGTCTTTGACAAAAACAGCATGAAGCTAGTATAATATGTTTTTTTTTTGTTTATTTCTTTAAAAACAGAGGCTCTGTTCTTTTTTTTGATATATTGCATGTTCATACAACATTCTTAGGGCCTTGACATTTTTGTGAAAATGATCAAAAACGCTGGCAGTGGCTGCCAACTTTTAAAAAAAAATGCTGTCGGGCAAAGAGTTAATAGGAATTCTAAAATCAAATTCTCATTAAGACAACAAACCCCATATAATGAGACATTATCTTCTGACATGTTGCCACAAAGTGGTAAATGTGGTAAATGTACTGTATTTTTCTTCCTGGACAGTTGTAGAAGTGCTTTTTTTCTGCCAAGACTTCATTGTTTTTGTCTATACAGAAGGTGACTTTCAAGAATAAACCCTCCCTGAGAAATATTCACTGGGGTAAAAAATATGAGAACTCTAATGATTCTTTAAACTAAACGCCTCAAACAAAAAGAAAACTCACTGAACGCAAATGTCATTAAAAACTAAATTGTAAAACTGATTGCAAACAATGACAGCAGCCTAACAGATATTCATTGCATTCCTTGCTAAGCAAATTGCAATTAGAAAAAAAAAAAAGACTTGTAATATAGCTAATCATTTAACAGTGTCTGTATTTAAAAGAATGGGCTTAATATCCGAGAAGACAGTTATTCATTTCATTTGCTCATTAGGGGTGTTGAAATCAAGAAAACAATCCATCTCTGATTGCTCAGTCCCAGGAAATAAACCACAATAGCGGATAGTCAACAGAGCGGCATGTCGCAGGGAGAAATCAAAGGAGCCGTCACTTTAAAGCACAAGTTTTCATTTTTCAGTAGTTCAAACCATGTACATGGCACCTGTTGGCTCATTGAGTATTCATCACCCCACCTCCAGGCACAAAAAGACTCGCTTTCTTCCTTTAGAGAGGCATCAAAGTGGCCCATCCTAAGAGGAAATAGCAGTTCATCATTGTTGTTTTGGTTTTCGCTCGACAGTATGTAAATCTGCTCTCATATTGCGGTGTTTTGCATTAATGAAGTGAAGTTGAGCTCCAGACCTTTGACTGCAAACGCTCTCTCTCTCTCAGAAATGCACGGACTCGTTCACAGTAACGCACTACAAATTGCAAGACTTATTCACCACAAATATTTGCCAGCTAAATATTCATAGAGCAAAATGTCAGTAGTACTATCGACGGCCTGTGTTTATTTGCTTAAGTAAATGCAATAAAGCATTTCACCCTATTCACTGAAGTTAAGATGCCCCAAGTGTGAAGCCTGACTTACTCAAGGCGGAAATGATGCGAAAACACATTGATTTTAAGACTAAAATATCGTGCACTATGGAAACAATAAAGAAAATTGACGATAGAAGGGATACGTGATCAAACGAATCAGTTATGTGGAGGCTGTCGGGTCACAGAGGTTGTGACCTCCAGCGGTAAGGCAGAAATAATGCGCTTTCTTAACACGAAAGGTGATTGTGCTGGGAGACTTTTTTTTTTGTGCACATACGCGTTATGTGTCTCTATGATATGTTTCAACATCAACATCATTGTATTGACTAAAGAGGGAGGCTTGAAAATAATAGGCAGTGCAGAGGATAAATCGACATGGGGCCGACAGGTCAGAGGTCAGGAGCGCTACAGTCACTGTTCACATAACACCAATCAGCTGACCAAACAGATCAATAAGGACAGAATACTCAGGTCAGATAGAAAGCATGAAGCTGTCGAGTAGTTGTACTTGTTCTTCATCTTCTTTTAAAGATTTAAAAGAGATCTAAGATTTAAAAGAGATCTAAAGATTTCTTTTAAATTTATATGCCTGCACGCGCTGATGTATTTATCTTCTTTTATACTTGCTTACCCCTCAAGACATTTGAATGATATCTTGCGATGCTCTATTTGACAAGATAATGCTTTCTTTTTAAGAAACTCATCACAAATGCCGTAAAAATTTCATCTTTTGTCTTTATATGCAAGGCGTCTTTGTGATTTTGATCCCTTGCACATTTTAGATGACACAGGACAGATGCTCTCTTTTTACAGCGTAGCTTTGCTGCTTCTCTCAGCGGAAGGTAGAAGACAAAGAAAAGATGGGGACGGAGAGAGAGCGAGAGAGAGAATTTCAGGGCTTACGAAACTGCTCCGAGACCTTGAGAAAGAGAAAAGCCTGTGTAGTGTACTTGCAGTACAACTAAGAGGAGATATGAAACAGATTACAAGGTGACGGTGCCCCAGCACCTCTTTTACCCTGGAGAGGACAACCTTGGTCCCCAGAAATCACTCAGCTTCATTCATCAAAGGCTCTTTTAAAGGGCCCATCCCTGAGCCCCCTCTGTGCAGCCGCGGTCTGCCTCAAATCCTCCTCTCTCACCCCCATCACGCGTATCTTTCTATCTCTCTGAGCTTGAGTCTGCTACAGTCTCTCACTATGTCTTTGCTTCTCTCTCTATATATATAAATCTCTTGCAGGTTTCACACACACAGAAAATACATTTGCATGCAGTATTTTAGTACAAAATCATGCATCTTGTTTACTAACTGCTATCTGTACTAATATGATATCTTATTCAGCGGTATTTGCCTGCCGCAAATTAATGTGGTAAAATGCATGGATAGCAGGTGATGTCTTATATTTTGTATCCCTCTCCAATTTCCTTTTCACATAACAAAATATTATATTATAATTTATTGTTATATATTATTTTATATTACATTATATGAATTATATTATATTATATTATAATCAATGTCCATTTATTTATATATTTTATTAGCCTGATAAAATTATTGATTATGTAATAAGCTGGATAATGTATTGTCAGTCGGTCATAATCACACACTATACTAATATCTTATTAGATTAGATGTGGCATCCTATATTAATGAGCTTCTATAAAAAAAAAATTGCTATGTGGCTTGGTAACTGTAAACATCCTACAGTAATATAAATGGATATTATGGTGGCAGAATTGTTTATTCCGATTATAAATATTTATAATTATGTATGATTGGTGTCTCATTTAATCATATTGCTGTTGCCTCAGTTTTATTTCAGCAATAAGACATTACTTTTTTTTTCTTTTTTTGTACATGAGACTGACTTTAGTGACTTTAAAGGGATAGATTAACCAAAATTGAAAATTCCTTCATTTACTCACCCTCAAGTTGTTCCAAACCTGTATGAATTTCTTTCTTCTGCTGAACACAAAAGAAGATATTTTGAAGAATATAGGTAACCAAACAGTTGATGGGCCCTATTGAATACCATAGAAGGTTATACTTTATTTTAAGGTGTCTGTGTGTAATTAGACATTTAAGTACTGAGTAATAATAATTAACTACATGTACTTACTATAGTACATGTACATTCACTATAAATTCACAAGATTAACGGAATGCATAGCTGATATAAAAAATTGTATGACTAGTAATTTCCTGCTACTCAATTCTGAAAAAGCAGAGTTTCTAATTTTTGGACAAAAAAACCTCTGCACGTAGTGACCTAGAATACTGTCTAACACTTGATGGCTGCTTTGTCAAGTCCTCGTTGTCAGTTAGGAACCTGGGTGTGCTCTTTGATACCAGTCTTTCATTTAAAAAAAGCCACGTTTCTAGCATCTGTAAAACTGCATTCTTCTAAAAATATATATAAATTACAACATATGCTCTCAATGCAAAATACTGAACAGTAAGTTCACGTGTTCATGACCTCGAGGCTAGATTATTGTAATGCTCTACATTTGCTTAATAAACAAACTGCAGCTGGTCCAAAACGAGGCAGCTAGTTCTTAGAACCAGGAAGTATGACCATATTAGCCCAGTTCTGTCAACACTGCATTGGCTCCCTATTAAACTAAATTAAAAAATCTTGCTAATTACTTACAAAGCACTAAATGGTTTAGCTCCCCAGTACTTGAGCGAGCTCTTAACGCATTATACTTCATCACGTCTATTGCAATCTCAAAATTCTGGCCAGTTGATAATACCTAGAATATCAAAATCAACTGCAGGCGGTCGATCCTTTTTCCTATTTAGCAAATCAATTTTGGAACAGTCTTCCTAGCATTGTTCAGGAAGCAGACACACTCTGTCAGTTGAAAAATAGACTAAAAACACATCTCTTTACTATGGCATACACATAGAACATTATCAATTTCTATTATTCAAATCAGCTAAATGATTGTTAGGCTGCATTAACCAGGTCAGCCGGAACCGGGAACACTTCCCATAACACCTGATGTACTTGTTACATCATAAAAAGAATGGCATCTATGCTCTATGCTAATGATAATCTCTCTGTTTATCCCGAGGTTTACTGTAGTCAGCCGGATACAGGCCGTATCCAGATCAGATGGTGGACCTGCGCCTAGGCACGACCACAACGCTTCCCTGTAGTGTCTGCAGAGACTGTGTCAACTAGACTCTCCCCTGTGAAGGCCTCATCGACACGACAGCCAGTGGCACTGATCATCAACAAACCTGTCTCTATACCAGCGTGATGACTCCGATCTTCAACCAGATGGAATTGGACAAATCTAATCTGACTTCTTACCTGTAATGCTGCCTGAATTATAATCATACGCTGTTTGTTCGTAGGCCAGTTTAGGGACTGAGCCTGGTTTCTGCCAAGGTTTTTTTTTTCTCTGTCTTTTTATTCTGTCACCTGATGGAGTTTGGGTTTCTTGCCACTGTCGCCTCTGGCTCTTGGCTTGCTTTTTTTGGGGACACTAAATATTCAACTATATTACTGATCTGCCCGCATAGACACCATTGTATGAGAATTGAACTGAGCTGGACGATGACATCACTGTTTTCTACAGAGCGGCTGTACAGCCGAAACTAATTTTGTTGCATTATATTCTTATCACTGTAAAGCTGTTTTGAAAGAATCTGTATTGTAAAAGGCGCTATATAAATAAAGGTGACTTGACTTGACTATAGGGTAAGGGTTAGGAATAGGGGTTGGTTTAGGGTTAGTTGCATGTAATTATGCATAATTTATAGTTATTACTATAGTAACTACATGTAACTTGTAACAAGGACCCTGTAAAATAAAGTGTTACCAAAAAATACTATGGAAGTCAATGGGATCTATTAACTGTTTTGTTACAGACATTCTTCAAAATATCGTTCAGCAGAAGAAAGAAATTCATACAGGTTTGGAACAACTTGAGGGTGAACTATCCCTTTAACAGGGTTTTTAGACTTTAGAACCAACTTCCAATGCGGAAAAAAATCACTATCCACCTTTTTCCTAACAAGCCTACTGCATTTTAGATTATGGGATGCACCGGTTTGGGGATGTTCCACTAAAAAAGACTGAAACAAATTATAAGGTTGCACTACAAATAATCCTTATCCTTTAAAATATTATCACTCAATGTTCCAGTTAATGAAATTTTTATATATATATATATATATATATATATATATATATATATATATATATATATATATATATATATATATATATATATATATATATATACACTCACCTAAAGGATTATTAGGAACACCTGTTCAATTTCTCATTAATGCAATTATCTAATCAACCAATCACATGGCAGTTGCTTCAATGCATTTAGGGGTGTGGTCCTGGTCAAGACAATCTCCTGAACTCCAAACTGAATGTCAGAATGGGAAAGAAAGGTGATTTAAGCAATTTTGAGCGTGGCATGGTTGTTGGTGCCAGACGGGCCGGTCTGAGTATTTCACAATCTGCTCAGTTACTGGGATTTTCACGCACAACCATTTCTAGAGTTTACAAAGAATGGTGTGAAAAGGGAAAAACATCCAGTATGCGGCAGTCCTGTGGGCGAAAATGCCTTGTTGATGCTAGAGGTCAGAGGAGAATGGGCCGACTGATTCAAGCTGATAGAAGAGCAACTTTGACTGAAATAACCACTCGTTACAACCGAGGTATGCAGCAAAGCATTTGTGAAGCCACAACACGCACAACCTTGAGGCGGATGGGCTACAACAGCAGAAGACCCCACCGGGTACCACTCATCTCCACTACAAATAGAAAAAAGAGGCTACAATTTGCACGAGCTCACCAAAATTGGACAGTTGAAGACTGGAAAAATGTTGCCTGGTCTGATGAGTCTCGATTTCTGTTGAGACATTCAGATGGTAGAGTCAGAATTTGGCGTAAACAGAATGAGAACATGGATCCATCATGCCTTGTTACCACTGTGCAGGCTGGTGGTGGTGGTGTAATGGTGTGGGGGATGTTTTCTTGGCACACTTTAGGCCCCTTAGTGCCAATTGGGCATCGTTTAAATGCCACGGCCTACCTGAGCATTGTTTCTGACCATGTCCATCCCTTTATGACCACCATGTACCCATCCTCTGATGGCTACTTCCAGCAGGATAATGCACCATGTCACAAAGCTCCAATCATTTCAAATTGGTTTCTTGAACATGACAATGAGTTCACTGTACTAAAATGGCCCCCACAGTCACCAGATCTCAACCCAATAGAGCATCTTTGGGATGTGGTGGAACGGGAGCTTCGTGCCCTGGATGTGCATCCCACAAATCTCCATCAACTGCAAGATGCTATCCTATCAATATGGGCCAACATTTCTAAAGAATGCTTTCAGCACCTTGTTGAATCAATGCCACGTAGAATTAAGGCAGTTCTGAAGGCGAAAGGGGGTCAAACACAGTATTAGTATGGTGTTCCTAATAATCCTTTAGGTGAGTGTATGTTATATAATACAGACATTGTCACAGAGTCACTCTCTCCCTGCACTCAGCCATCTGCACCTGCCACGCCCCCTCGTTCTCAGTCACCGGAGTTCTAATCACCTGCACCTGTCCTTCCTCATCACCAGTCCTATATCACTACACTTACTCCTCAGTCCTTTGTCTGATCTCTACTACACAGACCTTCCTGCTCACCTGAGTTTCCTGGTTCCCCATCGTCTCGTCTACATGGTTCTCTGTCTCCGTCTCAAGTCTGTCACCATCAGCTAAGTTCCAGTATCCTGTGTCCATCCAGTCTCTCATCTGTCTTGTGCCGTGTCTACTCATTACCGCTCTGTTTAATAAAACTCTCTGTTTCATTTCATCCACCGTCTGTTCCTTCTGTGTCTGTGACAGACATATATTACTACAGTGATATTTAACACCTCCGTTATTGCTGTGGAAATAATCACACTTTTGGGGTTATTCAGGGTCTGTTGTAGTTGTTTGTTTATGCTCTTTTAAATTTCATTTTAATGTTCAAAGGGTAAGTAGAATAATGTCACTTTATTGTACCCAGTTTTTTTAAATGCTTATTATTAGGTTCATAGAGTGAGCCTTTCGCTGATTGTTTACAGTTTAACAGAAGTAAGTCCTATAATCCGTGCAAAACGTCATGGGGCGTATAGGAAAAGGGTGGATAATAAACACGTTTACGGTGATACACGGGGCTCTGGTCACCCTGCTGGGGTTTATTTTGTGATAATGACTGTCTAACTGCACATTGTCCCTTAATGCATGTTTACACACACACACACACACACACACACACACACACACAAACATCCTCAGTATCCCTTAGAGGGAGGAAACTGAATAAATTATACAACTCTAGTATTGAATTTCTAATACATTTGCATATAGTTCACCATTATAAGAAGGAACCAAAATGACATTTGCCAGAAATAATTGCAATTGTAGTAAGACCTCTGGTTCTGTTAGCCATATAAAGTGACATAAGTGAGCTTTATTCTCTAATGAGAATTAAAGTTACTTTCCCAATGTCACATGTCAAGACTGACTACTCTTGTAAGGACTATGTTACTGAATTGTTTTGTAAAGTGTATATTATTGCAAAAAGTGTGTAGTGGATAAAGAACTAGTTCATGGCCATGAGCGTGTAAGTGTGTGCTTTTTTGTGTGTGTGCCTCTCATGTGAGACTTACAATAACACCAGCTCTCTGGGGACTTCAGCATTGCTTTTATCCGCTTTGAAGAAAAAAAAAAATCAATGTAGCAATCCTGCGATGATCAACAGAGTGGCGAATAAAACCTTAATGGAATAAATGCACAGTCACTGTTGCGAATCCTTTTTGCCTTTCCACTATGTATTTGAGGGGATAATTATCATTTTGACACAAAAGTTGACATGTTGGGCTCAATGAAGTACTCAACTAATATCTCAGAACTTCACATACAGCATATCAGCTCAAAAATATTATGACAATAGCAAAGTTATTAGCCTTGCTTTCAGCAAGCACCACTAATTAGAATTAATTGCCTGTAAAATCAGCTACTACACCAGATCTACACAAATGACTCAAACAATGTCATTTTAAATCATACAAGGTTACAAATGTCGCAGGTCTAAAATGGGTATTGAACAACCTTGAACACCAAAGAGAAGTCAGAAAACATTTGTTCTGCAGAAGATTTGCTGAATTCTTCTGCATTGCTGCATGAACAGACTCGTTCATGAAAATTAGTAGTCCACATTGATTGAGAGTTGGGGACTGTTCAAGCATGAAGTGCTGAAACTCTATTGTGATTGTAAGGATTTTTATTATTATTCTTCCTCCATGAAACTGATCGTACAGACCAAACCGTAACTGTGCGTTCACACCGCCGCTGGCGAGAGCGTCAAAATTCGCTCTGGCCGCCCTGCCAACGACACTGTAGAAAGATTCATGGACGCGCTGACGCTCAGACGTAGATCGAATGCTTGGTATTTTTTTAAACTGTATTTAAAGGAGCCGGAAAACTAACAAGTATTGAAGCAGGAGGTATTTGTGCAGACTGACCACAAGTAGGGTATAAGTTAACCTCATGAAATCTTTTAAATGTGAAAGTAAGAAATTGATTGATGGAAATAACTTAATTATAGTTACATGTTTGCTAACAGGCTTTTGTGTTCATGGTTAAGTTTATAGGAGTTTACACATGCAGTTTATAGGAGACGTTTACTAGCCGTGGTCTTTAATTAACATTAACATTAATTTGTGTGCAGCCTACATTACAATAACTGTCCTGGTTGAAGTGCAGCATTAATGCAATTGGTCAAATCGGTGTTGTTTTGAGCAAATTAATAGCATTCCCGCTGAAAAACAAGCATTCTAGTGCGAAAATTGTTGCCTATAAATAGTATTGCGCGCCTTCTTATCAAACCTGCCACAGCAATGATCAACCTCTCCTCTATTTTGCTTGGGAACTAATGTGCTCGGAACCAAAGTTTACAGGACTCGTTCTCTGGAATCCTCTCAAGCAGAGCACTTCTACATTCTGATTGGTTGCCGCCGAACCGCGTCATAACTCATTACTCATTACCACCGGCTCTCATTGAAAATGAATGACTTCCGACCACTTTGACATTCTCGCCACCGGTGGTGTGAACGCACAGTAAGAGACTTGAAACTTGGCCAGATGGTAGGTCTGAATTTGGGGAGAGACTGACAAGGTTTGACCCCGATTGGCCAATAGGGGGTGCTACAGCAATCAAAAATGCAAAACTGCTCATAACTCCTAGACCGTTTGTCATAGTTTGATTTATTTTCCGCCAGGAAAAAAATTCTGCCATTTTCTATTGCATACTAGTCCTAGGTTTTTCACCCAATTGGAACCAAACCAGTGCAGAAATATTCTATGGAGTCTGAATATCAATAATTATAGAAAAAAAGTTGAAATTTAGATTCACTGTCGCTAAGGGACGGCAAAATTGTTGAAGTGGCCAGGGCCGCTTTTACTAAAATGGCTATAACTCTTGAAGGGAATGAGATATTTTCACCAAACTCTGTACACGTGTATAGGCTACATTTTTGGTCACGTAAAAAAAAATTGCAGCCAACCACCCAACTGTTAGTCCGATTGACTTGAAAATTGGCATACAGTGTCTTGGTCCAAGGTGCCATGATTATCTATGAGGACATTGGTGTATCTCTAAAAACATGGCTGTCATCAGCCAATGAAGTTTGAGCACCTATTAGACAAGGTTAACGGAGGTCGATCGGAATGGAACGTGGTGGGCATGTTTGACTCATGGCCCTTGAGTTCTGTGAGAATTTTTAAAATAAATCAGCCACTAGGTGGTGCTAACCAGTTTTACGCCTCTGTAATCACGTGGTGTTACACATATCCACACAATATTGATATAATTTGATAGATCTCCTCATATAGAACAACTTTGCCTCAAGAACCACCGCTGTCAATCAAATTGTTTCTTAAATATTCGCAACAAAAGCTTATTTTGCGAACTTGTCCTATAGGTTTTTTGCTTAATCTAAATAAAAACAATGCAGTACAATTCTCTGGACTATCTGGGTCAGTAATTATCAAAAAAAGTTGAACTTTACCCTTTGGGTAGCAATAACAAGTGCACACAAAAGCCTATAACACCTAAAGAAAAACTACTAATTATTTTTGTGGAAACCGTTATTTTGAAAGAACAGCATTCATTTGAAATTAAAATCTTTTGTAATAAAAAAAAAATATCTTTACTGTCACTTTTGATCAATTTAATGCATCCCTGCTGAATAAAAGTATTAATAGCCTATCTTTCACAAAAAAATATAAGTATATATATATATATATATATATAAATAAACACTTAATGACCCCTAATTAAAAACTAAATTTCTGCATAAAGTGACTACTAAAAAACACAATTTTAGCAATAAAATGTGTTATTTCAACATAAATTAGATTAACTATAATTAAATATAATTGGTGGGCAGATACAGAATTATTTTTAGATTTATAAAGCTCTGGAAATTCAGCAACAGTGAGTATATATTTTCTCCATGTTGTTCTTTGGCCTGCACATAAAGCTAAATGTTGTTCATTGATTATAAAATGACCTCTGATCTGTAAATGACATGCAGAAGCCAAGAAACGATCAAATCTTTGTTCATGTGACAATCTTAAAGATGGAGCTTTGTTGCTTAATGATGTTTTAAATAATTAAATGGTATTTTAGTTGTAAAAACAAAATCCTGTAGGATGCAGAGAGTGACAAATTGCAAAAGAACACAGATCGGATCAATTCATGATTAACACTTTGCTGGCAAAGGTGAGCTCAACCAGACATTTGCTCTTCTCATTAAGAGACTGAGAGGAAATGTCATGTTTCCAGGCCCGGCTAAGATTAGCTCACGATGAAGTAGACCTCTGATTCCCATAGCCAGTGCTCAGGCCCTGTGTGTGATGTGTCAGACGGGTCAAGAATCACACACACAGAATGATCCACATTTGTATTTTTGTCTTACCCAATTATTGATTCACAGCCCTGCTGTGCACAAATGGTGATCTCATTAGTTGGTATCTGTACATGAAATGTGCACATTGTATGTTTGGAAAGACTGAAAAGTAAACATATTGAAAACACAACTTTAAAAAGGCCATATTATTAGACTTTTAGTCAAAGTCTTGATTTTGTTTTTGGGGTCTAGTAGAATAGGCTTGAATGTACAAAAAACACATTATTTTTCAAATATTTTACATTGTTGCAGCACCTCTCTTCCCAGTCTGTCAGTATTAATACAGACCAGTATTAATACAGGTGTAGATTAATACAGTAACGTCAAAGTGAAACCAACCAATTAATGTCATTAATTCATTATTCTATGAGACTCAAAGGATTTGTAATGTCTATAAAGTTATATACATAACACGGTTTAACAGCAGATACTGAAAAGAAAAAGATTCTGTCAAATTGGTTTGCAGCTCTGGCCACTGAAAGATAAATCTGTTAATAAATGCAAAGCTGTAGAGTTGATACTGAAACCTATCTTAATGATGCTAGATGAACACGGACAAAGAAAAAACTACTGGGATTAAAATAATAGCAGAATGAAGCCAGACAGATATGGATATGATATAGAGAAGCTAGTGAAATGAGCTCCATGTCTCATATTATTTTTAATTTGTGGAGTCTATCAAAGGATTATTACTCCCTGCTGAAGCTTAAAAAGACAAGTTTCATTTATACAGTTTTCAGCAGAAAATAGTCAAATACTAGAACAGATCATGTATTTTTAAATATATATTTTTGCAGCCATGACTTGCAATGAGTTTAAATCATGGAGGATACTATTTGCATTGTGTAAAAAGCAACAGACATGATTTGGTGTATTATTATTATTATTAATAGTAATAAGAGCATTAGGGCTCTTAGTCCAAAAGTGTGCATATTTGGAGAAATATTGATTTTCACGTTTACCATTTATATTCATTTCCCACTGAATTATGCGATCTGAAGTGCTGAAAGAATGTTCAGAGCATGCTCTGTCTCTCCTATTCCTGGTTTTCTCAGTTATGACTCATCAAGCGTTCAATCGGCAGAGAGCTGTCAATCATCTTACATGATTCCATAATTCCTGCCTTCTGGATAACGCTGTCCTGTAAAATTCCACGTTCTGAGCTCCGTGAAAAACAAACCCAAAGAAACATTTCTACACATGAAATAAGTAGCTAATAAACACATGATAACGATAGTATATGGTTTGTGTGTGATTCAATAATGGATGTTTACATTATAAATGCTAAGCAGGTGTAGCGATTAGCTGCATATAAAAGGCTAAAATAACATATTTCAACATCATTATATGACTAAAATCCACATTAGATTGTGACCGAAAGTTAATACAAACACTCGATGGCAGTTTAAAGTGAGTTTTGAGGGAAAGTGTAATATTATTATTTTTTAATTGTGTTATGTAGCTTGATGCTAATTGTAGCTCTAATGCACCTGTCGCGCCAGGAGTTGTTCTATACCATAATCTAATTTGTTAAAAGAATTTACATAAGGTCAAAAGAATATGCTTATTTTTTGTTTTCTAAAAAGACTTCAGATAATAGGTGGATTAATGTACAGTATAGTGGGATCAAGGAAGTGTAGATGGGCAAGCGATGCGAGGCTAATAATGGCTAAATACAAACAAAAGAATAATGAAGATTAAGGCCCTATTTTAACGATCTGAGCGCATGGTCTGAAACGCATGGTGCAGGTGTACTTAGGGCGTGTCTGAATCCACTTTTGTTAGTTTAATGGCGGAAAAGAAGGTTGGCGTGCCAGGCGCATGGTCCAAAAGGGTTGTACCTAGTCTCTTAATGAGTCGTGGGTGTGTTTTGGGCATAACGTGCAATAAGCCAATCAGAGTCTCATCTCCCATTCCCTTTAAAAGACAGTTGCGGAATTTGCAAGCGGAAAGATTGAACGCTTCTCCAGAGAGGAATCCTTTTATTTTTAATATTTAAAAAAATATTAAAAAGTGTGCTTCTGCGCATTCCTGTGTGTGTAATAAGCAGAGTATATGCATGTTGTGCACCCGCCTTACTAACGTGCCCTTTAAATAACACAAAAAATACTGCGCTATTGACTTTAGACCAGGTTTTTGTTGGTCAATGGCGCAGTTGTTTTCAGTTGCCTCAAAATAGCAATGCGCCAACAATGCCCCTGAAAACACCTCGTTTTCAGACCAGCACGACCATGGGCGAACAGATAGGCGCGAGTGCATTTGCTATTTAAACAACGTTGTGCTGGACAGAAAAATTATAACTGCGTTGGGCTAAAACTAGCAAAAAACACTTGTGTCGCGGGCCCTAAGTCACATACCAGTGTAAAAAGGTTCATCGAGTGAGAACAATAGAACATGAATGGAGCAGTTCTCCTCACCAGACCTTAGACAATAGACTGCAGGTAGGTGTTTACAGGGCAATAAAATATTTTATTAGCATCTTTTTGGCCTTCTCTAAAAACTCACATGACACAGTCTTAGGAAATGCTTCATAAAATTCATAGTTTAATAGATTTCATCCTCAGATTTGAAAAGTAGTATGAGCAGACTTGTGGCTTCACTTTAATTGTAGTTATAAGCTGTTTTATCACATACAACATTTTTTTAAATTTTATATTATTAATATTTTTATTTTAGTTTTTTATGTTTGAGCTTACACGATCAGGCATAACATTATGACTACTGACAGGTGAAATGAATAACACTGATTATCTCTTCATCACAGCACCTGTTAGTGGGTGGGATATATTAGGCAGCAAGTTAACATTTTGTCCACAAAGTTGATGTGTTAGAAGCAGGAAAAATGGGCAAGAGTAAGGATTTGAGCGAGTTTGACAAGGGGCCAAATTGTGATGGCTAGTTTGTTGACAGTTTGTTGCGTATGGGGCTGCATAGCCACAGACCAGTCAGGGTGCCCATGTTGACCCCTGTCCACTGCCAAAAGCACCAACAGCAAAAGGGGGACCAACACAATATTAGGAAGGTGGTCATAATGTTATGCCTGATCTCCATGTTAAGAACAGTCTGAGTAATTCTGAGTATTGATCAATAACTTTGTTTATCATGCACATTTTTGCAGAACATTTACATTCACAAACAGCTATATTACACACTGCATTAAAGGGAATATAAAAAAAAACCATAATGCTTTAATTTCTGTCGTGGTGAATAGTAACTATAATAGCCCCTCACATTTTTAAACAATTCCCTGGTGCTAACATCACGTAGCATATCTGAGGGGTCTGAAAACACACAGCTGTTTCTTTGTCTCATTTCTTCACACCTCTGAATCCACAAGGGTTGAAAATATTGTACAAGAACATTATTATTAGACTTTGCAAGACTTTGAGTGTTGATTGAAGTTAAGATGCATTACGTGTAATGGCAGCACAGCTTGCTCTGATGCCATTTACAGAAAGCATGTGGAAGATTTGAAAGCTTTGTACTGATTGAATAATTTCATTCTATTTCAGATAGATGCAGTCATGCTCTGCCTATCCTGAACACACACACTCAGACGCCCCCTCTGACAATACTGATTGTTAAATGATTGGTGTGTCCAACCAAATATTTCCTGTGTTGAATCTGAAATGAAATTGAATTTCAGGCTCCAATGAGATGGCAGTGGTTAAAACCATAAAACCCATAAAAACACTTTTTCAGGGAAAGGGTTGCTGTCAGAAGTACAGCACTTTTTGGCATTGCTCTCTTCGTTGTTTTTCTTCCTCTCACACAATTTATGTTCTCTTTTTCTTGTTTTATGAGCTAGATCATTCATTTTCCCTCTTTTAAAATGTTTTGTACTGGGCAATTTTATAAGGGGAAATAGCTAAAAAAAAAAAAAAAAAAGTGAATGGTGACTTTCTCCGTGCCTTTTGGTCCAAGCCTCATCAAACTTTGACTATTATCTAATGCTTCAGTGATTCAAAACACAGAAGTGGCATCAGCTGCAATGTTTTTATACATATATATGTACACTCACCTAAAGGATTATTAGGAACACCTGTTCAATTTCTCATTAATGCAATTATCTAATCAATCAATCACATGGCAGTTGCTTCAATGCATTTAGGGGTGTGGTCCTGGTCAAGACAATCTCCTGAACTCCAAACTGAATGTCAGAATGGGAAAGAAAGGTGATTTAAGCAATTTTGAGCGTGGCCTGGTTGTTGGTGCCAGACGGGCCGGTCTGAGTATTTCACAATCTGCTCAGTTACTGGGATTTTCACGCACAACCATTTCTAGAGTTTACAAAGAATGGTGTGAAAAGGGAAAAACATCCAGTATGCGGCAGTCCTGTGGGCGAAAATGCCTTGTTGATGCTAGAGGTCAGAGGAGAATGGGCCGACTGATTCAAGCTGATAGAAGAGCACCTTTGACTGAAATAACCACTCGTTACAACCGAGGTATGCAGCAAAGCATTTGTGAAGCCACAACACGCACAACCTTGAGGCGGATGGGCTACAACAGCAGAAGACCCCACCGGGTACCACTCATCTCCACTACAAATAGGAAAAAGAGGCTACAATTTGCACGAGCTCACCAAAATTGGACAGTTGAAGACTGGAAAAATGTTGCCTGGTCTGATAAGTCTCGATTTCTGTTGAGACATTCAGATGGTAGAGTCAGAATTTGGCATAAACAGAATGAGAACATGGATCCATCATGCCTTGTTACCACTGTGCAGGCTGGTGGTGGTGGTGTAATGGTGTGGGGGATGTTTTCTTGGCACACTTTAGGCCCCTTAGTGCCAATTGGGCATCGTTTAAATGCCACGGCCTACCTGAGCATTGTTTCTGACCATGTCCATCCCTTTATGACCACCATGCACCCATCCTCTGATGGCTACTTCCAGCAGGATAATGCACCATGTCACAAAGCTCGAATCATTTCAAATTGGTTTCTTGAACATGACAATGAGTTCACTGTACTAAAATGGCCCCCACAGTCACCAGATCTCAACCCAATAGAGCATCTTTGGGATGTGGTGGAACGGGAGCTTCGTGCCCTGGATGTGCATCCCACAAATCTCCATCAACTGCAAGATGCTATCCTATCAATATGGGCCAACATTTCTAAAGAATGCTTTCAGCACCTTGTTGAATCAATGCCACGTAGAATTAAGGCAGTTCTGAAGGCGAAAGGGGGTCAAACACAGTATTAGTATGGTGTTCCTAATAATCCTTTAGGTGAGTGTATATGTCTATTTATTTATATATTACACATAATTCTACATTTAACAAATAATCTATTTTTCAAACAAGAGAAGTAAATGAATTTCAGTCTTACTTTAAATGTAAATTATATATAGGTCTAAATGACCATATGCTTTTATGAGCTGAATCACAAACTGAACTGAAAACAGTTATTTTAGTATTATTGAGATTAGTTTTTTTTAATATTTTTCCTTTTTTTTTTTTAGTTAATTTTAGTTTAGTAGTTTTACTAAACATAGTTTTAGTAGTTTGGTTGTGTATATATATATAGTTTTTATTAATTTAAATTTTAGTTTTAGTTAGTTTAGGACATCTTTAAACTAAATGAAAATGAGAAATGTTGCTTTGGCACCTATCTGAAATAAAATGATTTTATATTTATTTCAAGTAACGGAAATGTTATTTTAATTGTTTTCATTTTAAAACTGACTAGAACATATGACATTTCAAAAGAAAACTTATTTTATGTATTTATAAAATTTACAAAGTGATAAATGGCTTTGTGTGAAAATGGCTTTAATGTATGTAATATGCCACAGCCGACCAGGAACCGTGTAATGACATGATTATGGTATGTGAATCAGTTCATTGAAATTAACTCTGTGGAAATGATTCACTAAATGGACTGGACTGATTGGACTGAATATTGTTTAAATGAGTGTTATATCCTTTATTGTTCAATTTTGCCCCACTAAGACAAAGTAGTTGTTTCAATTATTTTCACTTTCCTCATTTTCTTCTCTGAGCCTGTATTACATGACCTGTTAGTTTTCTACTTAAGCTGAAGCGTTGAATCCGTTTGGCGTGACTCTACAGCCACAGATCTCCCCTGAGCTTCAAATCCCAGAAAACCTAAAACATGTTTACTTAGGTAACTTTAAATAACTTTCTAGCGTTGTCTTATTAAGATCTCTGGTTAATTCGGCAGGAGGACGGATTAGCATGATGCTTCTGCACTAAGCGCCTTAAAAAGTGGGTTTGTAGAGAGTATGACTTCACAAGTGACTCTAAATGCAGTACATGGGCTTATTTGTCTTCATCTGACTTCATTGATGTCATATTAACACACGCTAAACTTCATATTATATACATATTTATAAAATTTAGCTTTGGACTATTATGGGTGATATTATGATAATGATTGGTGAGTATATAATAATAATATACACTATATTGCCAAAAGTTTTGGGACGTCTGCCTTTACAAGCACATGAACTTTAATGACATCCCATTCTTTATCCGTAGGGTTTAATAGTTGGCCCACCCTTTCCAGCTATAACAGCTTCAACTCTTATGGGAAGGCTTTCCACAAGGTTTAGGAGTGTGTTTATGCGAATTTTTGACCATTCTTCTAGAAGTGCATTTGTGAGGTCAGGGACTGATTTTGGATGAGAAGGCCTGGCTCACAGTCTCTAATTCATCCCAAAGATGTTCTATCGGCTTGAGGTCAGGACTCTGTGCAGGCCAGTCAAGTTCCTCCACACAAAACTCGCTCATCCATGTCTTTATGGACCTTGCTTTGTGCACTGGTGCACTTGGGAATCCCCAAACTGTTCCCACAAAGTTGGGAGCATGAAATTGTCCAAAATGTCTTGGTATGTTGAAGCATTAAGAGTTCCTTTCACTGGAACTAAAGGGCCAAGCCTAACCCCTGAAAAACAACCCCACACCATAATCCCCCCTCCACCAAACTTTACACTTGGCACAATGCAGTCAGGCAAGTACCATTCTCATCCATCGGATTGCCAGACAGAGAAGGGTGATTCGTCACTCCAGAGAACACGTCTCCACTGCTCTAGAGTCCAGTGGTGGCGTGCTTTACACCACTGCATCCGACACTTTGCATTGCACTTGGTGATGTAAGGCTTGGATGCAGCTGCTCGGCCATGGAAACCCACTCCATGAAGCTCTCTATTGGTGCTGTGCAAACAGGCTTTCTCCTGGCAACCCTTCCAATAAATGCCATACTTGACCCATCTTTTTCTAATTGTACTGTCATGAACTTTAACATTTAACATGTTAACTGAGGCCTGTAGAGTGTGAGGTGTAGTTCTTGGGTTTTCTGAGCAATGGTAAGAGCATTACACAGTCTGATCTTGGGGTGAATTTGCTGGGACGTCCACTCATAGGAAGATTGGTGTCTGTTTTGAATGTCTTCCACTTGTGAATAATATTCCTCACTGTACATTGATGGACTTCAAATAGTTTGGAAATAGACTTGTAACCACTCGCAGATTGATGGCAGCAACAATTGTTTCTCCAAGATCATTGCTGATGTCTTTCCTCCTTGACATTGTGTTAACACACACCTGAATGCTCCAGACCAGCAAACTGCCAAAACATCTGCTTTTATAGAGAGGATCACACTTGCTGGTGATCAGTTAATCAAAGGCATTTGATTAGCAGTGCCTGACCGTTACTTACCCTATTAATTCCTATGTTAACAGTAAGGGTGTCCTAACACCCATGTCCTGAAACAGAAAACCATGGCATTCAATAGGGTGTCCTAACATTTTCACCTGACTGTATTAAGTAGGATGACTGCTCATTATCGATTACTTCAATTTCATATTCATCTTGTTTGACCTTGTTCGTTCGTCTTGGCTGAAAGTTGCCTTCTAGGAACTGTTCTTCTTTGCAGAAACTGTGAATGTTTTGCAAGTGAGCTAAAAAAATATTTCAACTCAAATCAATATTTTTTGTGTAATTATATACACTCACCTAAAGGATTATTAGAAACACCTGTTCAATCTCTCATTAATGCAATTATCTAATCAACCAATCACATGGCAGTTGCTTCAATGCATTTAGGGGTGTGGCCCTGGTCAAGACAATCTCCTGAACTCCAAACTGAATGTCAGAATGGGAAAGAAAGGTGATTTAAGCAATTTTGAGCGTGGCATGGTTGTTGGTGCCAGACGGGCCGGTCTGAGTATTTCACAATCTGCTCAGTTACTGGGATTTTCACGCACAACCATTTCTAGAGTTTACAAAGAATGGTGTGAAAAGGGAAAAACATCCAGTATGCGGCAGTCCTGTGGGCGAAAATGCCTTGTTGATGCTAGAGGTCAGAGGAGAATGGGCCGACTGATTCAAGCTGATAGAAGAGCAACTTTGACTGAAATAACCACTCGTTACAACCGAGGTATGCAGCAAAGCATTTGTGAAGCCACAACACGCACAACCTTGAGGCGGACGGGCTACAACAGCAGAAGACCCCACCGGGTACCACTCATCTCCACTGCAAATAGGAAAAAGAGGCTACAATTTGCACGAGCTCACCAAAATTGGACAGTTGAAGACTGGAAAAATGTTGCCTGGTCTGATAAGTCTCGATTTCTGTTGAGACATTCAGATGGTAGAGTCAGAATTTGGCATAAACAGAATGAGAACATGGATCCATCATGCCTTGTTACCACTGTGCAGGCTGGTGGTGGTGGTGTAATGGTGTGGGGGATGTTTTCTTGGCACACTTTAGGCCCCTTAGTGCCAATTGGGCATCGTTTAAATGCCACGGCCTACCTAAGCATTGTTACTGACCATGTCCATCCCTTTATGACCACCATGTACCCATCCTCTGATGGCTACTTCCAGCAGGATAATGCACCATGTCACAAAGCTCGAATCATTTCAAATTGGTTTCTTGAACATGACAATGAGTTCACTGTACTAAAATGGCCCCCACAGTCACCAGATCTCAACCCAATAGAGCATCTTTGGGATGTGGTGGAACGGGAGCTTTGTGCCCTGGATGTGCATCCCACAAATCTCCATCAACCGCAAGATGCTATCCTATCAATATGGGCCAACATTTCTAAAGAATGCTTTCAGCACCTTGTTGAACCAATGCCACGTAGAATTAAGGCAGTTCTGAAGGCGAAAGGGGGTCAAACACAGTATTAGTATGGTGTTCCTAATAATCATTTAGGTGAGTGTATGTGGCAACTGCAGGTATCTGTGTAATGTACATCCAGACAGTTGTTATCACAAAATAAATCCATTCAGGGTGATGCAACGCCCCACTGCTTTAAGTGAACATTATGGAATATGATTCCTTATATAATGTAAATATAATAAAGCATTGGTTTTAAAGCCATTTCCATGTTTTGCATAATTCAAAAACACATGAAATTATTTGAAGTTTGCTGAGAACTGAGCTTAGGTGAGAATGTCACAAGCAATGTTTTGGTGGAGCAGGATAAAAAATATAAGACTGTCCTAATTTACAGATGACTTTTATGAAATTCATAAAATCCCAGATGTTGCAATAAAAAAAAATCTGAAAATCCGATGGCATTTTCATAAATAATCCATAATATTAGCTATGTGAATGTGAGGTCACTCTTGCTTATTTAAATGCTCACAAAACATTGTGACACAGGATATTAATTGACAGTAAGGCCCCATTTCCCATGTTCAAATGTGTCACTTAGCATTAAAGGTTCTTTCTAGCTACAGCCATAAGTACAGAGGGGGAAAACACTTTGTCACAGATGAGATAAGCTCCTTTTAGGTTTAATGTTATGCCCCTGAAAAAAAAGAAAAAGAAGAAAAGGTCCACTAATTGATAAATGGAAGCAGAGCCGCAGGAAGTAGGCTACTTGTGGCTACTGGCTGAAATAGACTGGGCTGAAGCTCTTTCATCGTGAAATATTAATAGGCCTATTTCTCCCCTGACCCCCATTTTGCTGTATGGCAGACAGTGAAAACCACAAAGAGCTATAACCGTGGCATAAGCCATTGCAGAGATGAGACGCTTTCACATTTGGCTGACAAAAAAAAAAAAAAAAAAAACATGAAAGAGAGAAACCTCCGTTGTCTGAGCACATCTGTTGTCCAAAGTATATCTTTCTTAAAAGTTAGCATACAATAGAGTGGCTGTATTAAATACATGGCTATCAATATTGCATAAACATTCTAATTTAGAAGTTTTGGAGGAATGATTCTTCATTCAGATGCTTTGATATAAAAATAATAGTGCCTCTGGGGCAGGGGCCTTGATTCGGGAGTGCTGAGGGTCAGTTTGCTACCGAGGTGGGTTTGATTTTTTTCTCCCCTCATATCTCCACAAGATACCTCAGGGCCATCATCATCTCCTCCACAGTTTTGTAATCTTTATTTAATCTGATGAAACCACGCTCCGAAGTGGGTCGGTCAATGCCACATGAATCTCATCTGCGTCTAAAAACCTTATGCAACTGCATCTAATAAACAAAGTGGCACCCCAGAGTAATTCAATTATATATTCTAAAAGAGAGACCCGGCTGCGTACTCGATGGTAAACAAAAAACAAAATCATAAAAAGACTGTGGGAAAGAGTCTGAGAGTCCAGGGATTGGATGCGGTCAGAATGATGGCTGTGTATTTATGCGTTACGGACGGTGAGGGAATGATGTGGAGGATTTTTTATTCATCTGAGACTATGATTAATTGAACACATGCTTGTTTTGAAACAGAAGATCCTGGAGAGAGTGACTTCATTTTCAGTTTAGCGCTTGTGACGTTCTCCATGACAAGAATACATTAAAGCAAACAATCAGAATAGAAACACTCTAAAGACAATGACAAAAGATAAATAGCACCAGCTGTAGGTGTTGAAAAGAACAATGAATTCTACAAGCCTGTATTCATTACTGCGGCCACACTAAACAAACAATGACAATGAGACAATGAGTTGAATTTTGGTTATACTGTGAATTAGGGTAAATTAGCTTAGCTTTCTAAGATTCAAAGCAAATCACTATATAATTGTAAACCTTTGGCACAATTGGTTATCAATTTTTTTTTTTTCTTTGAGCAGATGTTACTTTTGAATGGTAGTATATAACTGTTTTCGACATTGTTATTAATCAGAAATGTTTCTTGAGCAGCAAATCAGTATATTAGAATGATTTCTGAAGGATCATGTGACACTGAACACTGAGTAATGATGCTGAAAATTCAGCTTTGATCACAGGAATAAATTACATTTAAAAATATATATTCAAATAGAAAAGGGATCATTTAAATTGCAATAATATTTTACAATATTACTGTTTATACTGTATTTTTGATTGCCTTGGTGAGCATGGAACTCTTGCAAAAACAATAAAAAAATCACAATTATTCTAAAATGTTGATCGATTTGTCCTGGATTTCTTCTTATTGTTATGTTTCTTTATTTTTTTCTGCCATAAAGCTGTTTGTGTGTCAGACTCCAAATATAGTAGAATGATCCCAAAGCTTACCCAACAGTGTAGGCACAACCATCTGACACTAGGTGATGCTATAATAATCATTCCTTTCCTTTATATTTTCCTTTATAACAAACTGTGACTAACTTGAGTGCAGTGAATGAACAGCAGGTCTTTGACATAAACATCTGATATGAATCTTTTCTTCTCTTTTTTTTAAACCCATATCTCTTCCCTCATCGGCTAGCAGGCCAGTCAGTGTGTCAGCTGAAGATGCCTCTTAAGTGTCCCATGGCTCCTCCACTTGCCCTGTCTCACCTACAGGCCTGAGAACAGCTGTTCATGATGATACTTGAGGTATGGCAGAAGCCCCACTGTTAGAGAACAGCTCCCTTTCTCTGGTTCAGCCAGGACGGAGATTATTGCACTCGGCTGCGACGGCTAACCACACTATCATTCCCCTGCAGCTGCTGCCTATCTGTCCAAACCAACCCAACGAACGGGAGCCCCACAGGAAGGAAGAGCCACTCCATTTTCAACTCCTATCAACCTCTGGAATTCACTTTAAGGTGGTGAGAAATATGTAAAAGATCATCAAGCAAAATGGTTTATGGTAAGTGTAACTATGTAACATTTTATTCAGAATTAAATACTTGCTCAAAGGCGCTTACACTAACCAATCAGCTATAAGCTTATAAAAACAAGTTATCTTATTATGTATAAGTTATTATAAAATGCAATCCATCCATCCATCATGTCTGGAGGGCATATTTTATTTGCATGACCCTCAAGTAATGCATTAAAATGTAAGTAAAATATTTTATATTCTTTTTTAAATATGAGGGAAGAGCAAAACACTAATCTTGGTTAAAGGCACAATATGTAAGATTTTTGGATTAAAATATCCAAAAACCACTTGAACAATGTTATATATTTTGTTGATTTGTGTACTGACATTATGTTTCCAAGAATGTTTAAATCCAGATAAATAAGCAGTTTTAACCAGGACACGGACCGTGTCTGCGTCGCCTATCAATGACATCATACCAGCGTTACCTTCGATTTACGGTTTTATTTTGTAGAAACCATGGAAACACCAAAGACACTTTAATATAATATATTATATGTGCAATTTAATATATTATGTGTTTTATTAGACAGGTACTGTTTGGATACATTCATCAACAGAAAACGAATAATTGTTATATAGCTCAACACAGTTAGTCATATTGTTTAAATCTTTTTTTCTTGGTTTACCGCGTGTACCATGTTTGACCATGCCTATATCGATCTAGCTTACTGCAGTGTGCAACAAGTGTCTCATAGTAGCCGCCGAGCGAATGCACAGAGTAGCATTATAACATAACTTTCAACACTCTCAAATGTGTCTAATATGATAAAACAGTGCTGCGTTACCCCACATACGCATGACCGGAAGAAGCGGAAGTGTCGTCTATGGCATAATAAAAGCTCTGTGAAATCAAGGCGTCATCAAGCTATGCCTTTGTTTTTGATAAGCGACCTCTAGCGGCAAAATATTTACATATTGTGGCTTTATGGTATACACTCACCTAAATGATTATTAGGAACACCATACTAATACTGTGTTTGGCCTTCAGAACTGCCTTAATTCTACGTGGCATTGATTCAACAAGGTGCTGAAAGCATTCTTTAGAAATGTTGGCCCATATTGATAGGATAGCATCTTGCAGTTGATGGAGATTTGTGGGATGCACATCCAGGGCACGAAGCTCCCGTTCCACCACATCCCAAAGATGCTCTATTGGGTTGAGATCTGGTGACTGTGGGGGCCATTTTAGTACAGTGAACTCATTGTCATGTTCAAGAAACCAATTTGAAATTATTCGAGTTTTGTGACATGGTGCATTATCCTGCTGGAAGTAGCCATCAGAGGATGGGTACATGGTGGTCATAAAGGGATGGACATGGTCAGAAACAATGCTCAGGTAGGCCGTGGCATTTAAACGTTGCCCAATTGGCACTAAGGGGCCTAAAGTGTGCCAAGAAAACATCCCCCACATCATTACACCACCACCACCAGCCTGCACAGTGGTAACAAGGCATGATGGATCCATGTTCTCATTCTGTTTATGCCAAATTCTGACTCTACCATCTGAATGTCTCAACAGAAATCGAGACTTATCAGACCAGGCAACATTTTTTCAGTCTTCAACTGTCCAATTTTGTTGAGCTCGTGCAAATTGTAGCCTCTTTTTCCTATTTGTAGTGGAGATGAGTGGTACCCGGTGGGTTCTTCTGCTGTTGTAGCCCATCTGCCTCAAGGTTGTGCGTGTTGTGGCTTCACAAATGCTTTGCTGCATACCTCGGTTGTAACGAGTGGTTATTTCAGTCAAAGTTGCTCTTCTATCAGCTTGAATCAGTCGGCCCATTCTCCTCTGACCTCTAGCATCAACAAGGCATTTTCGCCCACAGGACTGCCGCATACTGGATGTTTTTCCCTTTTCACACCATTCTTTGTAAACTCTAGAAATGGTTGTGCGTGAAAATCCCAGTAACTGAGCAGATTGTGAAATACTCAGACCGGCCCGCCTGGCACCAACAACCATGCCACGCTCAAAATTGCTTAAATCACCTATCTTTCCCATTCTGACATTCAGTTTGGAGTTCAGGAGATTGTCTTGACCAGGGCCACACCCCTAAATGCATTGAAGCAACTGCCATGTGATTGGTTGATTAGATAATTGCATTAATGAGAAATTGAACAGGTGTTCCTAATAATCCTTTAGGTGAGTGTATATCAAAAGAAGCTGGCATTGCTTCAAGATCACAAAAAAATCACAAAGTTGGTAGGTAATATTTATATTAAAAATGTTATTTAAATGTTATTAATTTGTAAAGTGTCAGGAAAGTGTTACTGATGTCAATGTGTGAATGATAGTTGTTGACCGAAAGTCAAGGCATTAGATTTTGTGCAGTGCACAGAAAATATAGTATTAAAAATATGAAAATGTTATTTATCAGCTGTAAGATACACAAGCACAGAAATAAAAAAATATGTAAGGGCACATTAGCGCCACTTATAATTCAACTTGTCATTTATGAATTATTGATTGTATACATATTATAAATATCATATATTTCACCAGCAAACAAGCATATTTACCCTCCAGCTATTTATTCAGCTTTCTCTCTCTCTCTCTCTCTCTCTCTCTCTCTCTCTCTCTCTCTTTCTTTCTCGCTCTTTCTATTGTCTTGCGACAAAAGTCGATTGTGTTGGACCTGAATTCAGTCCTCCATCCCAAACCACATTAGCTCTCATTGAAGACACAAACACACGGCTGTTTGACAAATCACCTGGAGAAAACCCACGAACACGGGGAGAAATCGATACGCGTCCATGCAGAACAATTACATAATTTATCTATCAATCTATATGCTGTTATTAAACGTCAATAGGGATATTCCAGCTCTGCAGATTCCTGAAAGGCTGCAGAAAGAGAGTTTGCACATTTGTGTAATATGTATTAATGCTTTTACAATGTAAAAACCTTATTTATCATGGCAGTAAAGCTTTTTTCTATCTAGAGAGTGAGATGGCGGGAGGGACAGAACTCACTTTTACTACGTCATTAGCTGCTCCATGCATTTATTTCCACATGATGGAGAAGACCTGGGCTCTCTGAGGTAATCAAGACACAGATCTAATGCATGGCATTAAACAAGTAAAGGTGATTGGGTTTTACCATCACATTCAAAATTCCTGTCAATGAATCATGACATTCTTATGAACTCAAAATTTTGTTTTGTAGCAACTTGATCTCAATCTTTGGGATATTTTACAATATCATAGATTGAATCTGATTTGCGTATGCGCAATTCCAGAACTGATCATGTATTTACAAATTAAATTGTAGTATAATTTTAAGGATGATGCACATTATGTGTGAAAAAACATTATGTGTTACTGTTACGGGTTGGTGTGCAGCAGGGATGAGGCAGAATCAGACTTGCAAACAAAGACGGGTTTTAATAACTTAAGGATAATGACAGGAACAGAAAAAGGCAACCCAACCAAACTGAGCATAACAACATCAAGAATGGACAAGGAGTGCAGGGAAGTGAGTCCAACATAAAGGGAGTGCTAACGATGAACGCCAGGTGCAGGGAATCCAGGGCGAGCGGGAAAGATGATGCGGGAGTGTGTTCAGGTGTGAGGCAGGGAGGATTCTGGGAAATGGAGTCCGGGACAGGCGTGGAATGTAACAGTTACATTATGGGCCCTATTTTAATGATCTGAGCGCATGGTCTGAAGCGCAAGGTGCAGGTGCATTTAGGACGTGTCGAAATCCACTTTTGCTAGTTTAATGACGGAAAAAATGGTCGGCGCCAGGCACATGTTCCAATAGGGTTGTACCTATTCTCTTAATGAGTCATGTGTGTGGGCGTAACGTGCAATAAACCAATCAGAGTGTCATCTCCCATTCCCTTTAAAAGCCAGGTGCGCTTGCACCATGGCGGATTGCTATTTAAATGGCAGAATATATACACCCTCAACCTGACGAGTCAGTTTGAATACGTGTGTATTGCCACAATTGGTCAAATCTTTATGTACACAATAATAATCTTTTACATTGTAATCCTTTTATTTTTAATTTTTGGCATGTTTGTGTGCTGCAGCTCATCCCTGTGTGTGTAATAAGCAGAGTGATAAGCACCTGCCTATAGGCGCATATTACTAACACGCCCTTTAAATAACAAAATGCGCCATTGAATTTAGACCAGGTTTTTGTTGGTAAATGGTGCAGTCATTTTCAATTGCTTCAAAATAGCAACACGCCAACGATGTGCCTGAACACACCTCATTTACAGACCAGCACGCCCATTGGCGCACAAATGGGCACACATGTATTTGATATTTAAACAACGTGGTGCTGGACATGAAAATTAAAAGGGCTATTAAAATTAAAAACTAGCAAAAAACACTTGCGTCACATTTCGCTGGGTGTATGATAGGGCCCTATGTGTTACATTATGTGTCATATATTTTAAATATTCTTTCACATATATATAGGTTATCTAGTTCAGTCATGAATCTCCTAAAGAGCGCAGGCTAAAAGTTCCTATAAGCCGCGTTTCCACCGCAGGAACTTTCCCCAGGAATTGGGACTTTGGGGTGGTACTCTGTGTGTTTCAACCGCAGGCACCGGGCTCTAAATAAAGTTCTATGTAAAGATTTCCCCCTCAAAACGGCCCTGCTCGCGAGGTAGTACTTTTTCAAAGTTCAGGAACATGGTGTGCTGCAGTAAGAGTTGATTGCTATTCAAATCAACAATGGAGTTTAAAAAATATGACCAATGGGCCGACGACGAGGTTCAGGCTTTATTCAATTCATTTGCAAAGGACGAAATCCAGTGGGAACTGTAAAGTCGACACGCGCAGTCCTACGTCACCGGACTAATCTTCACGGTACTTTAGACTGCGATGGAAACGCAGACAACAGCAGGTCTGGGGGAAAAAAAAGATTTCCTGGGAAAAAAGTTCCTGGGACAAATTGTTCCAGGTAATTTCGGTGGAAACGGGGCTTTGGATGCAATCATGTCAATCATGGCACAAGCTGATTGGCCTCTGTTGATCCTGCAGCCAATGAGATTGCTTGCTCAACATTTAAATAGTCTGGTTCAGTGTTTTCTGTAATAGTCCTACAGCATGTTATCAGAGTTCTTCTGAAACCCTCCACCTCCCCCAGCTCCACCTTCCTAGATCTGCTACAGGATTTATGTATGCCTATTTATGCAGCAGCAGCGGCACATCTTACTTGCTCAAAGCAGTGCGTTTGCTCTGTAGTTGCCGCAGCAATAATCAGAAGCAGCAAATATGTGTCACTATCTGTGTGTTGAGTTTTGTTTTCATGGATTTTTAGCTTGCATTTGTCAGTCAACTGTCACATGTTTCCTTTGTTCTAGTTTCCCGCCATTAATCTGTTGTCATAGAAACACATTAATCATCACAGCTGTTTGTCATTGTCTCATCATCACTGTGTATTTAAGTTCCTCTTTGTGCTCATTTGTCCGGTATTGTTTGTCTGTGGACATTCTGTTACTTTGCCTTCTTGCATTGGGATTATCTGAGTTTGTTTTATTAAAGAACCTTTTGTTTGTACTTGTTTGAACCTTTTTCTTCATCTTCATCTGAGCCCTATACATGACAATGTTAACATTCTTTTTTTCTTTTTTTTTATGTTAATAAGTAAGAAAACCATCATTTTAACTCATAGAAATCATAGAAACTAATCACATGTTTTTCGTTCCTGTATGAAATAAATAAATGTTTAATTAATTTATTTATTTTTGTTCATTTATAGTATGGTATGTGTCTTGATTTTTAAGCAACACATGGCCATAAAAATGTAGTTGTCTTGTGTGTTTGTGTGTAGCATCTTGTGTGTTTTATATACAACTGCTTTATTTTAACTAAACCTTGTGTGGTACTTATTTATGCAATATTAATAGGGTCAACTTCCCACTCCTATATATAGATGTACACTTGTTACCTGTTTGCAGTGCCCTTGGGAATTAATATACATTATCCATTACCTACTCTTTGGAATCACACTTGATGCGTCATTTCATTTACATAAAACTAAAGCCAAACCGCTTGTCTAAAACTTTTACAACATTCTTTTGCTTCCTTGTAAGCACTGGTATTTCCTTTGGGAAATGCAAATCCAGTTTACCATCTAGTTAGAGCTTCTACAAGCAATTATTTTCTAAACCCAGTCTCTGTTTGGACAGACTGCCTTCTTGTGGACTTTATCACCGTCTGGATGGCCTTTTTTTTTTTTATTGATATCTGCCTTTCCCTACAGAGAAGTTAGCCAACATCAAATATGCATGGTGTATCAACAGAAAATGGCTGTTTTTGTAAAGATGACCAATTTCAACATTTTCCCTCACTTTGGAAATGCGAGGAGGGAATGGCGGCCTACAGCAATGTTCTCATGGGCACGAGGGAGGTTTGATTGCACACGTGCTGTTACAGCCATTAAAAAAGGTTGGACACTAGTTTTATGTTATATACATTATTAGGTGTCTTCGTTCATGGTTTGTCATGAGATGCTAAGCGTAGCGATTTTGAATGCCAAAATTAATGACATGGAAAAACATTGCAGCAAAAAGCAACACATTATTTCCCATGTTGCTTATTATTTTCAGCATAAAATATTATTTCCCCATTCCATATTTCATGAACGCCCTGCCAAATGTATTAAACCATACATTTGTCAAAGCCCAGAAAAGAGCTTTTCCATTTATAATACGCCGATTTTATAGTCTTGTTGACAAAGTTGGTGCTAAAAAGAGCTACCAATCTGAGCAGTGAATTTCACTCATGAATTATCATTATTCTCTGTGTTTGTTACGCAGCAGTAGCTGGCTGGGGTGAGATGAATTATTACAGTATCAAAATCACGCAGATATGATGTATCACTCATAGCTGCTGAAGCACTGAAGACCCAACTGTATGGGAGCTGCAAGGTCTCAGATGTGTGGAAGTGTGGTGCATCTTTAGCTCTTGGACTTAATGAGATAGAAAAGAGGGGAGATGAAGGAAGTTTGTGGTGAGAGACAGTGAAAAAAGGGACAGATTCTGCATCGTTCTGGTGCCCAATGGTCCGTGCAGTAGCAATATTTGAGTGCTTATCTGTTCCAATGGATCAAAGACTAATGAGGCACAAACATGCACACACATATAAACTTCAATCCCGCCAACAGGGTCATGAGACAGGACTTATTTATCATTTTTAGGCCAAAGGTTTTCATAGTTTTAGCTTAATGAAGGACAAATATGTGGTCAGGGTCTCAACTATCACACATTTATATTAATGGAAAGACTTCTGAAAGTGAGGATGTGGAAGCTTTGCTAAAGTAACCAGCTGGATTCCCTATTGATTAGTTTAAATGCATCACTCGCTTAAAATGGACTGGACATGATTCTGATTTACTAACTGCAAAATGAACTGCAGTAATTGCGAATATAAATATAAAAAATATACTAGTAGCAGGATTATTATAGATAATACAAAAAAAAAAAATGTTGCTTGAAATAAAATAAAGTAAAATTGGCTAGTTTAAGTTGATGTAGTAAAATAACAAAGCCCAAAAAATATACAAATAATAATTAAAAAATAATAAAACTTGGCAAAAACACAAAACAAGATTACTAAAACTTTAACAAAAATGAAAATACAAATAAAAACTATTATACTATATATATATATATATATATATATATATATATATATATATATATATACACTCACCTAAAGGATTATTGGTCCTGGTCAAGACAATCTCCTGAACTCCAAACTGAATGTCAGAATGGGAAAGAAAGGTGATTTAAGCAATTTTGAGCGTGGCATGGTTGTTGGTGCCAGACGGGCCGGTCTGAGTATTTCACAATCTGCTCAGTTACTGGGATTTTCACGCACAACCATTTCTAGAGTTTACAAAGAATGGTGTGAAAAGGGAAAAACATCCAGTATGCGGCAGTCCTGTGGGCCAAAATGCCTTGTTGATGCTAGAGGTCAGAGGAGAATGGGCCGACTGATTCAAGCTGATAGAAGAGCAACTTTGACTGAAATAACCACTCGTTACAACCGAGGTATGCAGCAAAGCATTTGTGAAGCCACAACACGCACAACCTTGAGGCGGATGGGCTACAACAGCAGAAGACCCCACCGGGTACCACTCATCTCCACTACAAATAGGAAAAAGAGGCTACAATTTGCACGAGCTCACTAAAATTAGACAGTTGAAGACTGAAAAAATGTTGCCTGGTCTGATGAGTCTCGATTTCTGTTGAGACATTCAGATGGTAGAGTCAGAATTTGGCGTAAACAGAATGAGAACATGGATCCATCATGCCTTGTTACCACTGTGCAGGCTGGTGGTGGTGGTGTAATGGTGTGGGGGATGTTTTCTTGGCACACTTTAGGCCCCTTAGTGCCAATTGGGCATCGTTTAAATGCCACGGCCTACCTGAGCATTGTTTCTGACCATGTCCATCCCTTTATGACCACCATGTACCCATCCTCTGATGGCTACTTCCAGCAGGATAATGCACCATGTCACAAAGCTCCAATCATTTCAAATTGGTTTCTTGAACATGACAATGAGTTCACTGTACTAAAATGGCCCCCACAGTCACCAGATCTCAACCCAATAGAGCATCTTTGGGATGTGGTGGAACGGGAGCTTCGTGCCCTGGATGTGCATCCCACAAATCTCCATCAACTGCAAGATGCTATCCTATCAATATGGGCCAACATTTCTAAAGAATGCTTTCAGCACCTTGTTGAATCAATGCCACGTAGAATTAAGGCAGTTCTGAAGGCGAAAGGGGGTCAAACACAGTATTAGTATGGTGTTCCTAATAATCCTTTAGGTGAGTGTATATATATATATATATATATATATATATATATATATATATATATATATATATATATATATATACACAATCATCTAAATCAACAACATGTATGCTAGACCCTATACCGACTAAGCTACTGAAAGAGATGCTTCCAGAGGTCATAGATCCTCTTCTTAATATCATTAAGTCATCTTTGTCATTAGGATATGTACCGAAAACCTTTAAGCTGGCTATTATTAAACCTTTTATTAAAAAAAATGCAGCTTGATCCTACAGAATTAGTATATAAATTTGGTTCGGTTCAGTTTGGTTTTGTTTGCTGTGGAGCCAGGGTTCATGGCAGGGCACCATCAATAATAACACTAGATTCACTTTTAACTTAATAATAACAACAACAATAATTTAACTTATTAACTTTATCTTTATTAACTTTATACATTGGCTTCACGTTTTCTTTAGAGCAGTTAGCATACCTGAGTAAACTAAAATGAAATAAATGCCTCCACTGTAGACTAGTCAGAAATACTACTCATTTTACCATTTACCATAATGTTAAAAAAAAATTAAAAAAAAAGCACATTTATTTCATAAAATTTGATGACACACACACAAATCATGTCCCACTTTAGCCTACTTAAACACTTCAATTGTATGAATATGACTAATACTGATGAATAAATAGGCCTATAAGTTAAAGCTATTAAATAGCAGTGTTTGTTAATACAATAAAGTAGCCACCACACTAATTTAAAAATAAACAAAATAAAATAAAGTGGCATTTTGGAGTTATGGAAACAACAGTGACCATGGCGAATACACAATACGTCATGAACTGTTAATGAATCATATAAACTGCTCCTGATAAACAGAATGAACGTGGAAGACAAAAGTTAGTTTAAGTAAATTAAAGTTTAGTAAATAATATTATTATAATAATATTTAGTAAAAATACAGCTCTTGTTAGTTGTTAAAAGTGTACTAATTACTATTTAATCAAATGTCAAGGAAGAAAAAAATTATTTTGTTGCATAAGATGAAGCGAAAGCTGGGCTGGGGCAGCAGGAGGCGGGGCGCGTTCGGTTCGACATGAAAGTATCGCGGTTCATACCGTGGGTGGTGTATCGCTTTTTCCGGTTCGGTTTGAATATCGTTACACCTCTACTAAATATTTAACTATATTACTGATCTTCCCGCATTGACACTATATGAGAACTGAACTGAGCTGGACGATGACATTACTGTTTTAATTTCTCCAGAGCGGCTGTACAGCCGAATCAAATTCTGTTGCATTATTTTCCTGTTAACACTGTGAAGCTGGCATTAACACACCGATCAGGCATAACATTATGACCACTGACAGGTGACGTGAGTAACACGGCACCTGTTAGTGGGTGAGAGATTAGGCAGCAAGTGAGCATTTTGTCCTCAAAGTTGATGTGTTTGAAGCACGGAAAAATGGGCAAGCGTAAGGATTTGAGCGAGTTTGACAAAGACCAAATTGTGATGGCTAGACGACTGGGTCAAAGCATCTCCAAAACTGCAGCTCTTGTGGGGTGTTCCAGGTCTGCATTAGTCAGTATCTATCAAAAGTGATCCAAGGAAGGAACAGTGGTGAACCGGTGACAGGCTGATTGATGCACGTGGGGAGCAAAGGCTGGCCCGATCAAACAACGAGTTACTGTAGCTCAAATTGCTCAAGAAGTTAATGCTGGTTCTGATAGAAATGTGTCAGAATACACAGTGCATCGCAGTTTGTAATGTTTTGCTATAATGTTATGCCTGATCGGTGTATATATAAACTATAATAGTATTTTAATCATACTAAAATAGCATCAACTGGTAGTTTTAATAAAATATATTACAAATATTATTAAATATAGCACATTTCATTAAAGTTTTACAATAGGGTTTGAATTCAAAATAAAAAATAAAGCAAATATTTAAAAAGTACATAAACTATATTCAAGCTGATGATAATAATAAAGATAAACTTTTGTTTTCTTATACAAAAGTGAAACTGGAAACATAAGGTGAAAAGATTTTGAACTTTTTTTCTCATTAACATCCGTGAAACAGCCCATTCCTGGGAATGAACATTATACATTTTCGAGAACAAAACCTCTAACACCAGCCGTCTGTCCTGTGTCTAATCTATCCCAGGTCACCATCCATCAGTATCTGGAAGTGAGAATCTAGAATCACATCTAATCTCACATCAGAATCTCACATCTAAAGGTCATCAAAAGAAACATGTAGCAGTAAGGAAGACGATGAATTGGGACTTTTGTGAATTCCATTGGCACTTGAAATAATCAGGTCAAAGTCTAGTATAGCTCATCTGCACTCACCCTTGTGAGAAACTCTGCTATATCATTCAAATATGACCTTACGTTTTCATCTCTAAATCTCTCGCTCACTCTTTCTCTCTCTTACTGTCGCTTTGATGAACAGTCTACTTTTCCTAACATATTTCTTTTTACTAGAGTAGGCCAAAAGTTTTCTTTCCTTTAATCGAAATGAGCCAATACCAAATTAAATACATATATGAATATGCAAATTAGGCACCATCTTACAAAACATGCACACATTTGCATAATATATTAAAAGTGATACAGACCGCACAGAAAATGTCACCTTTTTATTGATGTTTAACAACTCAGTGGTTGGTAACTTTCATAAAACATTGTTTTTAAAGAAAAAAAAAAAAAAAAAAAACATCTAACAAATACCAGAAATATCATTCAAGACTGAAAACAGTCTAAAATTAGGAGTCTGTACCAGGCAGTCAGTGCCCCTTCAAAAACATTTGGAAGAGAAAATAATTGATTAAAGTGCCCCTATTATGCTTTGTCGAACCTTTCATGCAGTAATTGTTATAATTGTAAGGGTAATTGTTACGTCTGTTTCTGGGTTTGAGTTTTGTTTGAGTTGTTAGCCTGTTAGTTTTGCACTGCTCCCAGTTCAGTTTCATTTGTCTCTCTTCTTCTGTTGCTATGGTTTTATACTTGACCTCACATGTTCCACTGGTGTATAGTTAATTATCTCGTTTAAGAACTATAGTGTTTCTCTGTATATATGGCCCTTAGTTTTAGTTGCCCTTTGTCCATTATTGTCAATGTAATGTGGTTGTTCTGTTCAAGTTTTTGGAGATTGCTAAGAAGCCAGAGTGTTTTGTTATTTTGATTTGGTTATTAATAAAGACTGTGGCACAATTCCTTTTTTTCATCCCTGCAGCAACCATCATATAATTTAACTATTTGTAAAGGTAAAAGGTCTGCAAAGTTTTAAAAAGATCAAAGTGCACATCAAATAAAGTTATTGTCTCCTAAAAGAAAGAATCGATTATGAACTGCCTGAAACGAGTCATCAGTAATTCCAGTATCATTCCTATCACATACCTATGTAACAAATTTGTGTAAAGCCAGTCTATGGTCTTCATTGGCTGAACTTGAAGCCTGGAAGAGTTTGGTCCGTGTTGTCGACGTGTCGAGAAGGCGCTGTTTTCTGCTTTGCTAATCCACTTTGCATGGAGTTCAAAAGGATGAGGACTCGCGCTGGAATTGATCTGGAAAAAAACAACGCCATTGTTACTGTTCGTATCACTGTGTATCAAGTGCTGAGGAAGCCTCCGGAGCTGAATGGTATGGTAATAGCCGTTTTGTTTCCAACACATGCTGTAAGCGGTCAACCAATCACAACAGACTGAGCCGTCTGACCAATCAGAGCAAAGCAAGGAAAGGAGGGATTTAGAGAGACTGAATCTTCGAACAAACCGGTTTTAGACTCTTTAGCCTCATTCAGACAATCAGTCCAAATCCGTTTTTGTGTATATCCGATTGAAATCCGATCAGATTTAGCAAGTGTGAACAGCAAAAAAATCACATGAAATATGAGCTACATTCATATGTGGTTTGAAATTCTATTCAAATCGCATTTCTGGAAATACATACAAATTGTTCGTTTCAGTCTGACTGCTCTGATCAGATTTCGTATTGGTTTATGTGACTTTCTTATGCCACGTAAAATGTAAACATCAGACGATGTAATAGGAAATATTCTGAAAGTCGCTGCAGAAACAAGGCTGTGATGAGCAAAAAATGACAGTATAATAGAGACCTGTTAAATTTTAAAGGGGACCTATTATGCCCCTTTTTACAAGATGTAATATAAGTCTCAGGTGTCCCCAGAATGTGCTTGTGAAGTTTCAGCTCAAAATACCCCACAGATAATATATTATACCATGTTGTATATGCCCATTTTTGAGTCGAAGGAAAAACATACTGTTTTTGTGCGTATATCTTTAAATGCTCCCCACCCAGGTTTCTAGAAGAGGGGCGGAGCCTTTACAGCTCATGCCTTGGAAACTGCCAAAAAGTAACAAAAAGTCAAAAAGTTCTTCCTCATAATGATTCATGAAAGTTTATTATCAGCAAGCGTTTTAAAGCCATATCACTCTAAACTTGTGATATATGGTATTCTGAGCGCACACACCGAAGTTATGTCTGTGAACATAAGCAGCAAGTAAAGAAATCACATATGTATATCAGATCTGTGAATTAAAGTGACAACAGCATAATATACAGTACAGTGGATCAAACAACAAAGGATAAACAGAAAATCACTCACTGCTCTTGATTGAATAACTTTATTATGTTTAATAAGAATACATTTCTTACTTGAATGCTGCTGTTAAATGCTCTGGCGAGGAGATAAACATTGCGGACTGTGTACAGCTCAGGACGGTGTCTGTGCTAATAGGGCAGAGTCTGTCAGCAGTTGTGGGCGGAGTCTACGCATTTGTGAGTGGTGGATTTTTACCAATATAGGGTGGTTGTGTACACACTTTACGATGTAAAAGTGAATTTTGCATAATAGTTCCACTTTAAGACTGGAGGAGACGAAAGCATGGAATACAGCCACGCATACCAGCCTCCTGCATTTCTGCCGCTCCCTCATACTACGCAGTAGTCCAGTGTGGTGTCTACACATTATCATGTTGTAAATAAGATAACATCTGTATTGTAAACCCCTCCACGTTGTTGTTGTTGTTGTTTTTGCAATGTCATTGCCTTAAAAACCAATGCAGATATTCTGGAAAACAAAAGAGCGCTACAAGGCACACAAATCAGATCCGAACAGTTGCGATACACAAGTGTGGACAGTCAATCATTTAGATCAAGTTCCAATCAGATACACACATAAACAGATTTGTACTGACAGTGTGAACGTAGCCTTTGAGAAATGTGATGTGCAATGTTATGAGAACATTGCATGCATGTAAAGCTATTGTAGGAGACCTTCAAACAAAAATCAGAAACCTTTAAAATAACATAATAGGAGGACTTTGAACAAACAATGCAATACAAATATTATAAAATATAAGCCCAAATAGTGTGTAAATCACTCATTTTTAGAAAGTTCTACTTTCAGAGGGAGGCAACAAACCACTGTACTTTTTGTGAAGCAAGGCACACTTTTGCAATATATGAACAAAATGTTACTTAAAGAAGTCTGTCTTTGAAATATGCTATCCAGTGCTAATGTAATGTAATGCAAGATTATATAAATCACAAATTCTGTTTGCTATTATTTTAGATCCTTTATGAAACTGTATTTCAGTCTAATTTAGTCTAGAGATCAGTGGTTTTCAAGAATTTAATATTTGAATTTAAGTGCTTACTGTCAAAAGGAGTAAACTGTGCAAAATGTCAAAACACAATGGCTAAATGCATTGTTGACTATGAGTTGTTCACAAACAGAAAAAGAAGTTTTAGGGGCAAAAGAGATAAATTACATTTACACACACCGGCGTTTGGCGTGCGTCTCCGGAGGTGCTCTCCAACCCCTGAACCCATAAATCTAGGCCATAAAAGAGATAATCGGATGGAACAGAGGTGCTCATATTGGTGCAGGGGGAAGATTTGATTGAGGTGCATTTGAAGGACGCTTTGCATGTAGTTTGATAGAAAAGGAGGACACTGGACCAAGGAGCAGTATATTGCCTGACCTTTGCCTGCCATGTGCAATGTCCCCATGATAAAAATTTACAGTTTTCCTGGCAATAAGGTGTGTAACTCAGCAGTAATAAAGGTCAGGGACTGCTTCCTCTGAGAGAGGTGCCACGGGTCAGCTCTGCAATACTGATGAAACGACCTCTGTTTGGAGCGCCTATGAGCTGACTGGATCTGTTAAGCTTGCTGAGGTGTGTCTTTATCCAACAGGCTTAGAAAAGACAAACATAGACATGAGCAGATAAAACAAATAGGCAGAATTTGTATTGGAGAAAAGACTCGTTTCACTGTCTTAATCATAAAGGCTGTATGTACTTGCTATGCCTCAAATCTCATTCACTCCTCCGCATTTTCAAACTTGGCATCAGTAAATTTTGTCTTAAAAAAGCATATACCTTAAATTTTATTTAATTTACACAAGGTTATAAAATGACTTCAGAAAATATACAGTAGAGCTGTAGGGCTCTATTATACACCCTGTGCTATGCGGCGCCAGGCGCGACGCAAATGTTTTTTGCTAGTTTCAGCCTGACACAGTTATCATTTTCACGTCCTGCACAACGTGTTTTAAATAACAAATGCATTTGCGCCCATTTGTGGTGGTCTGAAAACGAGGTGTGCCCAGGCGCATTGTTAGCGCGTTGCTATTTTGAGGCAACGCAGTATTTATTGTGTTATTTAAAGGGCGCGTTAGTTATATGTGCCTATAGGCGGATGCACAACGTGCGTACCCTCTGCTTATTACACACACAGGGACGCACAGTAGCACACAAATATGCCAAATATTAAAAATAAAAGGTTTACAATGTAAAATATTATTATTGTGTACATAAAGATAAAAATGCATACATAATGGGGGTCATAATGGATAGGCCTAGTCATTGCATGTATCAGAATTACCAACCCGATCTCACAGCAATTTGTACGTATTTTACGAGGTGGCTACGACCATTTTTGTCATTAACCCAGCACCTAAATCACTGCAGTATAGACGAATCGTACGAATTCATACGAGTGAGGTTGTAAAAATACGTACGAATTGCTCGTGAGATAGCGTTGGTATTACCTATTCGCAGTAATGGCGAGTGAAATGGGCTACTCAAGACACTGACGAATAGTTATACATCATCACACCATAGGCCCCCGGCCACTGGCAGTTAGTTGCTTAATGGCTGGCATTTGCCTACACTGGATGTGAGCATCGCGTTAAAAGCAAATATAATCCATTATAATCACTGACACTGTCTACACTGGATACAGTATACAAATGCACATTCAGTTTCTTGAAAGATGAAGCAGCCAGACTGTATTGGATCTGACAGCAGCTGCATCACAAACCGTAAGTAAAAGATTTCAAAATGCTTTGTCTGTAAATTATGGTTTTCAATATTAATAATTATAAGAAATGTTCCTTGAGCATAAAATCAGCATATTAGAATGATTTCTGAAGGATCATGTGATGCTGAAGACTAAATTAATGACTGCTAAAATGACAGCTCTGCCACTGCATGAATAAATTACATTTTAAAATATATTCAAATAGACAACCATTAATTAAATAATGTTTCACAATATTACTGCTTTTAGCAACCCCAAACTTTTGAACTGTAATATGGTTGCATAGAATATTGTAAACACAGTAAACAGCCTGCATGAATACAAGGTAAACAAACTTCTATCTGCCTGTATCTGTATCGGCCTCCTCTGCATTAGAAGCATGTTTATTTTCCTCCCCCCTCCCACTCTCTCTTTCCGTCTTCCAGTTTCTCGTTTCGCTTGTAGCATCTCAGTTTTCCAATCTTGGCTGGTTGTTTTGGAAGAGAGCTGTGATGAATGTGGCTCGGGCCAGGTTGACCTCAGAGATAACCCCTACTTTCTCGTGGCGAAAATTCATCAGCACCTCATGCAGAGGCCCACGGGACCCGTGATTCAGCACTCAAGGTGAGTGTTTGTCATGAGGCTTTGGGAAGACAGGACTGGGAGAGAGGAGAAAACGAGAGCAGCTCATGGGGGTTTCATTCTGCAAAGTCCCCACTGAGTCTTTCTGTCCCCTCCAGGGACAACAGAAATCTCCCATCTGGACTTTTTCTTCTCCACTTTTCTACTTCTAACTTTGCATCTTTTCTTTTTTCTTGTAATGCTGTCTTTTATTTCTTTCTGCCTATTTTTCCCCTCTCTCTCCAGGGCCATTGTGGTCTTGATGTCTTAACCCAGATTGTTGTGTAAAAGCTCGGCTGCTCACAGGGTCATCCAACATTTAACACACCTTCAGCTTTCACTGCACCATCTGTAATTAAATTCACTGCTAGTATGCTTGGCCAAAAGTGTTTGGAAACTCCTATCTAATTAACAGGTTTTCTATTAATGATTCGCCATAAAATGACATTCTAGAGGATTCTTTGCTTCCAACCTTGTTGCAGCAGTTCAGGAAGGGTATTTTCTCTTGCAGTATGATTATACCTGTGCACAAAACGAGGTCCAAACACATTTGATTTGCTAAGTCTGGTATAAGGAACAACTTCATTGGCCTTGGATGATAAACCTAGGTTTGTTAGCAACATAGTGCATATTAAGTATGAACAATGCATGTATTTTTTCTACATTTATTAGAATGTTTTGATATTTTTTCTGGTCTAAGAATCAAAGTAAAGGTATACATTTTCTTTAAAAATTCTTTAAACCTAAAGAAAACATTTGAAAGTGTACAGTGTAAAAATCCTTTTTCGAAGTTGTAACAAACAAATATTATTGGTGTATGTTTTACAATAAAATTACTATTTCAGTTTTTCTACTTCAAAATATCATTTTAAAAATTCAATTTAAAGTTTTACTTGTCTTTTTTTTTAATTGTTAAATGAGTGAGAAATGTTTCTAAACCAATTTGTGTGGTAACACTTTATTTCGATGGTCCACTAGACATTCTACTGACTACAAGTTACTTTGCAACTACGTCAACTTATTCTAACCCTAGCCTAACAGTCTACTAGTACTCTAATAAGAGTCAGTTTACATGTAGTTGCAAAGTTACTTATAGTTAGTAGAGTGTCTAAAGTGTAACCATTTGTAACCATTTTTTTCAGTGTAGTATAGGATTATACTGGGGTCACTCATGCAAGTGTCACCACGCAACATGTCACAACATGTGCATTACCGCCAGATAAAGTTTCTGATGAATACAGCCCCTTTAAAGGCAGAATATGTCATTTCCGATGCTAGAGGTCGCTTATTCAAAACAAAGGCATGGCTTGATGACGCCTTGATTTCGCGGATTTTGACTTCAGCCGGTGGAAAAGAATCTGACAGGACTCGGGCAGAAATCATATTCATAGATGAGCTAATGTATTAAAGATTTATTAACATTACTGTAGTATGAAGCAGGGTGGTTCTGAAAGCCGTTGGAGCAGAACAAGCGATTGCTAATGAGAGACAAGTGTGACACACGGCTCAAGAGCAGTGGAGCTTTTATTATGCCGCAGACGTCCGCTTCCGCTTCTTCCGGTCATGTGTATGTTGAGGAAACACAGCGCTGTTTTATCATATTAGACACATTTGAGTCTGTTGAAAGTTATGTTATAATGCTACTCTGTATGTTCTATCTTTGTAGCTACTATGAGACACTTTTTGCACACTGCAGTAAGCTAGATCGATATTAGGCACAGTAAAACATGGTACTCGCGGTAAATCAAGAAAACAAGATTTAAAATATAAGACTAACTGTGTTGAGCTATATAATAATGATATGTTTTCTGTTGATGAACGTATCCAAACAGCTGCTCACATGTCTAATAAAATATATAATAAAGTAAAGTGTCGTTGGTGTTTGGTTTGGTGGAAATCGAGGGCAATGCAGATATGATGTCATTGATAGGCGACACACGGACACGGTTAATTCTTAATGCTTATTTCTCTGAATTTAAACATTCTTGGAAACATTTGGGATAATTTAAGTACACAAATCAACAAAATATATGACATTGTTCTAGTGGTTTTTGAATATTTTAATCCAAAAATCTTACATATTGTGCCTTTAAGGCAAAATCCATTCCAACAACCTGATATAGAATGAATATCAATAACTAATTGGTCAACAGAACTAGGCCAATTGGTCTAATCTTACCAGCACATGGTTACGATTTTATCCCCACTAATACATTCCACACTATCACGTCAGCCTGAGATTGTACAGTCTATGAATTAGCCAAGGATAGTGTAGCTTAATGTCTATCAGACATCAAAAGACAGAGCGAAAAAAATACATTCCCCAATATATTTCATTATTCCATCTCTTTCTCGCTGGCTGAAATGAAATTGTCCTTGTCTAAATCAGATTGGGAGATTTGGATAAAGGTTGCTCAATTGCAGCAACAACCAAAGCTGGCAGAGAGGAGTAATATATCCTGATTGAAGTGCATTGTTGCATCAGCCATGGCGGTTTGTGACGGAAATGGCATTATTCGGCTGCTCATCATATTGGGGATCTATGAAAGCTTATCGGAGAAGCAAAAAGCGCGTATGCAAATGGTCGTCTCCAGTAGAATGGCATTGGAGCTGATTAAAATAATTCAAACAAGTACATTTGGGAGCTGTGCCAGGCAGACGTTATGAGTGACAGGGCCTGTTGCTCTCACAAAGGACAGAGTCCCTGAGTCCTGTTTTCTACACCAAGGTCTCATATGAGACATCAAGTGCACTTCGATATCTCTCTGGGATGAGAAGACATTTATTCAGCGAGTGCATAAACAAGGTCTCAGAGAGTGAAATGTATTGAAGAATAGGACCATTGTGTTAACTCAGAAAAGTGGGCAATTATGTTCATCAAAAAAGATGTGTTCATCTATATTTATGAATATAAACGGGCGCATTCTGTTGGGAACAACAAAAAAAAGGTTTCTTGACAATATGTGACAAGGCTAATAATGTCCATTTGACATGACAATGACATGTTCATTTAAAATTTTTTAATAATTTATGTTAAGTCTTAATTTGTCAATTCTTTTTCAGATTGTAACATGTCCACTCCTCTCTCTGTCTTTCTCTCATACTTCTCCTCTCCTGCTGTTCTTTTGTTTCTTGTGGGTTATGGGAGGTTCATATGCAGGATAAATGGAAATGGGGCAGATCAACTGTGTAAATGCCTGGTGACACTCTGAGATCTCACCAGAATCCCACAATTTCAGCAAAAACAGATAGACAGACAGACGGGCGGATGCATGGATGGATGGATGGATGGACGGATGGATGGACGGACAGATGGATGGGCAGACAGCCAGTAAGGGTTGGAGAATGTGGAGAACACTTCCTTTATTCAGTCCTAACTGTGCCGTGTCTTGTATAAGCACGCTGACTGCATGCAGTGAATTGTAGTAACTTCAGTGGTTCACACGCGCTACTGCGAGTATCATGGAGTGACAGCGGTGACACAGTGTGGTATGGATCAGCAGCTCTGAGCACTGCTGCGCTCTCCACCTTTGATAGCAGCTGCGCCCGTGCTGTTTTCCCTCTCTTACTGAAGACATTGTAAAGAAAAGAAAAAACAGAAGGGAAGCTGTCCACTGTATATCTTTTTGTTATTGTGCCACAAGAATTTATGTTTACTCAGAAAATGTCACAAACACACAGGATGTGCTGAACCTTGGATAACCCAGCACTTCAGAACAACACGCTGAAGTGAACAAATCAAAGACTTAGCACTGTTTCCTAGAAACATGTTTATTTTTTTGGACGAAATACGTAGTTTAAAAAAAGTTTTTTTTGTTTTTTTTTGTGCAATTAATAAGATTTCCAAACTCTTGTTTGACGATTGTCTTTGCTCAAATCAGTCTGCTTGTATGTATATACACCGCCAAAAATGACAAGAATTTAAATGGGAAATTTTTTTCCTCATTAGCTTTGCTCCATTGCATCGGAATAGATGTCATTCCACTTGGTTCAAACCGTGCTTTTGATGGATGGGCTTGTGCGATAAAGAATTAGTTTTAGGGCACCTTAGAGCATTTACACAAAGCCAGGATAAGAAAATATCATTTATATCTTCTTGTAGGGGGAGGAGAGTCAGTAAATTTGACAGGTGAAGCGTGTCAATTTACTTTGATTATACGCCCACTTCAATATAGGTGAACTTGAAATTTGCCTTTTTTGTCATTCATGTGAAGAAAGAAGAACTATGTGGCTGAAGATTGGGTTTTGAGCAGTTGTGACAATAAAACCTTAAAAAAGCTATCCTGCTGTCATGAGGGAGAATACATGACAGCCAGGGCTTAATACATTTACCTGATATTAAATTATTCAAGAAGTGCTGTCAACACTTCCAACCTGATTTCCACCCACTATCCACAGATGCATGCTGGGAAGTTAATGGAACCTCCTTATCCAGTCTTGGATGCTTTGTCCCTTGATAAAGGGCTTTGTATTAGGAGCTTTGAATTTCGCTTTGACTGACTTTTCCAGACATCTTTCTTTTTTTTTCTTTTTTTTTTGTCTGTACAGCAAAATTCCTGTTGAAGATGTCGTCTTTTTCAAATATTATGAAAGAAATAGAATTCACAGAAATCACACATATTATTATTATTATTATTCGATTTGTGGTTCTGTGCGACAAAAATGGTATGCCACTCAAATTATAAAAATGGTTTGGTATTTTTAGATGATTTCCTTATCCTACACTCTTTTAGAAACAATGGTACAAAAGCTGTCACTGGGACGGTACCCTTTAAAATGGTTCAAATGCGTACCATTTAGGTACTAATATGTATACTTTTGGTACTAGTATGTACCTTTTGAGGTACTAATGTGCACTCTTTAGGTACAAAGGTGTACCTTTTGAAAGGGTACCGCCCCAGTGACAGATTTTGTACCATTTTTTCTGAGAGTGTATTTTGTGTGTTGATTCATTACACTGTAAAAAATGATCATGATTTTAACGGTAAAAAACTGTAAAAATGCTATGGTGAAAAACAGTTTATTTATTAACAGAAAGTTTCCGCACTATACATGGTGAATAACTGTGATAGATCTAACCTTACATGTAATGTAATTTTACAGTAAAATGCCATTAAATTTACAGTTTTTTGGAAGTGAAAAAGAACAAGCCATTGTGTAATTTACAGTGAAAAACCGTAAATTGACATTCCCAGAATTCCCTCCGTGACACTTCACATTTGATGTATTTTCGTTGAAATAACTGTTTCTTCTTCTTTTTTTTTTTTATAATTTATGTAAATTAGGGTTTTATGTTACATCTAATGTTGTTAAATTAATGTTAATTCCATTTTTTTTTTATTTGTGTTTCCGTGATGGTGTTTAGTGTTTGTGTGAATGACACTGTGCACCTTCTATATATTAGTATTGTCCTCCTAAAAGCTTTGATTCATCATGTGACTCTCATCACCACTGAGTTTGTTGGTTGTCAGTATATATCAAAGTATATATATTAGTATTTCAATTGATTGGTAATTTACATTAGTTAAATGAAATTAGTTTACATCAGTTAATGAAAAAAAAAAAAAAAAAAAAAAAAAAAAAAATATATATATATATATATATATATATATATATATATATATATATATATATATATATATATTTTTTTTTTTTTTTTTTTTTTTTTGCTGTAAATTTAACTTAAATCTGTAAAACCTAAAATGTTGCTACCATATTTTTTACGGTAAATTTCTGGAAACCACAGCTGCCAGTTTTTTAAATTATATGGTTTCGAACTGTAAAATAGTAAACTAAGTGCTGTCCCGTAAAACCTAAAATGTTGCTAGCGTGTTTTTACAGTGTACAGTGTACGTATTTTTACATTGTAGATCTGAAAATTATCAATATTAGTGATGGGAAGTCTTCATTTCCAGTCCTGGAATGTTTAAATTTATAATATCTTCATGCTTTATAGTTGCATTTATCAGATTATATCTGGGCTATAAAAAAGTGGTTTATTTTGTTTAAATCTTATAAATGTATGATGTATACCCCACAAGCATGGGACAAAAGGCACAAAGTATTGATACACATACTTTAGCTAAAATAATATGTTTTTAATAATTTTAATACTTGTTCAAAACAATCACTTTAGCAAAGTTTGTTCTATTTTCTGTTTATTTTGATAAATAAAATAATTATTTTTTGTTCAATAAATATAAAATATGTTAATATAAAAATATATTTTAAAAATACAGAAACAAAATTATTTTAAAAAAATAAAGATTCTGAAAGCATTTGAAGGAGATCCCATAATAATTTAATATAGATTTACAGTAGTAACAATAAATTATATTTTATTATATGATATAATTAATATCATATTTTTAAATATGATTGTTTCATTATAAATATAATGATTATCTCTGTAGACCAACTTAATAAATGATATTTACAATCTGAATCTAACCATGTCATGTCAACTAATGGAAAAGTCAGCTAACTTTTTGTTATTATGTTAATTATTGTGCCTTTTGCCCCAACAAATATCATACTTTTACATATTCTTCCGTTATTGAAAAATTGTTGCTTTAATTATTATTGACCTTTGTCTCAAAATATATTCAATAATTGTAGCGATTCTCATTAGCTACATAAATCTACAACATTTTTATAAACATTAAATATTAGATCAAATTAGCGCAGAATCAACTTTGAGCTGCTGCCCGCAATCTCATCAAAATCAGACACATTTCCACGTGCATCTTGAAAAGCAGATGTTTTGGAAAGTGCTGAGGCAAGTTTTTGTGCCATTTAGTGGTTTAGAGAAAAATCTAATCAAAGGAGCCTCTTACCCCGTGGAGCCTTTAGCCCATTGTACCCTACTTACTTACTTACTTATTTTACTAAGACACAGTTATGGTTATTTGCTAAATTTTGTAATCAGAGCCTATTTATTGTCTGATTGATTTAGTTAATGATTTATCCCTGTGATTGATTCAGTCTGATTTATTGATGATTAAAAATAAAGCATAAAGTGTTAAACTTGGCCTACATGAGCGCCATGGCTCAGTGTGTCATGGCATCACACTTCCACCGCACTTCAGAACTTAAGTGTGGAAGGTAATTACTGCTTTTATCTAGAGATAAAATAAAACGCATTGAATCCGCAGGGATATTGGAAGTTCTGCGAGGTTGAGGTCTGGACGTGAGGTGTTCACATGTGTCTTCTGAAGTGTTAATATGTGCATTAGGGGGCTGTGCTATCACTCGACCTTGTCACCTCCAAGAAAATGACTCTTATATGGCTTTCTAATGATGCTGCGCGCTAGCCATAAAACTGCAATAACTAATGCATTATTCAGGCTGAAATTACGTCTAGGTAATCATTTGAACTTAGCAATTACCGAGAGAGTGTGTCAGCTTCTTTGCGATGATTACTGCAAAAAAAATCACTCCAAGAGTGAAACCAAGACTTCATCATTCAAAAGGTTCAACTCTTCCAGTCAAAAGCTCACACAGGAAAGGCTTATGACACACTATGAACAAATAGTTATTCTCTCCTTACGTTATTGTAAATGATTGACGGTTTTATTCTGTGAAATAAGGGTATCATCTTGCCAGTGAGTTTTGGTTTAGAACCATAACTTCTGACTGACTCTTAAGGCCAATGGGACAAAAGCCATATACTTTAAATCCTATTATTTCTATTTGGATTCAGTAATTTAACACCCTTTTATATAAAGCAAATTACAAATGAGGAACATCACAAGCAGTTTGTAATGAGAGTCACCAATATTTGATCAGGCACAACATTATGACCTAATATTGTGATGGTCCCTCCTCACCTGTCGAGGCATGGACTCCACTAGACCCTGAAGGTGTGCTGTGGTATCTGGCACCAAGATGTTAGCAGAAGCAGATCCTTAAAGGTGCAGTGTGTAGTATTTATGAGTATCTATTGACAGAAATGCAATATAATATACATAACTATGTTTTCAGTGGAGTATAAAGACCTTACATAATGTACTGTTATGTTTTTATTACCTTAGAATGATCCATTTCTATCTACATACACCGCAGATCCCCTTACAGTAAAATCAGCATTTTGCGCCGTCATGTTTCTGCATTAACCCTAAACGGAAAAACTTCTCTAGAGCGCTAGTCACTCTCTGCTCTCTCCAACGACGTCATTTTTGTAATGTGTCTGCCCCCGTAGCTTCTTAGCTCTATGTGCTTCGAAAGGGAGGGGTGAGTGTTGGGTGATTGCAATTCACAACCTCATCACTAGATGCCGCTAAAATTCACACACTGCACCTTTAAGTCCTGTAAGTTGCGAGGTGGGGTCTCCAAGGATCGGACTTGTTTGTTCAGCACATCCCACAGATGCTCGACTGGATTGAGATCTGATAAATTTAGAGGCCAAGTCAACAAACTTGTTGTACTCCTCAAACCATTCCTGAACCATTTTTGCTTTGTGGCTGGGCGCATTATCCTGCTGAAAGAGGCCACAGCCACCAGGGAATACAGTTTCAATGAAAGGGTGTACATGGTCTGCAACAATGCTTAGGTAGGTGGAACGTGTCAAAGTAACATCCACATGCATGGCAGGACCAAGGTTTCCCAGCAGAACATTGCCCAAAGCATCACACTGCCTCCACCGGCTTGCCTTCTTCCCATTGTGCTGGTTATCCTGGTGACGCACACGCATCCGGCCATCCACGTGATGTCAAATAAAACGTGATTCATCAGACCAGGCCACCTTCTTCCATTGCACCGTGGTCCAGTTCTGATGCTCACGTGCCCACTGTTGGCACTTTTGCCGGTGGACAGGGGTCAGCATGGGCACCCTGACTGGTCTGTGGCTATGCAGCCCCATACGCAACAAACTGCGATGCACTGTGTATTCTGACACCTTTCTATCAGAACCAGCATTAACTTATTGAGCAATTTGATCTACAGTAGCTCGTCTGTTTGATCAGACCACACGGGCCAGCCTTCACTCCCCACGTGCATAAATGAGCCTTGGCCGCCCATGACCCTGTCGCCGGATCACCACTGTTCCTTCCTTGGACCACTTTTAATAGATACTGTCCACTGCAGACCGGAAACACCCCACAAGAGCTGCAGTTTTGGAGATGCTCTGACCCAGTCGTCTAGCCATCACAGTTTAGCCCTTGTCAAACTTGCTCAAATCCTTACGCTGTCCCATTTTTCCTGCTTCTAACACATCAACTTTGAGGACAAAATGTTCACTTGCTGCCTAATATATCCCACCCACTAACAGGTGCTGTGATAAAGAGATAATCAGTGTTATTCACTTCACCTGTCAGTGGTCATAATGTTATGTCTGATCAGTGTGTAATATATTCCTCTTTCCATATTCCATATTAAACCTATACTGCAAAATCAAGAAATCCACACAAGCTCTGATGTTTTTATATATCTTTTATCATTTTAACTAATTATGCTTACATTTTTCTATGTTATGATTGCAATTTTAATTCATCAGGCAAACTATAAAAATCAACAAAATAGCTGCTTCATTTAAAATTTGTGGTTTGATCAAATGTGGTTATAACAACATTATCAGATGCAACTGACAGTCAGCTTTCAACCACCCATTCATTCGTAATTGAAAATATATTCAATATATTACATTTATGACATGACAGTATTTTTGTGTTTGACATTATCATTTTATATCAGTTCCATTAAAGAAAACACATTTTGTGAGAACATGAAGGAAGCCAAGGTTGCACCAGAACACAGGTTTTACTGCAGTTATTTATTAAGCATGATTAAAAACTTTTATTTTGTCAGTCTTGTTTCCTTTTTTGTCTCATGTCTCAAGAATCAGTGCGCTTTCAGTGATACACTGCGGTTTGTAAACTGATCTGTGCGTTCGCCCCTCTGGGTATCTGTCTGCAGAGCTCTAAAGACAACACTTCATGAAAGCTCATTTGAGCCTGTCTCTCTCTTTTCCCACGTACCGCTGTCAGAAGACATCACGTCAACACCATTGTGACTGCGCTATCACTGATGGTTGAGGTAATTAACCCTGGAATTAAAACTGTCAGATCAAACAGGAGACAACTGCCTCCCTTTCCAATCCCGCTCTCATCATTATTGTTTTTGCAACTTAACTTCTCTTGAGATGATTTAATATAAAACAATTTTTTTCATGGAACACATTTTGCAGACACAGGGAAAATTAAACTGGCATCCTCAAACACTGACAAAATATATGGCATAATATTATAGGTATGCTGTGTTGATAAAGCAAACATACCGTTATTGCACATGCCTGGGATGCAATTATATCAGAATCCTTCATTTGAGGTCTAAATAAAGCCTTTTGGCTACATCTACCAAACTAGTCAGAGTCTTTCTACTCATCTTTTCTATATCTTTTCTAACTGATTACACAAATGTTTCCCCATAATGTACAGCTACCCATTAGTATTTCCATTCATCTCAATGCCAGTTGTTTGAAGTCTGTTTCACACTTTTAAGAGCCTTCCAAAAATGAGTTTTGGCAAAGATTAAGCATAACTATAATGTAATGAAAATACATGAATATAAAAATCTAAATGTACTGCTTTTTGTGAACGGTTGACATTAGAGATAGGCTTTATGTCTAAAATGTAGTTTTAGCATCTACCAGCAGGGCCAAGCTAACCAGATGTTATAGATTTTAAAGTATTAACTCTTTCACCGCTATTGACGGACATTTCCGTCATTTTTTTAAACAATGCTTCCCCCTTCGCATTGACTCTTGGTAACCACTGAAAGTTTTTATGACTTCTGAGAAGCAAAAGACCAGGTTCAACTTGATCTCTGCTCATCAGGTGTGATTCCAACTTTTTGGAACACCAATTAGTGTCACTCAGTCACAAAGCGCCGGCTTCTTTTTTCTGTCCTTCTCCAGCTCATAATGAAGCTTCTAGAAGAAGCGAGCAGCTCTCTCAGCAACATCATCTGTCATTACCAAAAGTGTGGTTTCAGCAGGGAGAGCCCAGTTATAGGTCAAGTGCTGCTGACCTGCACAAATGGCTCTCTTCTATATTGTATTATCATAGGAGCTTGAGAGGACGTGGGTTATTTTAGTTGAGAGTGCCATGCCAACGAATGCAGTTCTGCGAGTGGGTAGAAAAGCAAACAAACAAGGTCAGGAGTCAGAGCCATTGTGCCAGATGAGATTTTTGGAAGCCAGATGTCACATTCTGGCCTGTAACCTCTGCAACTTTAAACTCTTATTCCAGAGTATGTGCTGTGACTTCATATGATAGACACAACTATAACTATAGAAAGCTTTCCCTTAATGCAGAATCTCCATCACCACAAACCTGGGTCGGTTGAATTTGTTTTGTGACTTTCATGCACAAAGCTGTGACTTTATTGGATGGTCAAGCCTCTTACAGAAAGCTGGGGTGAATTTCCTTGCTTAAGGGAACAGTTGTGATGGATCATGGCATGCCTTTCATGGTGCCTGAACTATCTACCTGTAGCCACTTATACATTATCGTATTTCTTATTCCACTAAATTTCACAAAAAAAAAAATGTTGTTCCTCATTATTTTGAACAGAAGAAATCGTCACCTGCTCCGAGACGGGATAGCAGTGTCCGGTTCGCAAATCACACTGAACGATTGATTCGGGAATTGGACTGATCTGACTACATCTGTTCTCGAGTCAGAGACAAACTGATTCAAGTGATCCGGTAAGAGCGAGTCTCCAGTTAACCCTCTGGGGTTGACGGATGCGCCGGCACATTCTGCTGGATTTTTTTCACACAGCAGCAAAAACAACTTAAAATACTCCATCATTCATGGTCATACAGATGAAAGAAATACATCAATCAAAATGGTAAATAAATAATACTTTTATATGTGTCCACTTACAATCAAAACAAAACATTGTGATTTTGTAAAATAAAGAAAACGGTGTAACGGGTGTGCTTTCTGCCGTCTTGTTCTTGTTTTAACACATTTTGCCCTATAAACATCTGTTTTTATAATGTATGTTTATATTTCTCAACATACATTCTGCACAAATCTTGTTTTTTCTAATTTTGTATATACAATATGGTATATATATATATATTTTTTTTCACCTGTTTTGCACACTTGAATTATCAGTAATTGTCAGTGTATAACAAGTTTAGGTAATAAAATGAAATGTTTTCTTACTTGCAGATTAATAGATAATAAGTGTTTGCATAATCTGCTACTTGGCAATTTACAATAATTAACAATGATGTCAGACTGAGCTGTAACCTATTTAAGCTCTATCTGTGTTTCTAGTACATTATAACCACTCTTCACTTATTAAGAGCAGTAGGATGGAGTATAACATTGCAAAATAAACAAACTTGTAATACTTAAAGGCACAATATGTAACATTTTTGGATTAAACTATCCAAAAACGATTAAATGGATTAAACTATCTATAAAACAATGTTATATATTTAGTTGACTTGTGTACTTACATTATCCCAAATGTTTCCAAGAATGTTTAAATCGATAGAAATAAGACATTTTAATCAGTACACGGACCGTGTCCGTGCATCGTCTTTCAATGACATACCCTCGATTTCCCATTTTATTTTGTAGAAATCATGGAAACACCAAAGACGCTTTAATATATTATGTGTTTTATTAGAAAAGGGAACAACTGTTTGGATACATTCATCAACAGAAAACTAATCATTGTTATATAGCTCAACAAAGTTAGTCTTATTGTTTAAATGTAGTTTTCTGGATTTACCGCGTGTACCATGTTTTACCGTGCCTAATATCGATCTAGCTTACTGCAGTGTGCAACAAATGTTTCATAGTAGCCACAGAGTGAACGCACAGAGTAGCATTATAACATAAGTTTCAACACTCTCAAATGTGTCTAATATGATAAAAACAGTGCTCTGTTACCCCACATACGGAAGAAGCGGAAGCGTCGTCTGCGGCATAATAAAAGCTCCACTGCTCTTGAGCCATGTGTCGCACTTGTCTCTCATTAGCAATCGCTCCAGCGGCCTCGTTCCGCTCCAAAAGCTTTCAGCCCCACACTGCTTCATACTACAGTAATGTTAATACATCTTTAATACATTAGCTCATCCATGAATATGATTTCTGCCCGAGTCCTGTCAGATTATTTTCCAGCGGCTGTAGAGGTGAAGACAACAACTCCCATGATTCTGTGAAATCAAGGCGTCATCAAGCCATGCCTTTGTTTTGAATAAGCGACCTCTAGCGGCAAAAATTATATATTGTGCCTTTAAAGGGATAGTTCACCCAAAAATGAAAATTCTGTCATTTACTCACCCTCAAGTTGTTTCAAACCTGAAGAACAAAAGAAGATATTTTGAAAAATGTTGGTAACCAGACAGTTATAACGGTAGCCATAGTAGGAAAAAAATACTATGGAATCAATGGGGCCCATCAACTTCTTGGTTACCTTTTTTTCCCCCAAATTTCTTCTTTTGCGTTCAGCAGAAGAAAGAAACTCATACAAGATTGGAACAACTTGAGGGTGAGTAAATGACAGAATTTTCATTTTTGGGTGAACTATCCCCTTTAAGTACATTCAAAATCAAGTACTTTTGTACATTTACTCAAGTAAAAAAAAAAAAGTAGTACTTAAAGTCCCTGTAAAGTCAAAATTGAATATGTGTTCTGAGTTTGTCACACCACAGAAAATGTGTTCTTAACCACCCAGCTAAATTTGAATGATAAAATAAATCCGACAAGTAAATAAAATAGCTTATCAAAATCTTGAAAAAATAAGCAGTATTCTTTGCTCTCAAACTCTGGGGGCGTGTCCGCTGTCTGCGCTGAAGCCACGCCCACTCATGGGAAAGCTGCCATAAGCACTCAAGACAACACTCATGGTGGGCACATACTGCCGACAATGGCACCAGATATGTCAGCGGGGCGGTGAGGATGAAGGCCGGTGTGGGAGATAGTCGGTTCGGCCCCATTCTGCAGTGGATCCCAGTTGTCTCTGATGAAAGTTTGTAAAACTATCCGGTGTAAAGTCACTGCAGAGGCAGGTGTTGGTGGTAATCTTTAGCTCTCCATAAAGTTAGCTGTTCACAAAATGAATCCACCTCTTCTTGATATCATAATTTTTTTTAAGCTGTTTTTTTGTAAGTTGTAGGCTGTAGTAACTAATGGTACTGACAGTACCTCGTGATTGAGCGGGCAAACTGATGCAAATGTGCTCTAGTTATGATAGTGTTAGGGGAGGGGCCAGGCTCAGCGGCTCCAGTGCGTCATCGACAGTATGTTAGAGGAGGGGCCAGGCTCAGTGGCTCCAGTGCATCATCAACAGTTAATATAGTGTTAGAGGAGGGGCCAGGCTCAGTGGCTCCAGTGCGTCATCGACAGGTAATATAGTGTTAGAAGAGGGGCCAGGCTCAGTGGCTCCAGTGCGTCATCGACAGTTAATATAGTGTTAGGGAAGGGGACAGGCTCAGTGGCTCCAGTGCGTCATCGACAGTTAATATAGTGTTAGAGGAGGGGCCAGGCTCAGTGGCTCCAGTGCGTCATCGACAGTTAATATAGTGTTAGAGGAGGGTCCAGGCTCAGTGGCTCCAGTTTGCATCGACAGTTAATATAGTGTTAGAGGAGGGGCCAGGCTCAGTGGCTCCAGTGCGTCATCGACAGTTAATATAGTGTTAGGGAAGGGGACAGGCTCAGTGGCTCCAGTGCGTCATCGACAGTTAATATAGTGTTAGAGGAGGGGCCAGGCTCAGTGGCTCCAGTGCGTCATCGACAGTTAATATAGTGTTAGAGGAGGGGCCAGGCTCAGTGGCTCCAGTGCGTCATCGAGACACCGTTTTAGACCTGCCCAAAAAATCCTGAACACAGTAATGTTGAAAAACAGTTTAACGGTCTAACTCCACAATTCAGTACCTCACATTTTACAGTCTTTGTAATGTGTTTCAGCAATACATTTCTAACATTTAACATTTAGAAACAAATTTCAGAATTGCCTTAATGGGGACTTTAATACTTTCACTGGAATATTATTTTATTAGGGTATCTGTACTTTTACTCCAGTATTTGAGTAAAATACTCTGCTTACTGCTATGAAAACATGTAGCACACACTTTCCACACAATTTTAGAAACAACAGCGCACTCTATTTAAACTATTGAGCAAGCTAGCAGAAAGCATGAAGGCCGACCGCATCTCTCCCACAGCAGAGACTCGTCCGGAGCTTCATTTTCTCTTATTTTAGCCCGAGGCCTCTGCATCTAGATCGATATTGTCCATTGCACCGTGGTCCGGCTAAGGCTTCCCCCTCCTCCCCGCAGCGTCTGTGCCATGCACACTTCATCCCCTGTCTGTCACCAACTAATCTCCCGGTTTTTGTTTTTCTTGGGTCCGTCGAATAGCCGTGCCGTGATCTGCCGGCGTATCTCAGCCCTACGCTACTGAATCTATCAACCTTTAAAAGTTAACAAGTTGTCTAGGGAAATGCCATTTGTTACCGGTCCAATAGGAAATGTCAGTGTCTAATAAAATGGTGACGGTTGATACACATGTCAATAGTGGCAGAGGCTGTCCGATACGCGTTCTCATGGGTGCCGAAGAGGAAGCGGACTTAAAACAGCAGCCACCTGAAACGGCCGCTCTCTGCCAGCCCTGCAGGAAATGAACATTGTCAGGAAATAAATCATCCTATTAAGGAAATACACCATTCCTCGCACCAAACTAAGACCATGTTGACGAGGCCTCTTACCGCAAATGGCGGAGACAATCAGACTCGTCTTTCCTCCCAGTGCTCTCGTGTGTGCTCGGATCGCTCTCACAAGTATTCATCAACGAGCATTTCAATTTCCTGGGAAGCTCGATGGCCAATCGGCCGTCCGCTGAGGCTGATGGTAATGAGCACGATGCTTCTGTCTGTCTCGTGCATTCTCCTTTTTCTGTGCAACAACAATTACTACTTCAATCACATTCATTTGGGCCCCATAATTGACTAGTATAATTTACAGCACTGTGCTTTCCTGTTATGAAAACCTGATTGGTTTTTGTGCAATAAGAGTTGCAGGGCTCATTTGGAGATCCACAGAGACCACATGTGTAGCATTACTGCCGAATGAGGTAAAACAGACTGAGTGTGTCACAAAGATGCTATTCAAATCAATTACAGGGCATCTAAATAGAGATCAATTTGCTGTTTTACCCTTGGTGTTTCAAAGTCTTTGGGGAGGAGATGTGGGGTTAAATAGTCTATAAACGTTCACTTTTCATTATTGTGATTTAAAGGGATGGTTCACCATTTATGTCAATGTGCAATCGTGAATGATTTGATCTCTTCCTTAGAAGGTAAAAGGAGGTGTTGAAGGTGTTTGAGCTGGTGTTTTCCCATACAATTATTTTCACTCAGAAATTAGTATATTTCATTAATAATTACAAAGAATCGACAAGTAAATGCACTGAATTAAATGTGAATTTTTTTAATAAAAAGACCAAAATAGTATTTTCCTGTAAAACGTACTCCAATAATCTTCGAAAAGGAAAAATATGCAGTATGCAGGACGCAACATGAAGGTTAGTAGAATTTTAATTTAGTTCGAACCGTTCTTTTAACTTTTTCCCAGCCATTGATGGAAATTTCTGTAATTTATGAGACAACACTTCCCCACCTCCAGATCAAAAGACATATGAAGAAGAAACAGAAACAAGCGATAGCATATTTAAGCAGATGCATGTGTAAAATAATGTGATCATCAACATTAAACAGCAGATAAATCAAAACTGCCTAATGTTACTGAATGAAATGTTGACCCAGGACAAGTTATAAGACTGTGTGATCTTTGGGGGTGTTGATGGCCTGAAGGTAGTCTGATGTAGTCTTTGACAAAAACTAGATTTTCTCAGCTTTTTGCTCCAAATGTTGATTTTTTTTATGAAACTTACCCACATTCAAGTGTTGATAAAAAAAAAAAAATGCATGTAGTTAGAGTTTCTTTTTTTTTTTTTTTTAAGCAGAGGGTCTGTTCTATCTCTTGATATATTGCATGTTCAAATATTCTGGGGGCCATGAAACTTTTGTGAAAATGATCAAAAGATCCTTGCGCTGGCTTTCAACTGTTTTCAAAGACACTGATCAGGAAAGAGTTAATACAACAAGCATTTCTTGAGTGGTTTTGTAACATTTGCATTACCGAGGTCCTCAACTCAATGCCAATGCAGTTGTCATATTAGAAGAGAATGAGTTATAAAGGAGAGAGCACTGCTATGCAATCGCCATAGAGACACTATTCATCTTGTTTTGCATTTGTGCATGCAAGGTCAATGATTGCTGTGTTAAGAAAGTTATTTCCTGCACCTTAGATAAAAAGAAAAAAAGCACTTGACATGATAAAAGTTGAGTAATATTTTCAATTTTAAAATATGTTCTCCTATCTTCATAGGCAACAATAAATCAATATGAATTTGAATTTACGGCATCAGTTTGTTCGACCAGTGACAAACGGAAGAGTGTTTGGGAAACCTGTTTGAAAACAGGCAATTTTCCATCTTCTCCACATGGCAAGGGCCACTTTACATGCAGTTTTGCTTTTGTTTGGTTGGACAAACTCATAGCTCATTGTGTCAGCAGACAGGCATACCAGTCCTGGAAAGAGGTGGAGGAAAGATGATTTCCCTAAAGATGCTTACAGCAGTATATCACGCAAAGGGTTCAGTGCTTTTCATAAAACGTTGATTACTAGGGCTTTTCCTGAACATGTTGGAGATTTGATATTATCAAAGGGGTAAAAACGTGACTAATCTCCATAGATTTCGCCTCATTTATGTATTTATTTTTATATTTAAAGACGTTGCTAAATTATCAGTAGCTACTTATCAAAAGAGGGTCATGATTTACTTTGAACTTTCAGCACAGTCTGAAATCAGAAAAAGAAAGAAATAAAAAAGTTCATCCATGGGAATTAGTGTTCAGCCTGAGTAGTTAATTGCTTTGATTGATTTTTTTTTACCCCCCGCTTTCTCCTCTGTTCTCCATCTCTTTCTCTGTCCCCAGTTTCAGGATGTCTAGGGTAGAGGTTATTTTCAAGAAAAACTCCTCTGTTTCTCCCGGTCATAAGATCACTGTCTTCCTACTGGGACTTTGACTGAAACAGAATACATTGACATGGTCTTCCAGCATCACTGGCCTCTTTCCAGATATATCGAGGTAAAGCACACACCCACATATACTGGGATCTATTTGCCGGCCCTTACCGTGGCACCAACTCAGCTCTCCCTGTTACTGTTTTTGGAAGATGAATATTGATTGGGCCGCTGTTACAGCACTAGTCGCTGTCTTCCTCTCTCTGCCTCAGTGTCACGGGGGACGTGAGACATTGGCCCCTAATAATAGGCCAGTAAGAACACTTCTCTACTCTGGAGACACGGAGCAAGTTTCATTCTGTCCTCTCCTCCTCTGAAAGATTGGATCGTGGACCACTAAAGGCTTCTTTCAGCAGCTATCCCAGGATAGACATGAGATTCTGTGTGACAACGGAGCTCTCCGTCCATCACTCCTGTTTTGCTGTGACGAGCTGTAGGTATACACCTAAAACCCCAAATAACCAGATTTTAGGAGGTTGTGTGCCACATTCATGGAATTAAAAATGTTCAGCTTGTTTTATATGACAATTTAAAGCAATATGCCACTGGAGACATACCTGTACGTTACAGTGATTTTACCACGAGCAAAGCAACTTCTTATAGGGATAGTTCACCCAAAAATGAAAATTATCCCTTAATTTACTCACCCTCAAGACATCCTAGGTGTATATAACTTTATTTTACAGATTAACACAATCAGAGTTATATTTTAAAAAATGCCCTCGCTCTTCCAAGCTTTATAATGGCAGTGAATGGTAAATGAGATTTTAAAAGTCCAAAAAGCGCATCCATCCATTCTAAAAGTACCTCAAACTTCTCCCGGGGGTTAATAAAGGCCTTCTGAAGCAAAGCGATGCATCTTTGTAAGAAAAATAAAGATATTTAAATCATTATAGCCTAAAATAACTAGCTTCCAGCAGATGACCGTACGCAAGTCAACTTTCTCCCAAAGAGTAGTGTAAGCTTTGATGCCTCTCGCGGTTCAAACAAATAGGGCTGGGCAACAAACTCAAGCTCCTTTTCTCTTATATCGAAATCCTCCGACATTCTCTTTTTAAAAAATTCTCGGTTTTGACTTATAATTCATTACCGGTTCGTCAATGTGTCATGCGTTGGGTCACAGGTTATTATTTTAGCGCAAGTTGACTTTCATACGGCTAGTTATTTTAGGCTATAAAGATTTAAATATGGATATTTTTCTTACAAAAACACATCGCTTCGCGATGGATGTGCTTTTTTGTCCTTCAAAATCTCATTTACCATTCACTGCCATTATGAAGCTTGGAAGCTTTTTTTTGATATATCTCCGAAAGTCATAGGATGGCTTGAGGATGAGTAAATCATGGGATAAATTTTATTTTTGGGTGAACTATCCCTTCTATATATAAGGCCCATTCACACAAAGGACAATAACTATAACGGTAAAGATATAGTTATAAAAATAGTTACAGAGTAACAGAAGCCACACCACAACTATAACGATAATAATGATAAATTATATCACTGGAATCACTTTTACTACAAATTTTCCCCATTGACTTCAGCATTTAAAGCGACAAATGCCAAAAATGCAGCGCAAACTTGTAATAAACTGAACGATATTCTGCGTTGGTGTGGACACTAATATAGTTATCGTTCTTGGTGTGAACAGGTCTTTAGGCGCAACATGAAGCTATTTTACAATGTGAATCAATGTAGAGCGTACTTCAGCAACAATGTTATGATAAAAACCAATATTCAATAAAAAAGTCACATCTATTAATTATAATAATTGAAATACAATTCTTCCATTTATTCATTAGGCTATGTTGTAAAACATTAACATTTTCATTTACCTTTAGAAGCAAAAAACAAAGTTTGGTTTCACTTTTTTAAGGCCAGTTCACACTGCACAGACAAACACCAACAAACTTGAGCACCCACGGAAATGTTCGAGCACCCACGGAAAATATAAGATATTCTCCATTCATTTTAACAAATAAAAATAAAAGATTGCAGCTTTCAGACACGACTTTCTTCTCGTTTCATAGTTAATTTGAGGCCGTTTCTATGGTGTTAAATGTCAAGAGCACATTATTGTAACGAATCTCTCTGCTCGCAGGCGGATTTCTTTCACTCTATAGCACATAAAACTTACTGGACGCGCGCTTTCAAATATGGCTCTGATCTCGCTCAGATTTCACGCATGCACGCTCAAACTTTTACCAGTGTTCTCTTGCGAATATCCTCTTGTTCTTTCTCTAGAATTGTCTTTTGATTTGTCCAGAAACCTGACATTTTCACTACAAGGATAATTTACTAAGCACGCCCAGCACCTACATGCAGTCTTTACAAGGAACTTGGCTTATCGTCATGGCAACGGTTCGTGTCCAGGTCAGATTACATCAGAGTTTGTTGTCATTTGTTGGAAAATCATATTACACTGCTCAGACATTCCACGACCCAACAAACGTCGATTGAACATGTTCAGTCAGGAGAAAACAAACCCCGACCAACGCCAACAAACACTGACAGGGGTATCACACTAATCCAACAAACTCTAATTTGTCTGTGCAGTGTGAATTGGCCTTAAGGTGTCTGTGTTACAGTGTAATTATAAGTACTGAGCAAAGGTCTGTTCACACCAAGAATGATAACTATAAAGATAACTATGGTCCACACCAGCAGACGATATCATTCTGTTTATTCTAAGCGCTTGCTTGCCTGTCACTTTAAATGTTCAAGCTCATTATAGCGGAAGGATCCAACTGGCTGTCAGTGTTTTTATCGTTCATTAGCTGGATAAAATCGTTCTGAAAATGATTCCAACGATAACGTTTATATGTGCCGTTATCGTTATAGCTGTGGTGGTGCTATTCTTTAATACTGAGAACGATTTTTAGAACTATATCTTTATCGTTATTTTTATCTTTATCATCCTTGGTGTGAACTGCCTTAATAATAATTAACTACATGTGCTTACTATAAAGTTAGAGTTAGAATTAGGATTTGGTTTATGGTTAGTTGCATGTAATTATGCATAATTTCCTGTTATTACTATAGTAACTACATGTAACGTGTAACAAGGACGCTGTAAAATAAAGTGTTACCAAAAGTTCAGTTAACAAAACAATTTTAGTGCAATCGTGTGTGTGTGTGTGTGTGTGCGTGTTTTTGTGACATATCAGGACACAAATTTGTATAATGACATGGGTATGACACAGGTATTACAAGGAGAGGGTGACTTATGAGGACATTACCCCATGTCCTCATTTTTCAAAAGGCTTATAAATCATACAGAATGAGTTTTTTTTTTTTTTTTTTTTTGAGAAGGTAAACATTTTCAGTTTCCTGTGATAGGTAGGTTTAGGGTTAGGGGTAGTGTAGGGGGATAGACAATATGGTTTGTACGGTATAAAAACCATTACGCCTATGGAATGTCCCCACAATTCACAAAAACAAGTGTGTGTGTGTGTGTGTGTGTGTGTGTGTGTGTGTGTGTGTCTGTTTTACAAAAGGATTCCAGTGTGACTCGTTCAATAGAATATATATTTTAAAAGTTAAAGTTTTTATAGTAATGTTCATACATATTGTGAATTTGAAACTATGTTCTAATTAACCATTGGATCAATTAAACTGAATGGAAAATGGCATTTTGTCATAATTATAAAGATTATAAAGATGTCATGTAGTCTACATTTAGCACAGGTAATAATAATAATAAAAATAATAAAAAGTACATTTGATAAAGGTAAAAAGGCAATTGGTGCACTTTAGAAGTATAGTGCTTTCTGATATACTTTGAAAAAAAAAGTATATAGTCTTACAGTCATGCCCTTACATTTTTTTTGTGCCGTTCCATATAACCCCTATCTTAATACTAGACTGAATTACCCAAGACCATCAAAATTGTTATATCACACACATTCACCATTGAATGATTTCTCAAGACCCCCTAGATAAGCCATTTAATTTCCGCCTGTGGCTGCGAACACTGGAAGAATACAATTATTTTATCTAAGTTGTCGTCTTATGACCGGATTCTTGAGCTGCTGAGACTTCTATGAGCCAAAAAAATGAATAACAATTTTGTCATTTTCATTAGAAGAAGAAAAAAACCCTCCATACTTTTAAAATGTTCATTTACATAAGCATATAAGGAGCTTATGTTTTTGGCCACTAAAGTCTTAATGCAATGCAAAAATTATTTCCATGTTATTTGCATTTGCATTGAAATAGGCAAATTTTTATGTATTAAAATCTCTCCGCATTCACACTAAGTGTGAGTTCAAATCGTATCAAAATCTCAGTTATGATAGTTTTGTCTCTTTTTTTCTCGTATTCTTTATTATGAATCTTTTACTTCACATAAGTGATACTGCTCTTTGAAGCATATTTTACATTCTGTGCACCTTTAACAGGACCCATCACTCAACTCAGTTACAGTAATTGGGGAGTTTTGCATGCTCTTTGAAGATGCTTTGTTAAAATGTTGAATTCATAAAATCGTAGGGAAGCAAGTGGCACCTTCTAAACAAATATTATCCTTAGTTTTCTCTTAGAAGTGTCACTCAGTAGAAAAGTGCTGAATGTAAGATCTTAAGTGTGTTTTCTTTATTTAAAGAAGCACGTATGAATCCTAACCTCTTTTAAATATGAGTCAAAGTGTAAAGGGGTCATTACCGTAGCTCTTTTCCTCTTCATTATTTCCATATCTCTCTCACCATGAAGCAAACTCAATTACCCAGCTACGTTTTGGCCCTCTGATGAATCTTCAAATTATGCTTTTTTTGCCTGTTTAATTTTTTATGCAAGCATTATATCTGGAGTTTAACTGCAAGTACCATTTTATTGAATATATCATTGAGAACTATATTTAAATCTGAAGTGGACAGTGGTGAAATAGATAGTAGATTATATTTAATTGACTAATTACACAGCCACGATTAGTTTTTCTGTAGATTAGTCTTTGTAATGTGATCCTACATGCAAATGTACTGCCAACTGGCTATTTTCAGCTATTTTAGTTATGAAGCTTTAAATATTCATGATTTATAAAGTTAAAAGACAAAGCCGCAGGCAAACGAATATACTCATTTTAGTGTACCTCTGTGAAACTTTAGAAGTTAAAAATAGTGCTATTGTGTTACTTAGTAAATACATATCAAACGATAACCTCGATTTGTCAGCACACATGAATATGCTCTCAAAGTTCAACAAAATGCATCGTTTAATTACATCAGTAAGAATCGAGTAATTCAAAAAAAAAAAAAAAAAAAAAAAAAAAAAAGATGTGTGGAGTATGTAATTTCTTCACTGCTTCTGAATGTTTATGTTGAACCAACTGCAATTTAACACTATTGACATAAAGACATGAACTATTATTGTATGTAAAAAACATTTTCTGTTCCACAACATCATAAACATCAAATGGGTGTGTAACAATGAATTAAATGCATGTGCGAACAAGGTATAATATAATAAACAATTCTTAAAAATAAATCCACTAAATGATTACATCAAAATGCTGGAGGCAGCACTCGGCTCAGCAATGCAAGTATTATGAAAAGTCTTGTGCTGTGTGTGGGCACTGGAGCAAGCTTAGCTGGTTCTTCTGTCTCACAACACCTTGATGAAAAACAGAATGGATAAAAGGAAGTGTGAAGGAAATATTGGCAGGATGAGGAGCCTGATGCCCAGTGCAGCTGCAGGCAAACATATTTACGAAGCTATTCTAGTGCACATTGAGCCAACACGCGGCCCCGGTGGGGACACACGCCGCCCTGCTGGCCTGCCCTGCTTGACTCGTGCACACACACAGGATAATCCTCATCCTCACACCAAAACACAGAGCTCAGAGCTCCAGTTCGGCTGAGTGGAGGATGAACCGCCACTCCTCAATCCAATTACCATCTGATTACAGGCAGCTGCTAAAGCAGAGCGTTTTTCCTCATTAACGGGCAGACACCTAGGGCTCTTCAACCTGCAGAGAGAGCAGATGAGCATGCTGAAACAAGCACACGACACGCAGAATTGAGAGATTTAAAAAAAAAAAATTATGTTTTTAATTTAATTGTATTAATTTTATGTTTTATTTTATTTTATTTTATTTATTTTTGTACTGTAAATGTATAATTACTCTGTTGACCCCTCCTTTAAATCCTTATCCCATCCTTAAACCTATAACCATCCAACCAAACCAGTTCCTAATCTTACCCATATCCCACCTCATCCCACAGCAAATGCGTTTTGCAATACAACATGAACAATTATTTTTTTTATGTAAGTACATAGAATTTAAAGATACTTAATAAGACCATAGATAGATAGATAGATAGATAAGATAGATAGATAGATAGATAGATAGATAGATAGATAGATAGATAGATAGACAGACAGATAGATAGATAGATAGATAGATAGATAGATAGATAGATACGTTTCAAAGCAGCTCCTGTGGAAATCTGTTAAATAATTTCTGTCCATCTTGTATAATTGTAAGATGAAATGCAGGAGAACATATTTTATGTGGATTCGATAACTCAGATTGTCAGGCATGAAGGGGATGAAAGAGAGGAGACTTAATCTATATTGAGTTGGCTTGCAGGACAGCTAACACAAAATCAATTCTTTTCACTCGCTGCTGGTGCCAAACAAGCCCACTTGGACCATGTGATACATTTTCTCTCTCTCACACACACACACACACACACGCACACACACACATGCAGGTGGGCAGAAACGAAGGAAGCATGTCCCATAGCTCATGGCATGATGCAGGTGCAAGCACACACATACATACACATACACACACACACACATCTCAATAAATTATTAAGGCATCTCTTCATCTTTCAGGAAGCACCTGGGCCATGATCCAAAAACAGCCAAGCTCCCTCAAAGACTCGCTGACCAAAACAGAATCCCTGTGTAGTCCACCGTACCGACTGTGGTCTCTATTTAAATCGATTTGAATGAATGAGTAGGACAAAAGCATCAATCTTGAAGGAAAAGTTCACCTAGAAATGTTGCCATTATTTACTCGCCCGCACGACGTTCCAACCCAAAATGTCAAAACTGTTTTCCATACCAGGATAGTTCTTGGCTCCAAAAAAAAAGAAGCACATAAAATCAGCATAAAAGTAGTTCATATGACTTGTGTACTATTATTCAAGTCTTCTGAGGTTTATAGTGTGAGGAGCAGACTGCAATTAACAGGCATGAACCAGTGGTGTTTCGGCGGTGTAAATAACCATCCGCTTCTTCTGTATAGAGCGGGCATTCTGCCCAATTTGTGTTTCCCTAAATAAAGAAAGTAATACAGTGTCAGTACAATAAGGGCGAGTAAATGAAGATAAAATGTTAATTTTTGGTCACCCATTCCTTTAATGTGTTAATCATTAAATGAGCAATTTCACTACTGAGTCTCTTTGTCTCTAATGTCGGAAGGACTGACCTCAGGTTAAATCAATTGTAAGTCACTCTAAATTACAATGTAAAGTTATACGAGTGAGTCTCCTTGGGAAAGAGCTGATTTTGAGAGCATTATTAAATGATAACCATGTAAGAGCTCTTACAATATTTGCATGAAATATTTAATAATTTGACCACAAAGCTCATTTTGCCTTAATTTATTATTATGTTTTATATTTGAGGGTAATTGGGCTTATTAGCCATCTTGTTTTATAATCTCCTGATAAAACCAGACCTAAGACACTATTACATTTTTCACCTGTTATATCTTCTATTATAAATAGAGTGGAAATGAGGACGTTTTTTTTTTTTCCTCTTAAAATGGCTGTTCTTTTTATACGTGTGCTTTTAATACACGTTCAGAGTTCCATCGGAAATGAATTAAAAGAGCAAAGCTATTTTTACTCACTGATATGGTGCAAAAAGTCAGTGTTAACTCTGAAAAAAAAAATGACCTTCACAAAGTTTTAATTCTGTTCATTTAGGTCATAATATTCACTTACAGTCTGCAAATCTGTTCTCTAAGTATGCAAGAAAGAGCGGTTTGCGAGTATATGTGCATCCTAAAGTCTTGGAAGACTGTAAGAGTTAGTGAAAGAAAATATATTTCCATATATTTATGATCAATATATTAAATGGTTGAAATATATAGAAAAATATATGCAATAATATATTGTGTTAATATATTACAATATATTGAATCATGCAAAAAGAATTGTCGCTTTTCATATATTGAAAAATATGTGACAATATATTTACTATGTCACACTAATGTGTATTCACATTAGTTACGTTCACTCAATTGAGCTATATGTCTGCTACACAAAGCATTTGAGTTGAGTTTAAAAGGAAGTTTGTTTTGATATTACTTATGGGTCTAAGTCAAATTGGTCAAACACAAATTAGTTGAGTTCAAAATATTCAAAATTCTGATGCAATTCAGTTGCTTCAATAATTTTTAAGTCAAAGTGCAATATTTTTACAGTGTGTGGAAACTTGTTGCCTTAAAATTTTCAAGCATGTTTCACTCAAAAGGTGTAAATTGTTAATACAAAGACGTACAAAAGAGTGTAGTGTTGGGAAAACGATAGACTGTTTCATTTGAAGTCACCATTATGGTGATCAGTGTTTGTTTTAGCTGGCAACTTGACCCTTGACTTTTTAATGCTAGTTTCTTTCCATAATAGTATATTAGCTTACTGAGTGTAATGTGCAATATACACCCTACTAGTTCTTTTTGTTTGTTTATATTTGTATATAAATACTAGGCATTATTTCACAATTAACCTATTATAGTACAGTACTATGCTACATTGTTTTCATGGCCTCTTCTTTTTGCATGTGAATGGCATACAGTTATCAACTTGGAAATTAACAACAATAATAATAATAATCTGTGACCAGTCTTAAGCCTTGTCTGTGAAACCGGGGTTATATCACGCAATTCTGACTTTATAACTCGCAATTGCAACTTTATATCGGTCAGTTCTGAGATAATTGCGAGATATAAATTCTCAATTGTGAGAAAAAAGTCCGAATTGTGAGATAAAAACTTTTTTTTTTTTATTCTGTGGCGAAACTTTTGAACGTGCTTGGTTGGCGTCATATTTATATAACTTTTTCTTAAATTATTTGTGTTCTTTATGATGGTTGTGTGTGTATTGGTTGTGTGTTTGCATGCATGTCGATAATGTTGTCTTGAAAATGCTGAAGGAGCCTGTCTGTAACATCACAATACATGATAATGGGTTCATGATAATGTGATTCACTGCCATTTTTATTATTTTTATTATTTTTTTTCCCTACTTGTCAGATTTGATTCTTGTGAGCAGGGGATCTTGCTGCTGTCCTGTGCCAAACTCAGCTGCTGATTTGAGCGGGAAGTTTTTGTTGCATCCAGCCCAATGGTGGTGGCACAGATAGGGCATACCTGCCAGGCTGACTATAGCAGGCACACAGACAGCAATATTTGAGTTGCAATCTCATGGCGTATGCCTTTGCAGATAACTGTGGAAGGTCACTGCTAGCTCGTGCTGATGTCTTGATTTACAACTGAGCTCTGGCCTGATGCACATACTGATAAGATTTTTTATTGTGCTCTCAGGGACATCTTTTCAAATGTGGTTAGCATTTGAGAGCCCCTCTCCATCTGAATTTTTCTTTGCAATGCAATATTGTTACAGACCTTAAGGTTGGTTCCTTCATTCTTAGCTTTTGATGTGAACAATAAATTTGAGCACAACAATATTTCTGTAATAAAAGTCTCATATGAGAAACGTCACTCTAGCAACGTTTATCCAGCACAACCAAAACGTCACTCTGGTGACATTCTCACCTCAGTCGGGAGGATCAAGTGTCAAGCCTGGGCCATTTTCGGGTATTATCATGAGTTTGAATGACACAAAACATGAAATTGGCTTTAGCTGCAATATGCAGAGATATTTCTAAGTCTCTAACCCCAACCATAAATAAAGCAGCCTCCCAGGTGCATACTGTGGCACCTTTTTCCAATGTGCAAATGTTTATGTTTACAGTACCGTACCTATGTTACTGCAACTTGATATACACAAATACACATTTTATGAATATTTTTAGGTTCATAGAATATTGAATTAATAGAAATGAATATTGTATGTAATGGATGATATTAATTAATCCAATGCCATCACATTTATTTAAAGCATTTACCTAACATTTCAATTAATTCTGTTTTGTGTATGATTTCTGGAGATTTCAGCTTGTTTTAAAGGATTTCATCATTTCAGTCTAAAGTTGTACTGTAATGTACTGAATGAAAATTATGACATCATTTAATCATTAATTTCTCATTTTTATTTACCATGAAATAACGTTATGTACCATTTACCAGACAGCTGTAGCTAAACAAATGGCAAAAATATGAATTGTATATTGTAATGAAAAGTATTGTGGTTACACTTTATTTTAAGGTGTTTTTGTTAGACTGCAATTATACATTTAAGAAATTAGTAATATTAAGTAACTATGTACTTACTATAGGGTTATAGGGTTTGGTTTGGTTTGTTGTATGTAATTATGCATCATTTATAGTTATTACTATAGTAACTACATGTAACATATGTAACAATGATGCTAAAATAAAGTGTTACCGTTATTGTCACTGTACATTTGTGTGCCAATTATGTTTTTGTAATCATTTATATATGCCTATATTGTGTGTTTCAGAGTATATCCAAATATACAAAAATGCACATGTATGTGTAATATACACTCACCTAAAGGATTATTAGGAACACCTGTTCAATTTCTCATTAATGCAATTATCTAATCAACCAATCACATGGCAGTTGCTTCAATGCATTTAGGGGTGTGGTCCTGGTCAAGACAATCTCCTGAACTCCAAACTGAATGTCAGAATGGGAAAGAAAGGTGATTTAAGCAATTTTGAGCGTGGCATGGTTGTTGGTGCCAGACGGGCCGGTCTGAGTATTTCACAATCTGCTCAGTTACTGGGATTTTCATGCACAACCATTTCTAGAGTTTACAAAGAATGGTGTGAAAAGGGAAAAACATCCAGTATGCGGCAGTCCTGTGGGCGAAAATGCCTAGTTGATGCTAGAGGTCAGAGGAGAATGGGCCGACTGATTCAAGCTGATAGAAGAGCAACTTTGACTGAAATAACCACTCGTTACAACCGAGGTATGCAGCAAAGCATTTGTGAAGCCACAACACGCACAACCTTGAGGCGGATGGGCTACAACAGCAGAAGACTCCACCGGGTACCACTCATCTCCACTACAAATAGGAAAAAGAGGCTACAATTTGCACAAGCTCACCAAAATTGGACAGTTGAAGACTGGAAAAATGTTGCCTGGTCTGATGAGTCTCGATTTCTGTTGAGACATTCAGATGGTAGAGTCAGAATTTGGCGTAAACAGAATGAGAACATGGATACATCATGCCTTGTTACCACTGTGCAGGCTGGTGGTGGTGGTGTAATGGTGTGGGGGATGTTTTCTTGGCACACTTTAGGCCCCTTAGTGCCAATTGGGCATCGTTTAAATGCCACGGCCTACCTGAGCATTGTTTCTGACCATGTCCATCCCTTTATGACCACCATGTACCCATCCTCTGATGGCTACTTCCAGCAGGATAATGCACCATGTCACAAAGCTTGAATCATTTCAAATTGGTTTCTTGAACATGACAATGAGTTCACTGTACTAAAATGGCCCCCACAGTCACCAGATCTCAACCCAATAGAGCATCTTTGGGATGTGGTGGAACGGGAGCTTCGTGCCCTGGATGTGCATCCCACAAATCTCCATCAACTGCAAGATGCTATCCTATCAATATGGGCCAACATTTCTAAAGAATGCTTTCAGCACCTTGTTGAATCAATGCCACGTAGAATTAAGGCAGTTCTGAAGGCGAAAGGGGGTCAAACACAGTATTAGTATGGTGTTCCTAATAATCCTTTAGGTGAGTGTATGCATCAGGCTTAAATCAGGCTAAACAAAAAAAAAAACAGTTTGCTGTATGGCATACAGGGGAAAAAAAAACAGAAATAGAAAATAAGGTTACACTTTATTTTGATGGTCCCTTTTAGACATTCTGTTGACTATAAGTAAAGTTGCACCTACATGCCAACTATTAGTATTAGTTAAGTATTAGTAGAGGTGTTAGAGGTGGGGTTAGGGTTAGTAGAATAAGTTGACATACTTGTAAAGTTACTTATAGTCAACAGAAAGGGTCTTGCCAAAAATGAAATAAAATAAATTAAATAAAAAATTCTAATAGAATGGAGTTGACAATGGCACTAGAGTGATGTTTTGGAGTGCACTTTTAAGAGTAAAGTGACCTTTCTTTAAGAGATTCTGCTGTGCTGCTTCCAGATGAGCTTCTGAACACTTGGCACAACCAGGCACAGAATGCTTCAGCTCTCCAAGAAAACCATGAAACTTTGATGGAAAATCATTTCACTACGGGCTCTCTTCTGCCGTTCCCCCTTCATCTTCCTAAAGGTAGGTTTGATCTTTATCTCTCCTCTCAAAAACATTCCTGTTTGCCTTTCGGCCTTCTTCTCTATCGTCAATCTTACAGCCTCTGACAGAACAGCTCGACCAATTGATTCCCATGTGACGGCAAATACCACTAATGGGACAAACAGCCTTAAACACAGAGCGACTCTCTGAGAGAACTTCAAATCCTCAGTCATTTGAGATTATTATGAGGACATCTGAGCGGAGCAGCTTTGTTTGCTATAGTCTTAATGAGCATCATGGTACATCAAGATCTCTCCTCTCCCCTGAATTCCCATTGGTGCGATGAAACACTTTGTCCCCTATTATTTCTCCCTTTCTGTAAGTGTTTGTCGCTACTTAACCTCTTAATTATACTGCATACCCCTTAGTTATAATGACAGGATCCTGTCTTCAGCATCACATTTACACTTGTGTATGTTTTTAGCTTGTTAAAGGGGTCATGAACTGGCTTTTTTTTTTTTTTTACTGTTGTCTGAGGTCAACTTATGACGTTCGCGTGGTTTTTACATTCAAAAACATCATAATGAATAAGTAATAGGCTAATAAGTAACAAGTATTTCCTACCCTGGTTTTGAGCCTCTCTCATGGAACGCTCTGTTTTTATGGGCGTGCCACACTGAAGACTTGGAAGTAAACGCCCACTGCTATGATTGGATAAGCTTTGCATATTAGAATGAGCTTCGGCTCCTTCGTGAGTACACGTGAGGAATTGTTTTGAAAGCATGTGGGAAAACGGCAACCGGAATGATTCGCCCACAGGGCTTCCAAAATGTCTTTATCAAACAAACACAATGATTTATCTCTCATCCACCCGCAACTTATTGGAATGTTATTTTTTATTACTTGGCCCGCCCGATATAACTGCAAACCGTGCATCACTAACACACACACGCACACACACACACATGCACACACAAGCCTCACTGCAGAGTCAGACAAATCAGCATGATCAAAACTTCTGCAATTGTATTTTTTCCTTCAAATATCAAGTCAAGAGAGTGAACAACGCACATCAAGAAAGGAATGTTATTTCACTATTTAAGATTAAACATTTTGGTAGACTGTCTGGAAAACACATAGCCCCGAGACGTTGGGCTTTGCGAGCCCTGGCCTATACATGTTCGAGTCTAATCACGAATCGCAGCACAATGAACCAACAACACCTCAAATACAAAGGATTCTCCAGCCTGTGACAGCGTGCTAAGTTATGTTCAGTTAGACATGTACACATAATCAATAGATATCAAATGATCTGTAACAATGCAATACTATCACATATAAAAAACATTTTTTACTCACATAAGTGTGTTGCTTCATTCATTCATGTAATCTCATCCTGTCTGCAAATCCAGTCTCTTGTTTACAAACGAATCCATGGTGAAATGAAGGAACAAATGTGCAATGTCTTTCCCACGTAACTGGATATTCATTAAAAATAAAGTTCATCCATGCATTCATATTATTGGAATCCGAATGAAGCTTATGCAGCATGTTTATTGTTCGATCCGGTTTAGCTCCACGTAGGCCTATGTTATTTATCTATGACATGCCATGCACAAATCGGTGGGCGGGGCTACAGAATCAGGCGTTCTTCTTCTTCGGTTAAGGTGGTGTTTCACCACACTCTGACGTCTCAGCTTGGCACATTCTGAGATCGAGCGTTTGCTGGGCCTGGTGTCAATGAAAGCTTTTCTCTGACTAACAAGGAAGTTTTCAGCTCCGAAACTTACAGGATATTCTTATATCACGATGAATTTGTATATATCAAAGGCTGAATGAAAAGTTGATTTCTCAATTCATGATCCCTTTAATTTACATTTAACACTGTCTCCACTTGAGGATCAGTGTAGTAACATGGAATGAGCTTTATAATCTTCTGAAATAAACTGACTCAGCTAATACCTGCTAACCAAGCAGAAAAATGGCACTAAAAGTGTGCAACAATAACCTTGGGGACTTGCACAAGAGAAACCAAGAAGAAGTAGAACAAAAAAAATCTACACAACAGCGCACTGATTAATTTAGCCTACATTTACATATAATACCTGACACAAGCTGTCTTGACAAACGTTTGTGGTCGCAAATGTTCGGGGCTGTAGCTGTACTTGGCAAGCTGCTACTTTTCTCCTACCATATGGCAGTTTGACAGTGTTTTCTCTGCTAATTAGTACCTTACACATAAGCCAGGGCAACAGACCAAATGTCAAAGCATTCCTCCTATTCTTGCATCAATAATACCACCTTAACAACCTAGACAAACTCACATCTGTCTTTTTCAAAGGGTGCAAAAGTGGGAATGCGATCAGAGATTTCAACCCTAGGACATCCAGAAAAACAAATTCGGTGAAACTTAACATTGCTAGACTCTGGGTTAGGTTCTCCCATTAGAAAAGTTTTCATAAATATGCACAGAAAAATAGGAGCACAGAACAAACGGAACAAGAGGAATTCATTCCACCTCTGAACACAATTTACACAATGACCTGGGGCCTGTACCATGATGGTAGTTTAACAAACTCAGGGTTACAAAACCAAACCAATCTATTCAGGCTTTGTTGGTCCCATGATGCTGATCATCAGCATTCTCTGCCAACTCAGGCTTTGATCCTGAGTTTAGGAGTTTAGCTGTGACATCAGTACTGAACAGCCAATCACATACTGTGGATCAGTGAAACTGAGATTCACTTCTTGCAAGAGAAGCAGCAAGATTCATTTCTCTGATCTGCAGAATATTACATGATCGAAAAATATTAAGAATTTAAACAAATTTACACAGTAAGAAGAAAAGAGCTGTCTATGAAAGAGGACAACTTAAAGTAAATATGATACGTCAATGCTAGTAAAAGTTATATAGAGAGAATTGAACATTTAAGCTAACGTAGTATTTTTTATAGCTTTATTCCTTTATATAGGCTATTTATAATAATTTTAACAAAGTGCCTATTAATGATTGATTAACTAAAATAATACATGTGTAATTGATTAAGGGTATAATAAATACATAAATGATATCTAAATCATTCAAAATTATTATTATTATAAATAAGCATTGTTAAAAGCCAGACGCTCTAGTCTTTAAAAAACATTTGCTATGTAGTGACCTTTAATTTGGAGTAGAAAAAGGGGGAGTGACTTTATTGCATCAGAGGTGTGTCACTTTGCTCCCAGCTGATTGGTCCAATTTCATTTTGAGATCTCTTATCCAGAACATAACCTGCCCTGGAGCAGGTTAGCCGCGTAAGTTACTATGGAGATGAATACTACTAAAAGCCAAACCACTTTAATGGTACCTAAAACCCAGGATTGGCACAAACTAAGCTTAAACATATCTGGCTAGCCAGCTAAACCGGCTTCATGGTATAGGCCCCTGGTGTTTCAAAGGTATTTCTCTGTGGGTTTGTCTCTAAATAGCCACAACTAGAGAGAGGCTCAGAGATACAGACTTTTGGGTTTTGAAATGGTCAAAGTGGTTGCGTTATTAGTGTTGTAATTAGCAATGATTGTCTTCAATACAATTTGACACAGTACATCCCTGCCAGTGCCAAAATGTTAATTACTAATCGATGTTGATTAAATATCACCATCAAAATATTGTACTTACAATGGATGTAAACCAGGCCAGAGCAGTGAATTCCAGAAAGATGGAGTTTGTAATTTTGTAAGGAAGTAATTGGATGAATTAGGCGGATGAACTTTTGATTATATGTTTCCAACTTAACTCCCAAAGTGAAGACTGCTCCATCTAAACAGTCCTTTTTTGGTTTCTTAAAGTCTACATTAACTTTTTTGGCTTTTAGTTTGAATATGTTAGCCTTACTCTTATCTATAAGCTAGTGTGCTCCAAAACAATGACAAAATTCGCATTTAGAAAATTTGCAATCTCCCATTGCCTTTAAAAGCCAGTTGCGCTTGCACCATGGCGGATTCGGTTTTTTACATGGCGGAATTTGCGAGTGGAAAGACAGAACGCTTCTCCAGAGAGTATTTAAAAATAGTATTTAAAAATGTTTGTGTGCTGCTGTACGCCCCTGTGTGCGTAGTAAGCAGAGTGTACATGCGTTGTAATATGCGCCTATAGGTGCATATTACCAATACGCCCTTTAAATAAAACAATTTAAAAAACTGGACTATTGACTTTAAACAAGGTTTTTGTTGGTCAATGGTGCAGTCGTTTTCAGTTGTGTATATCAATTTCAGTTTTCAGCCTCAAAATAGCAACGCACCAACAATGTGCCTAAACAGGGCTGCTGCTGGCCAAATTGGTGCCCTAAGCAGAATTGTATTGTGGTGCCCCCCTACCCCCTCCAAATATTACGGAAGTAAAAAAAACACCTACTTTAGAGGTCAAAATAGAGCTTTAATAAAATAAATTGTAACTACAGTTATTTACAATTGTAGCTCTACAGCAAGAAAATACAAACTAAAATTATATATAAATAAATATTATTAGGGCTGCAACTAATAATTATTTTGATAATCAATTAGTTCGCTGATTCTTCTTTTCGATTAATCGGATAAAAAGCCCATTTTTGTATTTTATTGACAAAACACACTATTCCCAATGTCCAATGCTGTCCTTCAAACAAACGTGTCAGCTGAGTGCTATGAAAACATACATAGTGAATATATCTACCATTACATAAATTAACCATGGTTTTACAACAAATAAAACCACAATAATAATAATAGTAATACAAAATAAATAAAACAGGGTTATTGTAGTTATTTCATGGTAACCACAAATTAGCATGGTTTTTGCTTTAAATTCATAGTTTAACTGGTATTTGTGTGGTTATACAAATGGTAATCAGTTAGAGGAATGTTCTGCAGGAACACACACACATTTGCTATGGAAACAGTAACTGTTACTGTCATTTCATTGTCCTGTAAATAGGCTATAAGAAAAGTCTACTACTAAAAGTTACTACTCTCATAAAATCCCCCTCGGTAGAAATCGTGTTCGGGGCGGGGTCCCCTTCGGTAGAAATCGCGTTTGCGGGGACACTGCGGTGCGATCGAAAAGGGCACTTTCACTTTCAAAGGGGCAGGGGCTGAAATCACAGCACCTTTATTGAATAGTCGAGTCTTAGATAGAAAATACATGTTGAAAAACTGGCTAATCTGATTCTATTTTCTAACCCTGTAATCATGCTAAGCACTTCAAATTTCATTAACAAAATGCCCTCCGACAGCATGAATATATATTTACATATATATTTTTTGGATTCTTCTGTGGGTGGCCATTCATTCAGTCCCTGCATGTATAGAGATAGTCTTTACATGTTTGGCTTTTCAAAATTATGCTGTCATCGAATGACTGAGAAAGACATCAACCTCAATTTTGGAATATTCTCAAAGCATTTACATTACAATATTCTTCTTGTCTTTCCTACCAAAGCAGAACAATACACTGCACAAATTACATTACAGACAAGAAAAGGAAAAAGATGTGGTTTGCTGCCAACATGTTTACAACTCTTAAGTCTATAGTCAAATTACAGGATCATTTCATATTTCAAAAGAACAGTGATTGCAATTCTGGAAAACAAGTTACACATTCATATTCATTGTATCTAGAAACCTGGGCCCATATTTATCAAGCTTCTCAAAGTGCTATTTTAGTCTTAAGTGCTGAGGATTCATGAAATTTACTCCTACTTTCAAACTTAAGTATAAAAGCAAGTTATCAAATTTCTTAAAGCTAAGAATCACTCTTACTCTCCCAGTTATTTAAGACAGCTCGAGAGGTCTCTCGAGTGGTTAGGAGTTCCAGTAGGGGCTTGTGATGGCACTGAGGAGACAGAGACGTGAGCAAATCTTTCAGGAGAGAAAGAATGTTTTTGAAATGTTTGACGATGAGCAGTTAATCAAACGGTATCGTTTGGACAGAGCAGGCATCATCTTTTCAGCGCGCGCCTAGGACTGACAGACGCCATTTTCTCTCACTTGCGATGCTGAGCAAACGAGTAGGGTAAACACCGAGATAAAGTGTTTTATCCAGTGCTCGAAGTGGGCCGGTATGCACCGGTACGCAGTACTGGCACTTCACTATTTTAATCAGTAGCGTACTCTCACTTTTTCTTGCGTACCGGCACTTCTCACATGTTGCCGGTACTCTGACCACACACAATGAAATCAGTCTATTAATTAATTGTATACATCGTGTGTTCAGACCTTTTATAAGCTGTACGAACTGAACGGATCGATTATCTGCGCAATATGACAGTGAATGAAGCCCAATTGTTTAAGTTCACCAACAAGCTCCAAAAATGTGATAAGATTAGCTATTCCCCCACTGAAAATTTGCAACCTTGTGACCCTGGAGCACAAAACCAGTCATAAGTCTCACAGGTATATTTGTAACAATATATTGTATGGGTCAAAATTATAGATTTTTCTTTTATGCCAAAAATCATTAGGATATTAAGTAAAGATCATGTTCCATAAAGATATTTTGTAAATTTTTAGTATTAGTAGTAATATGCATTGCTAACGACTTAATTTAGACAACTTTAAAGGCGAATTTCTTTATTTTTCGATTTTTTTGCACCCTCAGATTCCAGATTTTCAAATAGTTGTATCTCGGCCAAATATCCTATCCTAACAAACCATATATCAATGGAAAGCTTATTATTTCAGATGATGCATAAATCTCAATTTCAAAAAATTGACCCTTATGACTGGTTTTGTGGTCCAGGGTCACATTTGAATTCTATTGAGTGTAGTAAAAAGTTTTTTTAATAACAAATGCTATAGATAAAAAAAAAATAAAAAAAAAAACTATGCTACTTTTTCATAAGACCAAGTGTGTTTTAATCAAGAGCTTTAAAGTCTGGATCTTCTTGAATTATTGACTAAATCAATAATCAAATTGTTTTTTCCCAATGTGTAAAATGTTTTCTGCTAATAATGACAGATATTAGAGAACCTGGCTTACATATATTCCAAGAGATGGAAGGAAATTAACATGTTCAGTGTAAGAAAAGTAAATTTAGTTTGACTTTCCATGACCCATGATTGTTAACTATAAGCTACTTTATTGCAGTTATGTTATCAACCAACTTTGCATGTGTGGACCATTTGCAAAAGACAAACAAACAAACAAATAAATGAAGGGAGCATGCCCCGTTGATGAGTACTGGCAATTTTTCAACTTTAAGCACTGGTTTTATCTCAATTATAGTATGAAGTTTATAACATTATATTGTTTTAGGATGGTATCTATGTGGTGTGTGTAAGATACTCTATTTCTCCTTTAGACTGACTTGAACATTATTGAACTGATTTTCTTCTTCAACAGATTCCTTTGTTTGTGTTCTGAGATTAAAACTCAAATTTGTTTGCCCATCCTCCTGGATGGATTGACCAATTGGGAATCATCTTTGGTTCAGAGGTGACTGTGTTTACACAGGTTATCTTTGGTCATTTACGTTCCTGCTCTAAGCAGTGAGTAAATTTAAACATGATTTCTTATTATAAGAACATGACATTCTAGACAGATTTCATTCAGTTTTTTAAATTATGATCATTCAATCACACTGATATCAAGAAAGGCACATTTTCAATCAGTCATTCAATAGTTGTGAATTACACAAATTGTGAGTGAGTCTAAGCATAGTGGTCACATAAATTGGTTAAATACATGATATAGAATTATGCAGTAGAAGGATGTTTGATTATAAGTCCAATGATCAATGATTTGATGCAGTTTATGTGTAACATGGTTTCTGTGAGTTTTTCCTTTGTTTCACCCACTAGTGCTGGGATCCTGAGGATTTTTTTATGGCAGTCACAGACCAGGACATTAGGGATTAGTTTCTAGAGGGGTGAAGGGCCGAAAACCACAGGTGGACCAATGAGAAGTCCTGTCCTTCCTGGGCTTGGTACTACAGGTGGTCTTCTTGACCTCTAAGATGTGTGGCATCTTTATCTGATGGCGTTGGACAGTTTGCTTGTGTTAGTCCACCAAGATCCAATCAAAATGTAGCAAACCTTTGTCCACTGTTATGGGCAGAGAGGGGCCCAGCCATAAACTGGCCCTGGAATGTTGAGTTGGGTTTTGTGTGGAATTATATTTGAACGAATCATCTGGAAGATTCATTTGTGTCTGCTCCCACAATTCCTACATGTGTATGTGTGTGCGTGCACACCTTAACTTTCCTCAGAGATATTTTCTTTGACTCGCAGTGCGGAGCAGACGAGGGTAACAGACGAGAGAAAACTTTTTTACAGGGAAACACCTAAAGTAACTGTTTTATCTCATTTACCATTTGTATTTTATAATGAATTGATTTATAGCAATATTTAAATGCTGTGCGCGTTTAAAAGCCAAAACTTTTCTCTCAGAGGACATTTCCTATGACTCGCCATGCAGTGCAGACATGGAGTTTACTTTTAACCAAGAGAACACAAAGTAAGTGTTTAACCTCATCTACAAAGGGTATTTATGGCATTATATTGTTTTATAACAATATTTTTGTGCTGTGCGCTCCCAGAGCCATTGAAATACAGAGTTGCAGAGTTTACAGTCTATGGTTGCAACACGTTTTGATCTCGCGGTCACGTGGTTCATGGAGCTCTCACCAACAGCTGTCAGTCTGTTTGAATGGTTGAAGGAGGATAGACAGTGGTTTCACATTTGCTGCAATTTCTGGTAAATATTAACCTAATGAATTGAAATCAAATCAAATTGTGAAATGTGTCAAATACTCAGCCCTAATTAAATCACAGTATGAGTCATTGTACAGTGTAAACATTGCAACATGTTGTCAATTTTTTTTTTTTTTTTTTTAGGATCCTATTGCTCCTTGACAAAAAAACTGAACTTGTTTTTGGACCGGATGAAACTACATCTCACTTCACTGCATGGTCTCTCTCTCAGATCACCATCAGATACAGGTAAGTTTCATGGAAATCCTTGAAAATGATTAAATGTGAGTTTGAATCGATACAGGTAAAATAAATAACTATTAAAGTGTAAGTTCACCCAAAAATGAAAATTACCCCATGATTTACTCACCCTCAAGCCATCCTAGGTGTATATGACATTCTTCTTCCAGACGAATACAGTCGGAGTTATATTAAAAAACGTCCTTGCTCTTCCAAGCATTATAATGGTAGTGAATAGCAGCCCAAAATTTGAAGCCCAGAAAAGAGTACATCTGTCCATTATAAACATACTCCACACGGCTCTGGGGGGTTAATAAAGGCCTTCTGAAGCGAACCAAAGGGTTTGTGTAAGAAAAATATCCATATTTAACACGTTATAAAATAAAATATCTAGCTTCCGGCGGACCGTCTTCCGTATTCAGCTTACGGAAAAAGTGTAACTGGCGTGACAATGACGTCAGACGTAGCGTAAGCATTTTGAACTTCGAGAGGCATCCTAAGTTGTATGTGGAAGGCGGTCCGCCAAAAGATATATATTTTACTTTATAACGTGTTTTTTTTTTCTTACACAAACCCATCGGTTCGCTTCAGAAGGCCTTTATTAACCCCCTGGAGCCGTATGTATTACTTTTATAATGGATATATACACTTTTTTGGTCTTCATATTTTGGGCTGCCATTCACTTTCATTATAAAGCTTGGATTAGCCAGGACATTTTTAATATAACTCCGATTGTATTCGTCTGAAAGAAGAATGCCATATACACCTAGAATGGCTTGAGGGTGAGTAAATCATGGGGTAATTTTCATTTTTGGGTGAACTATCCCTTTAATATGCCTGTGGTTTTAAATGTTGTTTTCGTTGCTTTTTTGCATTTGAATATTGCACTTTACTAGTAAATACAGCATGAAATAAACATGTATGAACATCAGAGAATATGTTGAAAGACACAGTACAATGTATGAAATCTATCAATCAATCAACTTTATTTATATAGCGCTTTTTACAATGCAGATTGTTTCAAAGCAGCTTCACAGTGATAAACAGGAAAATAATGCAACCGAATTAGATTCGGCTGTACAGCCGCTCTGGAGAAAACAGTGATGTCATCTAGCTCATTTCAGTTATCATATATATTCAAGTAATGTAGTTGACATAGTTAATTTAGTTTAATAATTACATTTATTTGGATATTTATTTGAAAATTGAGTGTCCCCAACTGAGCAAGCCAAGCCAAAGGTGACAGTGGCAAGGAACCGAAACTCCATCAGGTGTCCTAATGGAGAATAATAAACCTTGGGAGAAACCAGGCTCAGTCAGGGTGCCAGTTCTCCTCTGGCCAATTAACAAACAGTGTATGATTATTTTGGCAGCCTTACAGGTCAGTAGTCATATTAGATCGGAATATTCGAAAGATCGGAGGCATCACGCCGGAGACGGGTTTATTGAGGATGGCGTGTCGATTAAACAATTATTAAATAGGAATATTCGAAATATCGGAGTCATCACGCCGGAGATGGATTCATTGAGGATGCCATGTCGATGAGCAATTTCAGAGGGTAGACTAATTGACACGGTCTCTGCAGACACTTCAGGGATGAGATGGTCATGTCCAGGTGCAGGTCCACCATCTGATCTGGATACGGCCCGGATCCAGCTGACTGCAGTAAACCTCGGGATAAACAGAGAGACTAACATTAGCGTAGATGCCATTCTTCTTATGATGTAACGAGTACATTAGGTGTTATGGGAAGTGTTCCCGGTTCCGGCTGACCTAGTTAATGCAGCCTAACAATCATTTAATTGATTTGAATAAAATATAAATTAAAAATGTTTTATGTGTATGCCATAGTAAAGAGATGTGTTTTTAGTCTAGATTTAAACTGACAGAGTGCGTCTGCTTCCCGAACAATGCTAGGAAGGCTGTTCCAGAGTTTAGGTGCTAAATAGGAAAAGGATTGACCACCTGCAGTTGATTTTGATATTCTAGGTATTATCAACTGGCCAGAATTTTGAGACCGCAATAGACGTGATGGAGTATAATGTGTTAAGAGCTCGCTCAAGTACTGGGGAGCTAAACCATTTAGTGCTTTGTAAGTAATTAGCAAGATTTTAAAATGTATGCGATGTTTAATAGGGAGCCAGTGCAGTGTTGACAGAACCGGGCTAATATGGTCATACTTCCTGGTTCTAGTAAGAACTCGAGGTGCTGCGTTTTGGACCAGCTGCAGTTTGTTTATTAAGCGAGCAGGGCAACCACCCAGTAGAGCATTACAATAATCTAGCCTTGAGGTCATGAACGCATGAACTAACTGTTCAGCATATCGTCTCATGTAATCGCACAATCAGTGTTTCAACTGCGCAGACGTTTATAAACATCAATAAATAGCTTTTAAACAATATCATGTCACATTTACCTCAGAAAAGATATTCTATGTCCAAAAATTCATTAGTCAGCTAGAAAAATGAACTCTAGAGAAGAACATTTTGCTCAGTACTATATTATCTCTCTCTCTCTCTCTCTCTCTCTCTCTCTCTCTCTCTCTCTCTCTCTCTCTCTCTCTCTCTCTGTCTCTAAATGTTCTAAATGCCTTTGCCACACTATTTGGACTCCTTTATGCTTTGAACAATGACTGTCCAAAAGAGCTATGAGATTATCCAACTTTTTTTTATTTTTTTATCAAGGTTGGTGGGGAGAGTTGCACAGCTAAGATTGATGGACTGAAAAAAATGCAGTGAGGTAACACTAGTGCATATGTGCTTACACATTGTTAATTAAAATTAACTTAAATTAAGTTTAGATTAAAATGGTATAAAGCCAATTCAGAGTTGTTTAACAGTCTTTGCAGTTTCTTTTTGGAAGTTTCTGAAGAAAGGACATTTCTGTAATGTATGTTGTGGGGTGAGCTTGTTTCATTTAATTTTTTTTTCACTTTTTGGCAAGCACAAGACATACATTAGCTATGTTTCCATCCACCTATTTTTATGTGCATTTTGGGATATTAAATACAGTGGCTTCTTTTACTTTTCCTGGTGATAATTAGTACCAGTTTATCAGGAAGTGATCATTTTCTTCTTTTTGACTGAATGGATGCAATATTTTACACACAAGTTAAATGGATGCAAACAGCTATTGAGGCAGGCATAAGATACCTTTTTTGTGTGGTTGTTTTAGGTGTTTGTTTTTGCAATAAATGTAATTGTGTATTGATATGTGTTGCTGTGATTTGCTATAATGTTAGTCTAAATCAAATGTAATTTACAAATTAATATAGTAATGCAATTAATACTGATTCATGCAACCAACTAAACTGAAGTTTTCATGACTATCAAATTTAAGTTCAGATAACTAAAAGGGAAGTTTTCATTACAAAATTTAATTAGTTCAGATAACTTTTCCAAATAAGTAAGATCAACAAAAGATTTTTTTTAAAGTGTATCTATCTGAACCAAACATCACTTTTTTTTTTTTTTTTTATAATTCTAAATTGACTTTGAAGCTTTGCCTTTCAAAATGTTCAGCAAATAACACAATTTCTCCAGCATATAAAGACTGATCCATTTTAATAAAGCAAAGCCGCCTGTTAGCCATACTGTTATCATATGAGTGACTTTGTAATTTGTCCCCTCACACTTCCGCAAGGTTGTATAGATGCAGTCAGGTGCTTGGGGCCAGACCCAGGGATGTTTGAGCCCTCTTCCCCCTGCTAAGGATCCTGACATCAGGGTCAGTGATAATGGCCATGGCCAGATGGTCCCTGTCCACTGGGGAGAAAGGATGCAGACAGCATGGTCACTCTCTCACTTTGGAGGTTGCATATTTCACCACTATTTAATACTTATTACATGCATCATTTATCTTAATTATTTCTCTATGAAAGTTTGATGTGGAACACAACATAGTTGACACAAGAGTAAGTACACTTTGCCCTTGTTTGCAGACGATGAGGTGGGAGGTATGAGGTCTTAAAGGTACAACAGCAACAGCCACTTTACTTCATAGTATGTCAGTGTCTTATTCACAAACCACCTGCAATCCAGACTAACCAGGTATTAAATATGCTTGGATAATGCCGTGCCTTAAAGGGCTTTTGGGGGGGTAAATGTCACACTCATACCATACGTTTTCCAGGGTGGAAAAAATTTATTTAATTTTGGACATGGCGACAACACACAACATGTACTTTCCAAGAGGAAAACTCAAGACTACAATGGAGGCGTTTAAGGGAGTTCAGAAACAGTGCACACTGATATAGAGAATATAGTTCTCTATATATAATTTTATATGTTCATGATGCCTGATGTAATAGCTCTGGTAATGTGCGATCCACGCTCCCTTCAGGTATTTTGAGATGCAACTGGGCCATATGATTGCAAACAACATTATTTTCAGGTGCTTAACAGATATTCAGATATTTTAAAATCAAAGATGCAAAAATAACCCCTTTAAACAGAGTAAGACAAAACCCTCACAATAAAGTTTTAGTTTTTATTTTCTTTTTTTTCTTTTTTTTCAAACTAACAGTAGTAAAATAATGAGGACTAGAGGAAACCTGTTTATGTGAGAAAAAAAGCTATTCCATGCAGCCAATTAAATACCAACACACGACTCTCTCGATCATCTCCACAATTTGAAAACATTGATATAGATGTACGTCAAGCAGGGTTTAAAATACACCCAGTGTACTAATACATGCGCTTTTCTTCAGGAAGAAACGTCTTCTGAATCGTGTCCTGGTGATATGCAGTTGCTTATGCTGCATAATGTGTTGTAATTGATAATAAGACCCCATTTTAACTTAAAGCAGAGCGGGGAGATAGCGCCGCAACTCATATGTCACAGAGAGTTGGCCATCTCGTCCTTCCGCGTGGCATTTGCTACTGTGGCTGAAGGATAATTGCCAAGCACTGCTGCAGAATGAAGGTGTCCGGCCAAGGCTGGGTCTCCACAGTGATAAAGCACAGAAAGATAGAGGACTGAAACCATTACACACCAGCTAGAAGAAATGATGGAGGAGGAAAAAAGAGGCCTGCAGTGCTGTGAGGGTTCTGCAAACCAGACCATATATAATTCCTTAACATGTCCTTATTTTTGGAAAATAAACCATATGTCTAGAAAACTGGTTTTCTACAGCTCACACATTGGTATACTTTGTAATTTTTTTTGTCATATAATATACAGATTATATTATATACAGTTTTTAGAACAAAAGAATTATGGGTAAAAAATCCCACTTTTACAAAGTGTTTTTTTTTTAATCAAAAACTATTTTATTTTATTATTTATTGATAATTTTTCACAACACAGGAAAAAAGAAACACATCATCAACAACAAAGATTTTCACATCCCTGATCCTTACAAAAGTACTCTCTACCACAAAAAAAAGATCAACAAACTTTTGCATTTTCTTATATCAAGGGTATCCATTTCCTATACACAGCACATTTTAAATATGCAAATATTTTTTCCCTTAATTTATCACATTATTATAATTTTTTTTATTATCTAAATGGTTTAGTATCTAAACTTAGTATATTTTAGTATATCTTCAATGACATCATCCTCCAGGAAGTGACATCATTTTAGCAGAAAAAGTATTGTTGTTGGATTTGATGTATTTTGATGAATGTTTGTTATCCCATCAAGTCTGTTAAAATGAACAAAGTCTGTATGTTAATGTCAACATTTCAAAATATTAAAAAATATTGGTACACTTTACGATTTGTTAACATTAGTTAATGTATTAACTAACATGAACTAACAATGAGCAATACATTTCTTACATTATTTATTAATCTTTGATAATGTTAGTCCAGCTGTTCAGGGATAGTTCACCCAAAAATGTATATTCTGTCATCATTTATTCACCCTCAAGTTGTCCCGACCTTGTATGAATTTCTTTGTTCTGCTGAACACAAAAGGAGACATTTTGAAGGATATGGGGAACTAAACAGTTGATGGACCCCATTGACTTCCATATTAGGGAAAAACATACTATGGAAATCAACTGTTTGGTTACTGACATTCTTCAAAATATCTTTCTTTGTGTTGAACAGAAAAAAAAGAAGAAAAAAAACAACTTGAGGGTGAGTAAATGATGACAGAATTTTCATTTTTGCGTGAACTGTTCCTTTCACAGTGCATTAACTAATGTTAACAAATACAACTTTTGATTTTAATAATGTTTTAGTAAATGTTGAAATTAACATTAAGATTAAAAAATGCTGAAGTATTGTTCATCCTTAGTTCATGTTAACTAAAGTAGTTAACAAGTGTTAACTAATGAAACCTTACTGTAAAGTGTTACCAAAATATTAAAGTGATCATGAAGTTACACACAAGATGTCAACACAAATTGATTAGTCAATCAAAAACTGTATTGCATTTTCATATTTTTATTGTCATCGTGTGATTTATATCAAGTTCTAAATAAAAAGTGTAAGTGGTTGAGCTCGAACAGAACATATATCTGCACAATCGAAGAACACAATTGGAGTTATATTAATAAATATCCTGATGCTTCCACGCTTTATAATAGCAGTGACGGGGTCCATTGAGTTTGAAGCTCAAAAAAGTGCATCCATCCAATCCATAAATGTACTCCACACGGCTACGGGGGGTTAATAAAAGCCTTCTGAAGCCATTCGAAAAAAATTCCATATTTAAAACTTTAGTAAAATGTGCTTCCGCCAGACCGCTTACCGTATTCAACTTATGAAAAAAGTGTAACTGGCGTCACTTATGACGTTGGACGTAGCGTAAGCTTTTTGCCGTAATGCGTAACAGGAGCAACCGTTGTGCTTTTGAGCTCCGTTGTGCAAACAGCTATATATATAATGGCTTTTGAAAACTGTTGGTAAACAATGCAACACAAAGATAATGCCTGATCTTACTCTGATGTGGACGATCAGCACAGGCTAGATTACTCATAGGTTTGACTCAGGTGTAGGAGGGCTACAAGAGAAGAGTGCCCCCGAAGTCCAGTGCCACCAACAGCACGGCAACTCTGGCTCCGGTTTGGCTGTCGTGAGGGGGCCAGAAACAGTATAAATAGCCTTTCTGCTGAAAAGCTTGACAGGCAGTGTCAAACAGAGGCAGGAATTACTTCTCGAGTATGTGTCTGTATGTGTCATATGGCACCATTGCATCTCAAAATGGCTGACTGGAGTGTGAAACGTACATTGCCACAGCTATTACATCAGGCATCATGACAATATAAAATTATCACTGTTTTACCATTTACGGATTTTATTCAAACACTGACAGTGTGGGTTGCAGTCATATAAAAATAATACTTTGCATTTAAACAATGGAGTATGATTTTTCATATCATTTATATATGTTTTAATTGATTATTTAATTTCCTGCTTATTTTATTGTATAGTTGCTTAAGTAATTAAGTGTTTTGTAATTATGCTAATATCATTTATTATATTCAATATTACAGTGATGCAGTGAATTATGAGATGTTTGTTTATGAGACTGTGGTTTAATGGCATTCGTCTATATAGCCTTATTAAAACTTCTACTGCAATTCTACTGCAAAACTGTATTATTTTTTATTTTATTTTTTCTTTGGACAAAATCAATATTAAGCAACTTTTTACTTAAACTGAAACTGTCTGAAGTCGTAGGTGGCTCAGTGCCACGGGGCATTATTGTCCTTTGAGATTTCTTGGGTGGAATCGAATAAATAAATCCAATGATTGAATTTGAAATTCATTTGCCATTCAGTCCATTGAGACCGTCACATGAGGAAAAAGTCATTCTGAATATTAATTTGCAATAATTTTACAATACCCTTAGGTGAAGGAAATATTTATAGTTCACAATAAAACGCATTTAAGAACTTGATTTGAATTGGCGGGGTAAATGCTCTGTTTCTACAACCTCTTTGATCGGTGGAAAGGCTACAGCCTTGTGCGCCAATGTTTTTTGGGTCACTGAACAGTCATTTATGGATAGGACATATCTACATAGTTGGCTTTAGCATGAAATCTAGATTAGTCAGACCATCTGTTAAACATCTTTTGGTCCATTTAAAGAAGTTTCTTCAAGGAAGTCACATTGAACAGGAAACGAAAGTAGACTTTCCGCACTTCTTTTACATTTTAGCCTGCAGATATTCTGGTTATAAAAAGAGTACTAACCTACTTTAATAAGAACTTTGAGTCTTGAAACTCATGGCATTAACTCAAACACGGTGTTGATGTCACTGCTGTTTTACACAGCTATTTTTTTAGCGTTTAAGGGTAATGTGTATAACTTTTTGAGGTTAAAACACTTTCTCTTATCCCAGTTTTAGTTTGTTTCTACTAGTGCCCATGTGACTACATAGACTCATTTTGCACATTTTCTAAAACTTCCCTCTTTGATTATTCTTCCCAAAAGTATGTAGCTGAGCATTTGTAAATATGTCATCGCATGAACCTGTTTTTTTTTTTTTTGGAAACTTGTGTTAATGTTTTCCAACTGTTACTTCATATTTGCCAAATGACTTAATTTGTCACAGAGTGAATTCATATACAGCAACTGTGACTGTTTCTCGTAATTTACCCTTATTTCTCATCATTTATATCTTGCAATTGCAACTTTATTTTGGTGGGAAAAAATATGAGATATGAGGAAGAATAATAAGTCAATGCTTTTGCGTTCTCTCGCAAATGTTTTGTGTTGCCCCAAGAAACTTTACATTGGCAAATCCTTTGCATTCCCTCACGAAAACATTTGCTTTCGCATGCAAAACTGTTGTGTTATTTGCGAGCAAACGCAAATAAACGTATAAGCATTGTTTTCTAGTATATATATAAATAACTTTGGAACTATGTGTCAACTTACTCTCAGAGTATTAGTAGAATGTATAGACTGCTAGGTTAGGGTTAGGGTTCAGGTTAGTAGAATAAGTTGACATGTAGTTAAAATGACTTGTCTGTCAGACTTGACAGTCTAATACTCTAATGAGAGTTAGTTGACATGTAGTTGCAAAGTTACTTATAGTTAGTAGAATGTCTAAAGTGAACCATCAAATTAAAGTGTAACCCATAAAATTAAATTACATTCATATTCCAGAGTCCACTGTCTTTACATATATATGCCCTTACAGTGCCCAAAGCATCTAACCCTGCAAAACAATCTGCAAGAGCAGCCATTGAATGTTTCAGACACAAGTACAGTTGAGTTACTGTATGTGGAAATGTAATGTTTTGTTCTGACGCACGGCTCCAGTTCTCTGTTAGTTTATCTATTGGCTTGTAGTTTATGAGAGACATACGTTTGGAAGCCTAAAGTGGCGTTGCGAATGTGAGAGATGTGATTCAGATGCACTGTGATTATTTCGCAGCATACTCAACATAATGATGTGTTTGCATCATAACTCAGCATTCCGAGACATTTCCTCCCAGCACACAGTACACGTTAATTTCCTCTCTCTACAAGACCCAAAGTGCCTCAAAAACAAGTAAATTGAGGTAGTTTCAGCATATAGCGGGGATAGTTTCATTTGTCTCGGTTATTACAATAAGGCAGTGGTTTTCCCTGCAATGAGTGAGAGAAGCAGATGAGAGAGTGAATTGGGGGTGTATTCTGTGATAAGGCCGCAGGTCAGTGAAACCATCGGAGAGGGATGCTCTTTCATGCTCTACAAGTCATACCGCTCAGGGTGGATCAGAGGGAGGTTCGACTCCAAGCATTTCACATCCTGAGCACACCTCTTGAAAAGTGATGCAATTATTCTCTCTCATGCACCCTGCATGGTTCCATTCGCTTGTGTTGCCATTTTCGGGCGTTCCCTCCAGAGAATCATATAGAGTGGAGCTGTGATGATGAGTTTTTGAAGAACATCACGCAAGTTAGCATCACCCTGCTTCTAAACTCAAAAACTCAATAGGATTTTTTATCATGATAATTTTTTTTATGAATTTTGAAGCCTAAATACAATCGGCAGAAGTAAAGAGCTAAACGTGGGCTATAAACGATTTATACAAGTGTCACATTTAAATCACCTCTTCATTCATTCTTTATTTAAAAACATTTTCCCTGAAAGTTTTAGCTAAAAAAGTTTGCAAAAGCACTAATGCAATGTAAAAGCAGACTAGGAAAAAAATGGTGATTTACTTTGAAACATTTTCACTCAGAAATTCTAAAATTTCACAAAGAATTACAAAGAAACGAAAAGTAACACACTGAATAAAAAGTGAATTTTTTTAACTTAAAAAAAAAAAGTTGCCAGCCACCTCTATGGCATTTTTGATCATTTTCACCAAATTCATGGCCCCCAGAATATTTTGATGTATGAATATCTGAACTTGCAATATGTCAAAAGAAAGAACAGACCCTAAAAAAAAAATGTTATTCTAGTTTTATTCTAGCTTAGTCCATCAACTCCCCCAAAGCTGCACAGTCCTATAGCTTGTCCTGGGTTGACATTTCATTCGCTAACATTAGGCAGATTAGATTATTTTACATATGTTATCCCTTGTTTCTGCTTCTTTTTCACCTGTGTTTTGATCAGGAGATTCAGTACTCTTTCAGAAGATGTGTCATAGCGTCTCCTTCCATATGTATAAACACATGTGGAAACACAGAAACCTGTAAAATTCCGTCAATGGTGGGGAAAAGAGTTTATGGGCCCTATTTTAATGATCTGAGCGCATGGTCTGAAGCGCACAGCGCAGGTGCATTTAGGGTGTGTCCGAATCCATTTTTGCAAGTTTTTTTGTGTTCGCATGCTCCAAAAGGGCTGTACCTAGTGTAACGGAGGCCAGCTAGTAGTTGCTGTGCGAGTAAACCTCACTCCTCTGATCTAAAGAGACGCTCTAGCGACTGACGCTAGAGGTTGCAGCTTTTAGCCTCCTTGTTAGAGCGTCCAACTCTCATGCCGGTGGACCAGAGTTCGAGTCCCGCTTGGAGTAGGCGGTTCGAACAGGAGGGGTTACACTTGGGTGTGTTTTGGCCATAACATGCAATAAACCAATCAGAGTCTCATCTCCCATTCCCTTTAAAAGCCAGTTGCGCTTGCACCATGGCGGATTTGCTATTTACATTGCGGAATTTGTGAGGGGGAAAACTGAATGCTTCTCCAGAGAGGAATCCTTTTATTTTTAATATTTAAAAATGTTTGTGTGCTGCTGCATGTCCCTGTGTGTGTAATAAGCAGAATAAGCATATTACTAATGTGCCCTTTAAATAGCACAAAAAATACTGCATCACTGACTTTAGACCAGGTTTTTGTTGGTCAAAAACGCGCCAACAATGCGCCTGAACACTTATTTTCAGACCAGCACGGCCATGGGCGAACAGATGGGCACAAGTCAATTTAAACTTTTGCTATTTAAACATCTTGGCACTGAATGTGAAAATGATAACTGCATCGGGCTGAAACTTGCAAAAAACACTTGTGTCGTGCCTGGCGTCGCATTGCGCCGGGTGTATGATAGGGCCCAAAGGGTCATAAAACCCTAAACCAAATTTTCTGAGATTTTAAGAAAGTTATGTGAGTGTAACATATAATATATTTAAGTGTAATATATTTTCGATGCAGAGAACAAATGCGAATGGCTGTGCATTTATTTGCACATTAAATTGTAGCCACAGCAGATTATGTAGGCTTATGTATTTGTGTAATTGATGGTGAGCTTACAAAACCATGTGTATATTGTGTTGCTTGTAATGGTAATTTGCAGTGAACATTTGTGGGAAGATTTGATGCTTTTAATGAGAGCGATGAGAGGGGGTTTGACCCTTTAAGTAAACATACTACAATAATCTTTGTTATATATTCTTTTTCAAGAAAGGTAAAAGCTTTTTTATATTGTAAAATACAGTGTGAAAATATCTTGAGCTTATTCAACCAAAAACCCTTTGACTTACGATAGAACTTGTTTCTGTGTTTTGGCCTACAAAAACACATCATCTCTGCAGCACTCCATTGATGCTTCTAGACAAGAATGGAAACTAAGATGCTCAGAGAAGCGTTTCTGGTTCTCTTGAGATGGTGTCTGACTCTTCAATGAGGGTAGCTGACAGTCATTCTTCATTACCACCGCTGACATCCCGGTAAAGAGCTCGATATTATCAGGGAGGCCTGTCTCACTCCGTCTGATTGTAAGCACCTAAATCATCGACGTTGGCACTTTCCAGGAAATTATTTGTTGCATCCCTCTCTGCTTGATTGAGGGGTAAACAAAGCAGCGGAGAGCTAAAGCTAATGAAAAAAATACTTCCTGATACGCATTGATCTGGCAAGTCTGCTCCAGCAGACGTAAAGCATATTTAGCCCTCGTTTTGGAGGTTCTGATCTGGTCCAATTATGTTCATTGCTCTCCTGCTGCATGCTGTACACTTCATATAAAGGCTAAATGGAAGCACTCGTCATCTCAGCGGAGGCCAGAATAGAAATCATTAAGTGCTCGCCGGTCCCCACTGGTCCTCTGTTCCACAACTGGAAGCATGCTTATGACTGAACCATTTCTTATTAATTACCAAATCATGAATGCCAGGTGGTCATCCATGGCTAACTGAGATCTAAAATGTGACCATCGGCGTCTCCATTAATAACATCACTTCTTCCCGCTGCTAAATGGCTATTAGATATGCTGCTATGTGCCTAATATTGGCACCTACTATATCAAGCTTCTTTTTCCACAGAGAAATGTTGTCTCTCTGCTTCCCAGCAGGATTTCTCCAACCTCGTCACTACAAGACCGGCATGACTAGAGCGTGGAGCTTCAATCAATCCCGCTGCCCTGTTCCCATTGCAGAAACCCATTGGCGTTTCTACCCACACTGTGTCCACTTCTTTCTGCCCTGCTGCTGAGGCAGGGCTCATAGAGTCATGCACAGTGGGACAGTGAGTGGAGTTATTAAACCTCCCCCCAAGGGGATGGGAGCACAAGAACCACGCAGGCCTTTGGAGAAATCATTATTTGAGCGGACAGAGCCCGTTAAAAGCCCTGCCGCTGTGGAGGAGTAGGGAAGAACCAGAACTGCTGGGCTCAGAGCCTGTGGCTCACAGTGACCCCTGCTAACGTATCCTGGAAACTGACTCAGGTCCCTGCTCTGGGAACAGCTGAAATTAAAGAGGTTGTATTATGAGGAATCACATTTTCCTTGATCTTTTGCAATTAGTTTTTTGTACTAAGAAAACGTACTGTAACTTTCAGAATTGTATGACTATTGTATGACTGCCCACTTTTATATATCAACATCTATTTGCTGTTAAGAAACTCTTCCTACCATACAAGGCAAAGTAAAACATCAATATTGCATATTTTATCCATGTTTGAAATCTGAGAAAGTATCATGCCATATGCATGCCATTTTGCAAGTAATTAACAAAAAGCAATTTTAGCATGTAATGTCTAGTGTTTTGGTTTTGTTTCATGTTCTTATTTTGTTATGATCAATGTAATGTTTCCTGGTTTGTCATGTAATTCCATTGTGCCCTCATGTGATCATGTCATATGCTTCACTAGTCTCTTGTGTCATGTTAGGTGTGTTCGACATCGGCTGTGGCTGGATGCAACCGATCGGTGAGAGTAGCCGCGTGCAGGCGGGGAGGAGCTGCAAACGGAGATGTGAAGTCGGACATTATTCTCTGTACTGCTGTTGGTGAGTTCTTTGGCTGTTCAGGTCAAGTCTGTTCTAGTCATGTCAAGTCATCGTTTGTTTTTGTTTACTCTATCATCTTTGTTAAATAAACTGCACTTGGGTTCTTCAACACTTGCCTCCAATGGATCCTATATCATTACATAGCAATATTATTAATATGGTTTTATTAATATTATTAATATAATATGGTGATATACATTAGCAAGCTTGCCATCTATACTACCGTTCAAAATGTTGTTTATTTAATGTTATTAAATGTCTCTTATGCTCACCAATATTACATTTATTTGAAACGCAGTAAAAAAAAAGTACTATTGTAAAATATTACAATTTAAAATATGTGTTCTTTTTGAATATATTGCAAAATGTCATTTATTTATCTGATCAAAGCTACATTTTCAGCATCATTACTCCAGTCTTCAGTGATTCTTCAGAAATCATTCTAATTTGCTGACTCGCAGTTAAAAAAAAATGTCTTGCAATATTAAAAGGATAATTGTCTTTGTCAAATTTGATCAATTTAATGCATTCTTAGTGTTATTTTTTTTTTCAGAAAAAGTGAATAGTCCCATACTGAGAATAAGAATAAAAATCTGTTTTATACTTTTAAATTTTAGTATAATGACAGCTTTGCGTATATGTGTCTGCTCTCTTAAATTTTGTTTTTGTTTGTTTGAGTTTATGGTGCACTGAATATAAAATGAAGCTGGTTACAATAAAGGGCCTAAATAAACAAAATAACTTCATTTTCAAATATATTTTTTATTTATATTCTTTTGATTTTCTATTTATGCGGTTTATTTAAAATATTATTATTGTTATTATCATTATATATGGTTTAATCTCTATATACTGTAATGATTAAACCAGAAAAACAGCTGACCCTTTATGGTGGGATGATGGGCAAAGCGTCGACACACGAAACGAAAGAATACAATTCAGGATTTTGAAAGTTTGATTGACAGGTGATCTGACCAATCATAACACAGAATCCACCATTTTGTCCAACAAACAAACCAGATGGGAGAGTTAGTAGATTAGCATCCTTGAAAAATTGTGTGTATTGACGTCTTTCTGTGGTTGAAACAACATACCTTCTGATGTTCACTCATGTTTATTTTGTGCTAGCTAGTTGGGATGTGACACTGAGGAAATTTTCACACCGGTTAATCGACGTGTGACAACACCAGTAATACCGGTGTCAACAACTGGGGCTTTTGTAATTTCGGCCGTGCTTTCTTTGAATATTCCGATCTAATATGGCTTCTGACCTGTAAGGTTGCCAAAATAAAAGTCATAAACTGTTTGTTAATTGGCCAGAGGAGACTGGCCACCCTGACTGAGCCTGGTTTCTCCCAAGGTTTATTTTTCTCCATTATGCCACCTGATGGAGTTTTGGTTCCTTGCCACTGTCGCCTTTGGCTTGGCTTGCTCAGTTGGGGACGCTACATTTTCAAATAAATATTAAAATAAATGTAATTACTAAATTAACTATGTCAACTACATTACTTGAATATATATGATAATTGAAATGAGCTGGATGATATCACCGTTTTCTCCAGAGCAGCTGTACAGCCGAATCAAATTCGGTTGCATTATTTTCCTGTTTAACACTGTGAAGCTGCTTTGAAACAATCTGCATTGTAAAAAGCGCTATATAAATAAAGTTGACTTGTCATTCACACACCGTGAATGACAGTTCGGCCGTGAATGCGCGCATGGTGCAGCCATGAATGAATGACAGTTCGGTCGTAAATGCGCGCTCTGTGCAACCGTGCAGTTTCGGTTTAGAATTAGCACCAATTCGGGCAGGTTGCTTGAATTGTGGGTTCATTAGCCTATTATTCTTAATGAAAAACACGACAAAACAGTACAATCAAACTCCCTTAAATAGGTGCTTTTACATTTCGCTTTGAAACCAAATCTTCCGTGATCATCTCAGTCAGCTCCTCGCTCTCGTGATAAATGAAATCTGACTCCTGCTGCTGGTCTGTGCTGCGGATCATGCTTTATTAAGCAGACACGTTCAATTTTTATTTGTATTGTCTGTTTTCGAACTGAACTAAATAATTTTATTACTATAAAAAAATCCAAACGACGGTGGGGGCGGTGCCACGGTGGGCAAGTGATGTAACCAGTGTTATGCCTGAACACCGGTAACACCTGCAACACCGACTATCGTAGCAAGCCTACTAGTTAGTAGAACGAGAGGATCGGTTTCATGCACCGCTTGAACTGAGGTGCTATAGCGATCTGTCACGACACATTAAAGAGTCACAAAATGGTATTTATTGTTTGTATAAAAAAAAAAAAAAAGGGAAAGCTGAGACTGTTTCATACCAAAAGTAACCGGTTCCGTCTTGTTTGTCGCCACATTGTCAGTGTTCTCTTTGCTCCGCAATGTATTTTCACTGCGTGAGAACACGATGTCTGACGTGAGAGCGTAGCAAAAGTAACTTTCTTTGCGAAAGGGTCTATTGTACATATAAGAACACTGATTTTCTTTCCATAAGAGTGAAACAGATTAAGCATAACTAATACGCAGTTAAAACTTAACAATGAAAAGGGCAGTCACATATTTTAATGTAATGCTTGGCTGGATAAAACCGGTGTGTTTTGCTCAGGGTTCCTTAAGTGATGGAAGTAATGACAACGATTAAAGTTGAGTTCCTCACACATTGTGCAGGGATCACAGGTGAGAATGTGTGGCTGCTTTAATTACTTAGCAGACTTGTGAGAAAAGTGAGTTTACGACGTAAGGGTGTTTTCAGGCCAGGAGATCGCTAGTTTTATAACCAATTATCTACATGTGGATCCATCTGTGGGACAAAGTGTCTTGGCGTGGGAGTACGCTTATTATTTCATTAGAGGAATCTATGTCAATATAAATGGAGCCGAGCGCAAAATTAGTGTGGAAGCCTTTGGAGAATTCGGTTTGTGCAGTAATTAGAACGGATTTCATCATCTGAGTACTCCTTCTCCTCTCACCTCTCCAAAGTTTTGACCTTGGACTAAAAAAAAGCTTTACATTTAAAACAGACAGGGGAGCACTCCCAAACTTCACCAACTTTTTCTTTCTTATGGAAAAGCAGACAGTGTGCATTACTGCAAAATTACTCTCTCCTTATTTCTGCAGCATTCCATTTAATGTGAAGAACGCAAAAGACCTTAGTTACTGTTATTTGCCGGAATGATTAAAGGTTGGTATTCAGCTCCACAGTGTTCAGGTGACAGCTTGATTATCCCTTTTCGGGTTGCTTTTGTTGGAGTCAGGAATAAGCCCAGGGCGGGGGGTATCAGGGGGCTCCTGTCTTCATCTCCCTGCCCACAGGAGGCCTACAGATGCCGGGTCTTCAATCCTGTCCTTGGCTGTCAGTGTGCATGGCTCCAGAGCAGCTCCCTATTGAACTGATGTGGATGTGAGTGAAAACTCCACAATGTCACCTGGGAACAGGAAACTTTGCGCTGTCAGGATTGTGTTTGTTTTGATTTACAGCATTAGTGGAGCGAACCGAACTTGAGCAGCGTTATTGCCGCTGTCTGCAGGGAAGCAAATCACCATGGTGACTACATTGCTTACAAAAACTTGCTTCTTGGCTACCTTTACCAAACTACAAAACAGTTTGTTGTTCTCCTGGAGTAAAAAAGGTGAAGTGTATAATTTCGGTGCCACTAATGTCACCGAACTGTAAAAATAATACCTGTTCTTAAGCAAGAACAGTTACCCAACTGCCACTGGTCAGGCCAAATTACTAGTACCTCCTCAAACTCATGCAATTAGTTGAACTAATGATGCTGTTTTGTGCAGGTCAAGATATTTTATAAGCACCAGTGTTTACATTCATCAGGGACAGTTAATAAAATGTAAATAAATAAATGATTGCACACATTTACGCCAGCAAGACAATAGAGGAGAACAGGGTAAAAAAAAAAAAAAAAACTAACGGATATTACCATACTTTCCCCAGTTGATTAATCACAGTTCACTATTGCATTTGCTGAGATGTTATGTTTAACCCTAGAGGCCGGAGCCAGTTTTGGGGCCCTTTAGAAGTTTAGACTTGCTCTGACATTTGTGCTTTGTTCAGTTGCTTATAAACATATTAATGGCAAACGTGTCATTACACTGTATTCAGAACAAACTGGGCACCATAATATGTGAGCATATGTAATATCCATATGAGAATAATGTAAAGTACATGAATCTCTCTAAACTTTTCGAGTTGATGAAGGCGGGAATACTTGCATGGATCGCGTCAGAATTAGCCTTTGAAAATAATGCGCTCTCCGTGGGCATGGCCGATAATAAGGCAGATAGCAGATAATGAGGCAGCTCCTGAATGACTGACATCTCTCTCTTTTCAAACAGATTACATAAACAGAGAATATTTGTTTTCAATTTGATTTACATTATTTAAAACCTGGCATTTTAACGTTTCTTTAGACATATGTCTCATGTTTGTGTGACAAATATTCACTAAGTTACAGTACATTTTCTGACAAGTATCAGAATGGACTTAATTGAATACGTTTCACTCGTATTGCGTCTGCTAGACGCTTATGGGAAAACTCCTTTTCTCGAAAATACTGAAGCCTTTATTTTAAAAACACAGTGCAGCTGCACAGCCAGCATAGTGCAGAGCTATAAGCACGCTGATTGACTGGGCTACGGGAACTGCACGAACCTATGACGAGGCGGCGTAACTGCGTGAACCAATCGAGGCGTGTCCTGCCACCAGCGAGCTGAGCTCGCCAAAATGGGACGAAGCTACTAGCTATAAAAGTGGCCTATTCCACCATAGAAATCAGATTTATTCTCCTTTAGCGACGACTCACCTCTTCGTTGATTTCTCCTGCTTGAAAGCCTTCTTGCCGTCGACCAAGCCCAGAAGTGGAATGTAGCGAATCTGCAGCAGCAGATCAGCAGATGGCGGCTTCCTGTTCAGCACATCTGACTTGACGCTTTCATCTGCGGATTATCCTTTAAAGAGCGAATTTCGCTAAAAAAGCTCATTTTCTTTCTGAAAGAGCAGCGCGGCCTTGTTTCAAATGCCGCTTCCCAACTGTGGTACATGCAGAGCCCCTCTGCATCCCACTGACGAGCACAGTGAGTGCGTTTCCTGCCTGGGCAAAATCCATGCAGAAACTGCACTCACTCAGGGCGGCTGTTCTCACTGCAAGAGCATGCCGCCCTCCTCTCTGCGCTCGTGGCTAGCTTTCTTTTCAGAGAGCGACCAGCCCCTCGCACCCATCCGTTTCTCACCTCCCAGGAGCCTCGGAGGAAGAAACAGTGGGGTCAGAGGACTCACAAGCGCATGGAGACGAGTGAGCTCACACCAGCTCAGACCCTGCGTGCCTCACTCTCTCCAAATAGAGAGGTTTCGCAGGGGCTCTTCACCCAAACAGACCAGCGCCCCCTTGTATGAAGCGAGCAGACTCGTCTCGTTTGGTGGTTCGGAGGAAGACCTCCACAATGACAGCTTGTCATTGGCGGCCTCTGAAGGCGAGGATTGGTCGGGCGCATTGGATGACCCCGCCCCTCCGCCTCAGACCAGCAGACACCAGGGCGGGCACAGACACTGAACTTTTCCGCATTCTTATACCGTCAGCAATCAGCGCCGCTCTTCCCTGAAGTTCACGACAAACTCACGAAGTCGTTGTGCACCCCCTACTCTGCACGCCTACACACTTCCGCATCTGCAGCGCTCTCGACTTTAGATGCCGCAGAGGAAAAGGGATATGAGAAACTGCCCCCTCTGGAGGAAGCAGCGGCTGCGCATCTCTGCCCGCCCACCACCATTGGACGGAAGGCCAAAGTGACTCATCCATCTAAGCCATGCAGAACAACTTCAGCTCTTGCTGGCCAAGCCTATGCCTCTGCTGGTCAAGCTGCCTCAGCCCTGCACACTATGGTGGTCCTCGAGGTGTTCCAGGCAAAGTTCCTCCACTCCATGGACGAGTCTGGACCGGCCCCACGGTGAAACGGGTTTGCTGAGCGCTTCATAGAAGCACAGAAGTCTTCGCAGGCCATGCAACAGCTTCCTGCCCAAACGCTCCAGCTCTGCTTCAGGTTGCCCAAAGAACGCGCCGACCCAACAGCCAGCCAAACCAGCGCCGCCGGTCTCTCAGCCCTGCCCAGCGGCTGAAACCAAACAACGCATACAGACATTTAAGCACTTCCTGTTCCCTAAACGCCAGGGCCCCCGGCCTAGATTTACGCTGGACCCTGAGCCTCGGAAGCCTTCCTGATCAGAGAGCAAAAAGGAAGAGGAAAGTCTCGCTGCGGCTGGACCACCCCCAAAAAAGGCTCATGTGTTTCTCCCAGCCCTCTTTTCAGTTCAGGCGGTTGGAGATGTTCTGTTTGCAACCAAAGGGCCCGTTCTAACTCACGCACCCTTGCAACCAAACGCTGTTTCAACAGTGACCAAAATAAAATACAAAAAATCTCAACAAAAGAGCACTTTTCCTCTTCCAAACACCTTGGCGGCCAGGCCCCCGACTCACGGTGGCCCGTCTCCAGACTTTACTCAGCCCCTAGCCACTCGCTTCAATTTGCTCACAGACTTCTGCGCATTCATGCCGTGGTCAACACATCGGTAAGGAGCAACGTAGCTCATGTCCTCCACACCGAAGTGTCAAACCAGCTAGCGAAGGGGGCTGTCGAGACAGTTCCCCCTTCACAGAGCGAGTCAGGCTGCTACACCCTCATGAGACGGCCATTCAGGATGTTAATAGCCAAACAAATCCTTTCGCAAATTCGCCCAGGGGATTGTTTTTTAGCCAGAAGGTGCCCGATTGGTTCACGCAGTTAAGCCGCTTCGCCATAGGTTCGTTCAGTTCCCGTAGCCCAGCCAATCAGCATGCTTATAGCTCTGCACTATGCTGGCTGTGCAGCTGCACTGCGTTTTAAAATAAAAGCTTCAGTATTTTCGAGAATGTTTTCTCATAAGCTTCTAGCAGTTATTCTCAGGGAACCGAGGTTATGTGTGTAACCGAGTATGCTTTCTTTATTTTGTAAAAAGCACAACATTTTATTTTTATTGTGAGTGTACACAAATAAAAATAGAAACTTAACAGATGATGATGTATAACACTTGCCTGTATGACCAAAATTGGGTTATTGGAGTCTCTTTCGCACTGATAAGAAAAAAAAGCAAGGTGAAGTCGCCGGTGACTTAGCCGACCCCTGGGAGTTAAATATGCAAATGAGGCATTAACTAAATTAGCATACATTTACACAACAGAACATAAAATCTGGTTAAAATTCATTGTTTCATTTCGTTGACTTGACATACTGTATTAAATGTAAAGGTTAGGTTTTGCAGAGGGTATTTTGGATATTTCTTTTTATCACTCATAAATCAGAAAATAGGCTTACAAATCATGTTTTTAGGAATACAATATGTAAATCAGGCCAATGTTACAAACCCCAGTGTATAATATAACAAGAATATAAATAGGAATAAAACTGGAAAGTTTGGTGTAGTATTTACTGTAAGTGCTGCAGAACCTGATTTCATGTTCCTCAACATCTTTGCTGATTCTGGAACAACATTCCAATCAACCAATCAGATTTGAGGGACAAGTTTATGCTTACAACCAGTGTTAGGTGCTTCTACATCAGTGTTATTCACCTATCATTTCCCTCTGATTTTAGAGGTAAGGTTAGGTTTAGGGGTAGGGATATTTTTAGGATTAAATTTTCAGACAGGAATATTATTCCAGAAACAATAAAATATGTTGACCCAGGAATGAACTTGGCAAAATCAGGATGTGTGTAAGGGCTAATGAAGTGTATAATAAAATAATTTGAAGAAAAAAAAGCCTATAACTGAAATGTAGTGTAACTGAAATCTACAGATGCAAATAATTAAAGTGTAATAAATATGTATTTTGGATATTGTCTTTCCACTAGTATGAAAGACGACAAAATCTCAGAAATGACCAGTGTCTAAAAAAAAAACTATGGTTTTGCATGAAGTGTCCTTTTTTCATAGACATTGAACAGAGATCATAAATATTTCAGGCAGTAAGATCATCAAATGTCACAAGCCAATTCAAACTCAGATCACTTACTCTATATGTCCTTCAGCTCAACATGATGTGGTCTATGCATGCATGCTGACAAAAGTTTAGTATTTTGTACAAAAACTTTGAAAAGGGTTTATTCGGCTAAATCTGAAAATAAATTTTTCTCCCCCTTCCATCCTATTACTTGTGACTGCTCAATTTGTCCGAGCCCCATCTAAACTTACCAGTCAACATGAGCGTGGCACCACAAAATTGGAGCAGCTTACAAGTTTTGTTGTGCGTCATTGACGTTTGAATGAAAGTTTTGGCAAGAATCCATTCCTGACTGGCTCTCCTGTGCTATTATACAGACAGAGGAAACACGGCTGCATTCTCCTTTAAAGCTTCATTATTAAAGCTTGTTCACACATCAGAAATTCTGCAGTGTGCTGTTAAAAATCATTCTTCACACTTTGTGGGAGGAGGTCAGAGCATATCCACCAAAAGAAGCAATATTTCTGCGCGTTGCATCACACGTAGGCAAATAACTTTGGCATGTTCCAGATGAACATATTGATTTGTGTCAAAACAAGTGAACAGGCATCAGTTTTATGATGTAGGGAATGTATGAGAAAGGAACAAGATCATCCGCGCTGCGATTTAAAGAACTTCTGGAGCTGGCGAGCTGTGGGCGTCTGAAGTGGGAACCGTTGAAGGGTATCTGCGATGACAGAGAAAAGTAATTTTGGTTGGAGACCGAAGCGACAGGAAGGACAGCGTGACTTTGCTTTCCTTCTACACCTGTGAGACCAGTAGCGAGGTAGAGCACAGGTATTATCAAATTCCTCCTCCTCTTCTTCACCAAACCCCGCATCACAACGTCTCGCCTCCGCAGGGGGGGTCCGTCACGTCAAGGACACGCCACGGTTGACACGGCAACAAGCAGCTAATTTATATCCTTCTCCTGGACAAACATGAACACAGCGGCAGTCATGTCACCCAGGAGTCGGCATAAATATGCAAACACAGATTCCGAGGAGCAAAGGCTCTGTCCGTTTACCATCTTTTTTCCATCTCGTTTTACCTCCACTGTGGTTTGTCCTCTGCTGACTTTCCCATTTGTTGGTGGTCATTAAAACTACTGGGGTTGTAGGTATGGCTGTATAGTGAAAAGAGTGACGCTGCAAAGGCTCTGTAGATAAACTGAAATAATCACCTCTGCTACAGATTTCATTAATAATGCAATGGTGTTTTGCACTGAAAACTTCTACAAGTCTAAATAACAGAACTGAAGAATTAGCTCCAGGAATTCACTGAATTGCAATTCAAAGTGAATTGCAATTGGAACTGTCTATCCATATGTATTGACAGACTTTGCATTTGTAGTTACAAATTACATTTCTATAAATGCATTATTACACTGTAAAAATGTATATGACCAATAAGTTATGACAACATATGTTTTTACATTGCTCATTAAAATAAGTTAAGTAATTTTCAACTTTCTTTATATAAGTTATTAGGGGTATGACAAGATTAAAATGTGACGAGATTTCTTGTTGAGTGAAAAGCTGTCTCGCTATATCGCCATGATGGAGCGTGAGGGTGAAATTAGCATAGAATATGCCACCGCTACATTTACATTACACCCTCCACTGTCGTTTTGTTTATTTTTATAGAAATAAAATTTAAAAAAAACATTTAATTCAGTTGGATAATGGTTGCTTCAATTGTAAACTATTATAAATGTCTGCTCTGCACTTTGTGCGACTGCATCTGAGCTGCAGGAATCACAGTTCACTGATCACATAACGAGAGTAAGGTGATTGACAGGACCATGGAGGAAGATTTGTGCGCAACAGAGTCTGATAGAGTGTCTGATAAATGTCTTATCTTGTAGAATGCATGCTCAGCACTGGCGCTCCCTATACACAGTGTAAGTGTGATCACAAATCTAAACCGAAAGTAAATGCGAGCTCCCAATGTCGCAATATAGGCGACATACAATAGCATGTCTCCCAATATAAATAGATTATGGTTGCACTTATTGTTTGTATTTAATAAGACTAAGAAACAACTGTTATTTATTTTTATTTATACAGTTTTTTATTTCTATGTTTAATAAAGAGACTGTATGTGAAATCATACAGGAGAGAAGCCAGTCAGTTGAGATTGTGGCAAAACCGTTTACAGTGCTTGAGTATTGTTGTCTTTGAATGCATTTGATAATTTATTCTCATTATAAGCAACTTTTTATGTAGTGTACACAGTGCACTACTGTTTGAGCTAGAGAAAGGCATTTTCGAGTATATAATTCAAGTTCAAGAACTTAAAAAAAACAACAACATTCACAGCTCAATTCTCAATTCTACACAGCCCTGGTCTGCAGATATCCAATAATGAACACGACACAAAAGGTAAACAATTGTACCATCTCCAAAATGCACCAATTTCGATGATGCATACTGCCCAACCAACTTTTCACGGTGAGGCCAATGTAGGCGTGATATGGGCTTGAGGTTAGCCCCATACAGCTAATTCAGATAGGGCCAACATAGAACCATTGGACAAACCCACAGGGCCCGTTCTCAAGCACATATCATGCCTACTCTGGCCCCACTATAAAATGTTGGCTGGGTGTATAAAAATATAAACAGTGAATGAATAGCAACATCAATAGTCACCACAAAAGGCCATCTAAAGGCACACATGCTGGCTGACTTGAATGGTTTATATGAGTCCCGATGGCCATTACCCAACCCTGCTATCATTCTCCGCAGTGGATGCCCAGGGCCCCTTTGAAGTCAAGAGGCAAAAGTCAATTCAACACACTGGGGGTGCTAATGAATTTGTTTGGAGCTTAATTCTAAATGTTGAGGGCCTGTGGACAATAATTCATGGCAGCAGGTAGACTCTGTGGAAAGCCAAATGCTGTATGAATTGTAATGACTGAACTCTTTTGAGAATATATCTTTGAGAAAAGTCATGAGAATTGTAGCGTAGAAAAGTATAATTATTTGGCATAAATTAGATCTGGGAGAGGCAAAATTGACTTTTTCAATTCAAATCCCCTTGTGCTGATGAGTTTATGTATTTACAGAGGCTGTAAGCGCATTAATGTAAGTTTTCTGTGTAAATGTCTTCGTTGTTGCAGTACAGCATCCTTTTTAGACCTAACAATGCAAGTTCATTTGCTCTGATTCCATCAGTCAAATTAATTAAATCTCTGCCCCCCATGTTTCAATCAAGACTAAATGAAACTAGCTTGAAAAGTCATCTGTGTTAGATCAGGACAGTCTCATAAGGTAAAGTAAGACATATTTTGTTGATCCTGGAACAACATTCCTGTCTGAAAATTTTAAACCTAACCCTACCCATAAGTCATCCCTAAAATCAAAGGGACACGATAGGTGAATAACACTGATGTAGAAGCATCTCACCCTGGTTGTAAGCTAAACTTGTCCCTCAAATGTGATTGGTTGATTGGAATATTGTTGATTGTTGTGAAATCATGTTCACCGGGAAAACACCACCACCAAGACAACAGAGTTCTTATGTCATTTTGAAGGATTCTTCTATATAGCCTATACAGGTGCTGGTCATATAATTAGAATATCATCAAAAAGTTTATTTATTTCACTAATTCCATTCAAAAAGTGAAACTTGTATATTATATTCATTCATTACACACAGACATGATATATTTCAAATGTTTATTTCTTTTAATTTTGATGATTATAACTGACAACTAAGGAAAATCCCAAATTCAGTATGTCAGAAAATTAGAATATTACTTAAGACCAATACAAAGAAAGGATTTTTAGAAATCTTGGCCAACTGAAAAGTATGAACATGAAAAGTATGAGCATGTACAGCACTCAATACTTAGTTGGGGCTCCTTTTGCCTGAATTACTGCAGCAATGCGGCGTGGCATGGAGTCGATCAGTCTGTGGCACTGCTCAGGTGTTATGAGAGCCCAGGTTGCTCTGATAGTGGCTTTCAGCTCTTCTGCATTGTTGGGTCTGGCATATCGCATCTTCCTCCTCACAATACCCCATAGATTTTCTATGGGGTTAAGGTCAGGCGAGTTTGCTGGCCAATTAAGAACAGGGATACCATGGTCCTTAAACCAGGTACTGGTTGCTTTGGCACTGTGTGCAGGTGCCAAGTCCTGTTGGAAAATGAAATCTGCATCTCCATAAAGTTGGTCAGCAGCAGGAAGCATGAAGTGCTCTAAAACTTCCTGGTATATGGCTGCGTTGACCTTGGACCTCAGAAAACACAGTGGACCAACACCAGCAGATGACATGGCACCCTAAACCATCACTGACTGCGGAAACTTTACGCTGGACCTTAAGCAACGTGGATTGTGTGCCTCTCCTCTCTTCCTCCAGACTCTGGGACCCTGATTTTGAAAGGAAATGCAAAATTTACTTTCATCAGAGAACATAACTTTGGACCACTCAGCAGCAGTCCAGTCCTTTTTGTCTTTAGCCCAGGCGAGACGCTTCTGATGCTGTCTGTTGTTCAAGAGTGGCTTGACACAAGGAATGCGACAGCTGAAACCCATGTCTTGCATACGTCTGTGCGTAGTGGTTCTTAAAGCACTGACTCCAGCTGCAGTCCACTCTTTGTGAATCTCCCCCACATTTTTGAATGGGTTTTGTTTCACAATCCACTCCAGGGTGTGGTTATCCCTATTGCTTGTACAATTTTTTCTACCACATCTTTTCCTTCCCTTCACCTCTCTATTAATGTGCTTGGACACAGAGCTCTGTGAACAGCCAGCCTCTTTTGCAATGACCTTTTGTGTCTTGCCCTCTTTGTGCAAGGTGTCAATGGTCGTCTTTTAGACAACTGTCAAGTCAGCAGTCTTCCCGATGATTGTGTAGCCTGCAGAACTAGACTGAGAGACCATTTAAAGGCCTTTGCAGGTGTTTTGAGTTATTTAGCTGATTAGAGTGTGGCACCAGGTGTCTTTAATATTGAACCTTTTCACAATATTTAAATTTTCTGAGATACTGAATTTGGTATCAGTCTGTGTGTAATGAATGAATATAATATACAAGTTTCACTTTTTGAATGGAATTAGTGAAATAAATAAACTTTTTGATGATATTCTAATTATATGACCAGCACCTGTATAACCACTTTCATTGTATGGAACTTGAGAAAAAAAAATTATGGTATTCTTTGGTAGACAGAAAATCATATGGGTTTCCAACGACGTGAGAGAAATTGTAATTTTTTAAGTTTAGCTCTAGGTAAAATAATTAGAAAGACAAGTTAGACACGACACTAGAGTGACATTTAAAATTTTGAATACTGCATGATACACAAGAGATGTTTTTGTTGATGCAGAATAAAAGTGACTAGATTTATGTTTCTTTATGAGAGTGTGTTGATCAGATCTTCTTCCAGCAACAATTTTTTTCACTTTGTCAACTGAAAAAAAAAAAGCTGTCATAAAGTGGTGGGGACAAAATCATCAACAGCAAAAAGTTTTGGGACAAGTCCCTGTCGTAAATGATGTATGATCAAATCTTTTGCTATGATGCTTCTTACATCCAAACGTTTGCATGCTGAAATAAATGTGAGAAGTGCAATTCAGCAGTTCATATCAGTGTGTGTGTCTTTCATAACGACACCCCACGGCTTGTAAACTCAGACTTTGAGAACTCAGTGTGAGATGGGACTGTGGAGACATGAACGTGAGGAAAAAAATGAACTTGATTAAGCGAAAAGGGGGACGCATTAAGAGTGAAGAAAGCATAAGCGCTTTAACTCCGCTGCTTTGCATATAAATGAGAGATTACAGAGAGACTATATCTTATCAGCCCGTTGGAATACATATGCCTAATTACAATATATTCAGAAAAATATGCAAGTGTAATTTGCACAAAGAAGATTAGGTGCACAGAGAAAGGTCAGGCCACACCGGCTCATACTGATGTGTTCGAGCTGTGATGCTCTGTAAAAATAAGGGTGTGCAGAGGAGTTAGAAATCAAGAAGAGGTTTTTATTCGAAACATTCCTTTAACTGTTCTTGTTCACTTTTAATCTTTCACAGATGCGGACAGAACACTGTATTACTCTCACAGTGTTTAATGTTACACTGATTCTAGTTGTAGACAACAAACACAGTATGAGCGCTGTAGTCTGATTCATAACCAAATGACTCATATGATCCTGGTGAATGCTACCTGGATGCACTGGAAAGAAGTCACTGGAGTCTCAAGTCGAAGATATACCAAATGGTCGTATCCCCAATTGCGCAGTATGGAGCTGAATGCTGGCCACTCACCAAGAGCACTATGCTGAATTATGATACAATTCGGCAGCAAAAGCGTCTTCAGTGGTATGGGCACGTCCTACAAGCGGCACCAGGCACTGTCGCTGACACCGCCTACCACTTTATGGTGGACCTCAAATACCCACGTGGATGAACAAAGCAAAGATGGCAGGGTGCCATCGAAGCTGATATGAAGATCGCCAAAATACACCCGAATGGTGCGCTCGACCGTGCGAAATGGCATGCCATGATCCGTAGTGTGAACTCCGCATCAGCGGCAAATATGCTAGGATTTAGAAGAAGTCAAAATGACTCGCAAAGCAATCACTGAACCGCAAGTCATTACTCGTGGTCATAAATGACAAGAAAAGTTTATTATTGAACCGGCAGTTCCTGTGTGACTCAAATCAACGTACAGCTAAATTTACACCTCTGGAAAAAATTAAATATTCCCACCAGTATTTACTAAAAAAGTTACCAAGTGCCAGCATTTTTTATTATATTCACAAAACCTTCATGGCCCCCAGAATTGTGTGTGTGAATATGTAAAAAGTCAATATATGAATAAAGAAAAAAGAAAGAGCAGAACCATAGGTGGAGCGTGTAAGGCTGGGGAAGGCCACGGTTCAAATATTAACGGGGGCTTGGGCCAAAAATGCACGCTAAATCTAGTAATAAAATGAAAATGAAATTAAATGAAAAGTGTCGATTGCGGCATTACATTTACATCATGTAAAACATGATTTGCTCATGTTGCATCATACTTTTACGCGGTTTTACAGTGTTGCACACTATAACCAATCACACACGACTCTTGATTGCAATGCAATGGCCAATCAGAAGCGTTAAGATTAGTATTCTGAACTCTGAATTCTGACTGAATTCTGCACTCTTGTGAATGTTCTCATTATAAACTGAGAAACATAAACAGATTTGGTGATTGTCATTGTGCTCTTGAGAGCGTTGAAACAAATATTTAGGTTTTTCTATTTACAACGTATTTTTGCGATGAGCAAATGTAGCCAATCGCAAACATATCTGATGATTTCTAGAACGCAATGGCCAGAAGTGTTTAAATTAGAATTTTTTTGTCCAGTGCTGAGATCTGCACACTCGAATTCTAGACATTATGTAGGCTAAATAAGATATTGATGAATTAAGATGAGTGACAGTTTATAGAGATTCTTATGTTCATTGTAAATCATAGAGTGCAGTAGTGACGACAGACAAGAGGATAAAAATAGACGTGTCAAGCTTGATGGAGAGATAGTCAAAGCTTTGAAAGGTAAACTGAGAAGTCAACGGAATTGTAATGCATATCTATGCAAATAATATAATAAATATTATATTCAAACATGGATGCTAAAATGATTACTGTTAATCATTGGTTCATTTTATATAAATTATTTTTTCCATTTCACAGACCCTGTGATAAAGAAGTCTTCAAACATTACAGTGTCTGAATTATAAGCCCTCAGTTGCAGAAAATGCAAGTCATACTCAAAGAAGTGACTGTCCACTTGAAGATGATGTGACATTTAAACTCTTGTTTCTTTGTTTGGTTCAGCCTTTTGCAGGCTTGTTTTTAAAGAAAAAATGCATTCACTTCTGCACTCCCAGGGAAAAAGACGTACTTTTAAATGTATTAAAAATGTACTTGAGTATGTTTTAGTACAATTCAAATATAATATAAACATACTACTTGAATTTCAAGTGCATTTTTAATAAATTTAATAGTACGTCCATTGTTTTCCAGTATCTTTTATTCAGTGATGTCATATTCATAGTGTGCTTTTCAGTAATACAGGTATAACTGAAATGTTCTACAAGTGGATGAAAATAGCTCTGCAATAGCAATACACTGATCTTTCATTTATTATAATGTATTTGTCAAGAGATGATGTATGCTGCTGTACGTTTTTAATGTACTCAAGGAATTTATTTTGTAATGTATATAATGATATAGTACATTACATTTTTCTGTATTTCAAAGTGTGTACGTGTCTTAACATTTATATTTTTATACCATACTGAATACTGAAAAAAAAGATTTAAAATATACTAGTAGTGTAATACTAATGCATTTCTAATGAACTAAAATGCTATTGAAATGTTCTTATAGCACATTAAAATAATTAAATAATTAAAGAAATACATTTAAATTGCACTAAATATACGTAAAGTTGTTCCATTTTAGCACAATTTAATATATTAAAATATATTGCAAATAGCTTAAAATTGATCTTAAGCATATCTTAAAATGCACTTAATATACTTAAAGTTGTTTCAAAATAATACATTTAATATGCATTTAGTATAGTATAATTTAAATATATTATGTATGTCCAAAAAAGCACAATTTAAATATATTTCCTTTTCACCTGGGTATAAAGGGAGTGCTTATGCATGCTAATCTGTTCAGAATTTGAAGAAAACTTATGTTTTGCTACATTAGGTAAGGCAATGGTTAGGCTATTTATTATTCGAACTGGCTGCATGCCAAATCACGCATATGCTTGCCTGTTCAAATTATAGTGGTTTGTGAACATAACCACTTTAATAACAAGAGCATTTATACTGGGATGTGTAGGTTGTTGATGAGTGACACGTAACTATTTCATGACTTTCTATTTAAATGTGTTTTTAAGGGGGAATCGCATCTAGCCTTACCCTGAGTTGGTTCACCCTCCGCCTATGAGCAGAACAGTCTCTGCTTTAAAATAAAAAAAATAAAAAATCTCACTCCTTCTGGTTTATGCAGATTTTCTTCTTCACTTGTTTTCGGATCCAAGGAGCACTTTTAAAAAAAATGAACTTTCAGTTAGTTACACTCAAATCATCTTTGTTCGCATTACTTAAAAACTCATTGTAACGTAGTTTGTATGTTCAGGGAAGAAGGAGGCGGGAACCGGCGAACATTTAAAGACTTTAATAAAAATAAATAAACAAAACAAAAGTAAACTGCGGGCAGCCCGTCACGGAAGACTGCCATGCTCACACATACAAAAACGTAAACAAAAACACAGCGTAAATCCAGGCCTGGTCCTCTCTCGTCCTTCACTGTCGTCGCTCCTCCTTTTATGCTTCCGAGTTCCTCCGTGAGAGATCCGAGACCGGCTCTCGCTCGCCCAGCTCGTCACATACCCCCATCGCCCTTCGCAGGCCGGGGGGTACCCACGAGACTGCGCTCTACTCCCCCCCGGGCCAGTCTCGGCGGCCGCAGCACCACCTGGGGGTAAGGACAGACGAGACGAGAGAAAGGAGCCGGAAGCATGAGGAGCGACAGAGACGAGAGAGGGGAGAGAGGAAGGAAAAAAAAAAATCTAGTCCGGTTCCCGGACACACTGCCGCTCGGTCCTCAGCCAGCCGAGAGGCTCTTCCTCGCGGTGCCATGCGATGGTACTGGACGCTCGGTGGACGGCTCGATCCTCCTCCGCCCCCTGGCGGCCGGCGGTGGCTCCTCCTGTTGAGGGCAGCCGGCAGCGAGTCCCGCGCTCCCTGCTCCTCCCCGTCATGGCGGATGGTAGCAGGCTCCGGCCCATGGCCAACGCCGGCGACTCCTCCGCTCCCTCTCGGACGGCAGCCACCCCACCTCGACCCAGGGGCACGGCAGCGAGCTCTCTGTCCCACCGGATCTTCACTCGCTCCAGCACCACTGCCTCGGGCAGCCACCCGCGGTCTTCTCTCTTCCGTGCTGCCCGACCTCCTTAGCACCGCGATCCCCTTCAGCAGCGAGGCTCTTCGACAGCATGTCCCTCCTTCCTCCTGGGCTTCGGCACCAATGTATCGTAGTTTGTATGTTCAGGGAAGAAGGAGGCGGGAACCGGCGAACATTTAAAGACTTTAATAAAAATAAATAAACAAAACGAAAGTAAACCGTGGGCAGCCCCTCACGGACGACTGCCACGCACACACATACAAAAACGTAAACAAAAACACAACGTAAATCCAGGCCTGGTCCTCTCTCGTCCTTCACTGTCGTCGCTCCTCCTTTTATGCTTCCGAGCTCCTCCGTGAGAGATCCGAGACCGGTGTGACGCGCAGCTGGCGCTCATCAAAATCACTCCCCAGCCTCGTGTCGCTCTCTCACGGCTCTCGCTCGCCCGGCTCGTCACACTCATGTAACTACATGAACTTAAATTTACTGAGTTGTTTCTACTAAAAATTTGTATTGTCAGCTTTACTTAATAAGTGTTTGTTCGGTCATCTTAACATTGCTGAGTGAAACGAACAAACTGGGCAGTGTATCTGTAGTTCCCAGCATGCTTTGCAAGGGACTGCATTAGGAGAGTAAATTATTAGGGATTAAAGTGTTATTTTATGTGTTTTTCAGTAAAGGGAAAGATGTTGTTAGTTTATGTTAGTGTGTGTTGGACATTTAGAGAAGTTTCTGTGATTTTGTGGTTACCATTATGCAGAAGAGTGGTGCCTGTGTTTAGGCTGTGGGCACTCATATACACATATTTATTGGATGGAATTCCTGCTCTCAATTAAATTGAGTTTGTCCAATGAGTTGTTTTTGCATTTTGTTTCTAAAAATAAGCTTGTTGTTATTTAATAGTTTTCCACTTACACTTGTAGAGCAATTAAATTGATAAATGTGTTCACCTTACATAATAAACTTCACTTTTAAATTTAACATAACATTAAGTAAACTGCACATATAAATATTATGTAACAGTGACAAATTCAAATAGTTTGTATTTACTCAAATAAATGTTGTCAGCTTTACTTGAATTTCTTATGTTCATATAACTAAATTGGTATTTGTAAAAATTACTCAATATAGATGCGTGGAACCACTTGACGCTGCTTTTTTAAGTAAATACAACGTCATTTTTTTGAGTGAGGCTGTACTATTTCAGAATATCCATAACAGCGCCCCCTACTGTAAAACCTGAAATGGTGGAAAAACTGGTCAATGGCGAGAAGCGTACTAATAAGTGACTGAAATTCTTGTCAATGGCGGGGAAAGAGTTAAAGAAATGCACAGAAATATGAGATGTTACCAGACATAGCATTGCATTTGTTTAGTATCTTTATTTATATTTAAACAAAATATATGGCTTAATAAAGTGATCTAATTTAATAATATGTAAAAAAAAAAAAAAAAAAGTGTTAAGGGAATTATAAAATTCTTTAGGACTCACATCTTTAGTCTGCAGCTCTGCTGTCTAGGATGTGTCTTGCATTCATTTCCACACACAGCAATAGATTTTATAGGATATAAAATATATTTTTATACTTGTGACAGTATGCTGTGGAGTGTGTCAGTGAGTGAAGAGGTCATCCTGATTGCTGAGCTTTCAGCTTTGCCTTTATTTTGTCCTGTCTCCCATGAGGCCGAGAGCTCAAGGACAGGCCTCGGTGAGTGTATATTATAAATGCAAATAGTACACAAACAGAGCCCCGGGAACTTCACTTAAAAATATACTGTTCTGCAATTCAGCTTTACCCGTGTGATTACTTATTTTAACTAAACTTAGAGATGATGATATTACATACTGATTTAAAATGAAAGGGTTTTACTTATGCATGCAAAATATGAACTTATGAACAATTGTAGAAATCTTTGAGGTTCACAGAATACTGAATCATGTTAATGGAATTCAAAGGTTAATTTTATTCTATTCATAATAAATTAGATTACTTAAATGGTAAATGCCATTACAATTATTTAGCGTCTATTTTGGCATTTATGTTGTGATATTTCATGCATTGTTTTGTGCTTTACATGCATCAGAGGATTCATAAAGATTTGTAACATCTCTTAAGTTGTTCATACATAAAAGGATCAGTGTTTTGGATGTTTTCAATATGTTTATATTGCTTTTTTGTGTCAGCATCTGTCCATGTGTATTTTGCATTTTGCATGCAAATGTGAATGAGATTACCCTGGTTAAATACAGCCATTCAATTTTACACTTGATCTAACAGCAAAAATCTGTCTCTTAGAACAAGACTGCAATGAAAATACATTAGCTCATTTTCTCCCCAACTAATGTGCTGAGAAACATGGCTGTCCACATTACACATTAGATTTTGTTGCAATCAAACACGAGTTATAATGTGTTATTTAATTTTATTTTTAACATAATTATTTTGTAAATGCGTTGTTTATCACTTAGCTACAAACACAGGTAATTCTAAGTGTGAGTATGTAACTAACCTATCAAGGTAGCCTTTTTATACACACCGATCAGGCATAACATTATGACCAAAAACCCTAATACTGTGTTGGTCCCCCTTTTGCTGCCAAAACAGCCCTGACCCGTCAAGGCATGGACTCCACTAGACCCCTGAAGTTGTGCTGTGGTATCTGGGACCAAGATGTTAGCAGCAGATCCTTTAAGTCCTGTAAGTTACGAGGTGGGTCTCCATGGATCGGACTTGGTTGTTCAGCACATCCCACAGATGCTCGATTGGATTGAGATCTGGGGAATTTGGAGACCAAGTCAACACCTCAAACTCGTGCTCCTCAAACCATCCCTGAACCATTTTTGCTTTGTGGCAGGGCGCATGATCCTGCTGAAAGAGGCCACAGCCACCAGGGAATACCGTTTCCATGAAAGAGTGTACATGGTCTGCAACAATGCTTAGGTAGGTGGTACATGTCAAAGTTGGGCAGAACATTGCCCAAAGCATCACACTGCCTCCGCCGGCTTGCCTTCTTCCCACAGTGCATCCTGGTGCCATGTGTTCCCCAGGTAAGAGACGCACACGCACCCGGCCATCCACGTGATGTAAAAGAAAATGTGATCCACTAAAAGTCACCACAGTTCACAACAACAAAACTAACAAAGTAAAAATATTTTTGCACTGAAAATGTATATTCTCTAAATTGAAAATCAAGTTAGAGACAGAAATTAAAGTTCTAACTTACAAGTAAATATTACTTCAGATTGTTTGTTATATTTATGAGTTATTGAGTATTAATTCATTGCAATTTGCAAGTATAAAAACTTTATTTATATAAAAAAAATGTATTATATGGTAAAATAATAGTCTCACATATTAGAAGACATGTGGCATCAGACTGTATGACATATTTTGTATGTCTTAAAGTCCTGGTGAAATAGAAGGAGTGACATCTCTTTTCTTCCATATTGTGATGTTCATCTGAGTGTAACAGAATGTAGTAAAATAAAATGTAGGGCAGGGACTTGATTCTATGCATCGGTTATTGTTTGGATTTTGAGATGTGGTCATTGCACTCATAAATGGAAAATGTGTAAATCCTAACTTTATACTATTGACATTAAAACAAAGTGTGAATAAGTTTTCCCATGTATAGTCACTTTTTGCTGCTTACCAAGTTTAAATACCACAATTTCTTCACACCACATTTGATAATGTTTGCATGCTGTTTGCTTTAATGGATCACCTTCTGTCTCTTTTGATAATGAGAGACGTGAAACCCAACCGTGTCAAACGCTGAAAAAACTGTTAAAGGAAAGGTGCCCATGAGGTGAGTGGAGACAGAGACGTATGTGTGTGACAGTAACAGGCTTGTGGTGAGTAATGGAAGAGGAAGTAAACACAAATAAATGTATTAAATTGAGGACGAGCTTTGTCCTCTCCAGTTGCAGAGTCTTTGACTGAGAGCCGACGTGAATAAGACTGAATTATTGGCCATTTACCCTTGCTCGACTCCACAGAATTATTCAAATTCATAGGGTGTTTCTCCGCAAATGGCCACCTTGACTTTCATTCGCTGTTAAACGCATGCTGAGCTTCACCAGGGACAGATGAGGGCTCTGCTCAATAAAGTGTTTTGCACATCATTTTAGAGTAGGTGTTTACAGGATTTAATGTATATTTTTGATGCTATTAAATTTTTTTTCCTGCAAAGTCCTTTGTAAAGTTTGTCTGCAAAATTTGTAAAGTTTGTCTGCATACGCAATGGTCCCAAAAAGTAGTTGCACACTTACTGTACATCACACTAATGTCTGAATGTCAATGAAAAAAGAACATATCAAATCAAATGGCATCTACAAAAAAAAAAAAAAAAAAAAAAAGAAATAAAAAAAAACAATACATATATATATATATATATATATATATATATATTTTTTTTTTTTTTTTTTTTTTTTATTTATTTTTTTTTTATTACTTTTTTACTCCCACCAATGAAAGAATTCAATCTATGTTTTCACTGTTATATTATATTATGTATATATTATATTAGGGGGTGCTATTACACATCTTACAGAATCTCCGCATAAAACAAGCAAAGAAGAAGCAGAAACTAGCCAGATGCTGTGTCCCAATTCACCTACTTATACTATGCCCTAAAATTACATACTCTTGAGTGTGTAGCAAAAGAGTAGACAAGCTTTGGGACATATTATCACATCATACTATTGCGTCTTTGCTCGCATCCTGACACACATCACCGTAAACTGGCCTGTCAATCATCTTGTCACAGTTAAAATCCTCCACATTTCATTGAATTTCCTACGGTATCTGAGAAAAAAAAATACAGTAGCTTGTTGATCTGCAGTTGCGAGAGAACGTCTCGGTTACGTATGTAACCCTCGTTCCCTGAAGGAGGGAACGGAGACGCCACGTCGGAGTACCGACGAATAGGAATCTCGCTCGCGAGAGCCAATCTACTTCGAGTAAAACTAAACGAGCCAATGCACATTGGCATGCAATGATTGCACCAGGTGCTCATGCCACGCAGCGCGGGTATAAATGAGACACAGGTGTTTGCATCAAGTTAGCTTTTTGCTGAGGAGCCGAGTAGGTAGACGGCACCCCAGCAGGGTGCAGAGGGCATGGCGACGGGACGTGGCGTCTCCGTTCCCTCCTTCAGGGAACGAGGGTTACATACGTAACCGAGACGTTCCCATTCAGTCGGTCACTCTCGACGCCACGTCGGAGTACCGACGAATAGGAATCCCTACCAAAGCGCCATGGCCTCTGGCCCCCGTCCAGTGCCCTGTGTGAGCCTCCTGAGCTCTCTTACCTGATGAGACGGGGCTCACACAGAGAAGTCCATCACTGCTGTTCCGCATGACCCGTTCAGTGACTATTGGATAACACTGGGAAAGCGTGCCCTAGTGAGGGGAACGCTGCGGAGCCCACATCGTACCCCGAAGGAGTTATGTGGAGTACAATGCTGAGCCGTAGCCCGCAAAGGAGAGAGGGGGCTCAGTCCCAGTGACGGGAAGGCTCTCCCAAGGGAAAGACACGGGCTTCCCGTAGGAGCGACCGTGGAAAAATATATGGGATCCCCGCAGGGTCACTCATATATCCCCAGCCCAGTACCGGTTCTCAAGGATTCAGCGGTAAGGGGCCTGATGCCAGACGTTCCGCCACGTCCGGCACCGAGGGAGATGGAGGACTCGACAGAGTTTGCTTCTGGAGAAAAAAGCGCCGGGGCGCAGCAAGCCGACAAGAGCCAGGGCCTCTCAGTGCTTCTACCCGTTTGAGGTGAGAACACAGGAGGACACTGGCTCTACACGTAGGCTATAGAATCTAGCGAACGTGTTGGGTGTCGCCCAGCCCGCAGCTCTACAGATGTCTGACAGCGAGGCGCCACGTGCCAGCGCCCAGGAGGATGCAACACTTCTAGTAGAGTGTGCTCGCACCCTGAGCGGACAGGGCACACCTTGTGCTTGGTAAGCCAAGGTGATGGCATCCACTATCCAGTGGGCCATCCTCTGCTTGGAGACAGCCTTTCCCTTCTGCTGGCCTCCGTGACAGACAAAGAGCTGATCTGAGGTTCTGAAGCTTTGAGTTCTATCCACGTAGATCCGCAGAGCGCGGACGGGACAGAGCAAAGCTAGGGCTGGGTCTGCCTCCTCCAGGGGCAGCGCTTGCAGGTTCACCACCTGGTCCCTGAAGGGAGTGGTAGGAACCTTGGGCACATAGCCAGGCCGGGGTCTCAGTACCACGTGGGTGTCACCCGGCCCGAACTCTAGGCACGATTCGTCGACCGAAAATGCCTGCAGGTCCCCTACCCTCTTGATGGAGGCCAGTGCGGCCAACAGCAAAGTCTTCATAGACAGAATCTTAAGCTCTGCTGACCGCAAGGGCTCAAATGGGGCATTCTGAAGTGCTCGGAGCACCAGAGCAAGATCCCAAGAGGGTATGGAGGGGGGTCGAGGAGGATTTAACCGTCTCGCCCCCCTGAGGAACCTGACGACCAGGTCGTGCTTCCCAACTGTCTTACCTTCTACGTGGTCGTGATAGGCAGATATTGCAGCAACATAGACCTTGAGGGTGGAGGGCGACAGCCTACGCTCCAACCCTCGTTGCAGGAAGGAAAGCACAGACGCGATCGAACATCTTCGGGGGTCTTCTCGGCGAGAAGAACACCACTCGACGAACAGGTTCCACTTCAAAGCATAAGCCTGTCTTGTAGACGGTGCACGTGCCGAAGTGATGGTGTTAACTACCTCTTGGGGTAAGTCACCTAGAACCTCCGCGTCCCGTCCAGGGGCCAAACATGAAGCTTCCACAGATCTGGACGCGGGTGCCACAGGGTGCCCCGTCTCTGAGTCAGAAGGTCCTTCCTCAGAGGAATCGGCCAAGGAGGGGCTGTCGCCAGGAGCATAAGTTCTGGGAACCAGGACCGGTTGGGCCAGTAAGGCGCCACCAACAGGACCTGCTCCTCGTCCTCCCTGACCTTGCACAGTGTCTGTGCAAGTAGGCTCACTGGGGGAAACGCATATTTGCGCAGCCCCTGGGGCCAGCTGTGCGCAAGTGCATCCGTGCCGAGTGTACCCTCGGTCAGCGAATAGAACCACTGGCAGTGGGACGTTTCTGGGGAGGCAAACAGGTCGACCTGTGCCGCCCCGAACTGTCTCCAAATCAGCTGAACCACCTGGGGGTGGAGTCGCCATTCCCCTGGGAGCGCAGCTCGTGAAAGCTCGTCGGCCACACGGTTGTACACACCAGGGACATGAATGGCCCGAAGCGACCTCAGACACTTCTGACTCCAGAGGAGGAGATGGCGGGCGAGTTGCGACATGCGACGGGAGCGTAGACCACCTTGTCGGTTGATATACGCAACGGTCGCGGTGTTGTCCGTGCGGACCAGTACATCTTTGCCCCGTAGCAGCCTTTTGAGGCGGCTCAGAGCGAGATGCACCGCTAGCAACTCGAGGCAGTTGATGTGCCAATGCAGGTGCGGGCCCGTCCAAACCCCTGACACTGCATGCCCGTTGTACGTGGCTCCCCAGCCCATGGCAGAGGCATCCGTGAAGACCACAGCATGCCTGGACACCTGTTCCAGAGGCACTCCGGCCCGAAGGAACGAGGGGTCTGACCATGGGCTGAAGGATTGGCGGCAGGCCGGTGTGATGCTCACCCGGTGAGTGCCGCGTTGCCACGCCCATCTCGGGACTCGGCCGTGTAGCCAATGCTGAAGCGGTCTCATATGAAGCAAGCCTAGCGGTGTTACTGCCGCTGCGGCTGCCATATGCCCCAGGAGCCTCTGAAATTGTTTCAGTGGAACCGCCATCCTGCCTTGAAACGTGTTCAGGCAGTTCAGCATCGACTGGACGCGCTCCTCTGTGAGGCACGCTGTCCGTCCGACCGAATCTAACTCCATACCGAGAAAAGAGATCCTCTGCACGGGGGCGAGTTTGCTCTTCTCCCAGTTGACCCGAAGACCCAACTGGCTGAGGTGTCTGAGCACCCGGTCCCTGTGTTCGCACAACTGATCCCTGGACTGTGCTAGAATGAGCCAGTCGTCGAGATAGTTGAGGATGCGAACTCCCTGTTCTCTCATGGGCACAAGGGCCCCCTCCGTGACTTTCGTGAAGACACGGGGGGACAGGGACAGCCCGAAGGGCAGGACTTTGTACTGATATGCTCGACCCTCGAACGCAAAGCGCAGAAACGGCCTGTGTCGAGGAAGAATCGAAACATGAAAGTACGCGTCCTTCAGGTCGATCGCTGCAAACCAATCTTGGGGACGGATGCATTCGAAGATGCGTTTCTGCGTGAGCATCTTGAACGGTAGCTTGTGAAGGCTCCGATTCAAGACTCGCAGGTCCAAGATTGGCCGTAACCCACCGGTCTTCTTGGGTACAATGAAGTACGGGCTGTAGAAGCCTGTCTTCATATCGGCTGGAGGGACCGGCTCTATCGCGTCCTTCGCCAGTAGGACTGCGATCTCCGCACGCAGGACATGGGCGTCTGCGGCGTTCACCGAAGTGAAGCGGACGCCCTTGAACCTGGGGGGACGCCGGGCGAACTGAATCGCATAGCCGAGCCTGATGGTCCGAATGAGCCAGCGAGACGGACTGGGGAGCGCTAGCCAGGCTCGCAGAGACCGAGCAAGCGGGACCAAAGGGACCACCGGCGTACCCACCGTGGGGCAGCGAGGTGGAATGCAGGTACCGGGCTGAGGCGGCTGTCTCGTGGAGGCGGCCCGCAGCGGGGTGTGAGTGTGCATTGCAACACTTACCTGATTCCACAGGAGGGCAGAAGGACCGTGAGGGGATCGTCCACTGCTGCCCGCTGGCGAAGGGGGAGGATGAGTGTGGTCCGGGGTTTGACCGGCCACAACCCTCCGAGCCCCCTGGGGACCCGGAGATAGGGGAAACTGCTCTTTTATTGAGAATTTGGGTACCGCTGGGGGATGGAGCCCTCCTCCGGGGGATGGAGCGGTGCGGTCACCGTCTCCAGAAGAGCAGTCCTCCCCATCTCCAGGTCGCCCGTCTCAGGGCCGCTTGCCCTTGCTCTTGCCACCCCTCTTGGCAGCGGCCTGGACGGGCGGGGCGGCCTGCTTACGCCCGGCTCCACGACGTCGCTTGGGTGGAGGCTGCTGCTGCGACGCGGGAGCGGAGGCAGACGCAGGCGGCCGCCCTCGGCGACGAGCAGGCTGAGGCGCTGCCGGCGGCGGGGTGGAGACAGCAGCTGACCGCCGTGGCAGGATGTGACTGATCGCCTCAGTCTGCTTCTGTGCGGCCGTGAACTGCTGGGCGAAGTTCTGGACCGCGTCGCCGAAGAGGCCGGTCTGGGACACGGGGGAATTAAGGAACCTGATCTTGTCGGTTTCCCTCATGTCAGCCAGACACAGCCAGAGATGGCGTTCCTGGACCACCATAGTGGACATCGCACGACCCACTGCCCGCGCCGTAACCTTCGTCGCACGAAGCGCGAGGTCCGTTGCGGTTCTCAGTTCCTGGAGAACTGCGGGATCGTGACCACCCTCGTGCAAGGTCCTCAGTGCCTGGGCCTGATGGACCTGCAACAACGCCATAGCGTGTAAGGAGGAGGCAGCATCCCCACAAGCCTGGTAGGCCTTACCGATCAGATCGGACGAGTACCTACAGGCCCGGGAGGGGAGACACGGGTTCCCCCTAGAAGTGGAGTTAGGGCACAGTTGCATGGCAACGGCCCGTTCCACGGGAGGAACCTGCGTGTAACCCTTCTGCTCTCCCCCATCGAGGGTGGTGAGGGAGGAGGAGCCACTGGGCCGGTTTCGGGCAGTGAAAGGTGCCGTCCATGACCTAGTGAGCTCGTCATGCACCTCAGTAAAGAAAGGAACCGGGGTGGGGCGCTGAGAACCAGCACGGGCCACCCCGAGAAACCAATCGTCCAGCCTTGAGGGTTCGGGACACGGTGGAGGGTTCCACACGAGCCCGACTCTCTCAGCGGCCCGGGAAAGCATGGCCATCATTTCTGGATCCGTATCGGGCACAGCGGATCTTCCCGAAGGAGCCCCCTGCGCCGACACGTCATCTCCAGAAACTTCTGACCCACCCTCCGATGCAGCGATGGACATCCGATCGTCAAGAGGAGCCCCGAAGGATACGGATGGTACACACCTCGTGGGTGGCCCACCGCGTTCCAACGGCAGCTCTACTGGCTGCGAAGTGCGGGAGGAGTGAGGGTTCCCCGGGGGTTGGTTCCCTGGGGGAAGCGCGCTCACCGTAACCCTCAGATCACCCGTGCTACTGCCTGAAGTAACCCTCTGTGGAGGATTAGATCGAGGCAGAGGCACGGGGACTCCACCCCTTACGAGATGGAGTCTCGACCGCAACTCCGAGATGGTCATGTTCCCGCAGTGAGAACATGAGTCATCCACGAGCGCTGCCTCAGCGTGCTGAACGCCCAAACACGAGATACAGCGCTTGTGACCATCCCTCGGTGACAGATAACCACCGCATCCAGAAACACACAGATAGAATGTCATCCTGAAAAGGACGCAAGCTCTATCTGTGTTGCTCTAATAGAAGGACGCTCTCCTTGGTGCTGAAGCACGCAGGGGGAGGGGTCGCGGCGACACAGTCAGGGGATAGTGCAGCCTGACGTGCGCGCTCTCTCTCACACGAAGGCGCTCTCTTACCAGCCGTAAGAACGGCTTTTCAGCGCTCTCCACCTAGCGCACCGAACCAGCTGTGAGAACAGCCTTTGTGTTTGCTCAGAAAAGAGGAAGAGAGATGATCACAGAACCACACGACCCGCTGCAGTGCCGTCACACCAACACCGACTGAAGAGATCGCTTCCAAAAGGGCAGGCTTCTTTCCAGTCAGGACTGCGAAGTAGAGAGTGATATCTGGCTGAACCATCTACCACTCGGCTCCGAAGCAAAAAGCTAACTTGATG